>AP028161.1:31510333-31711020 GCA_014132275.2 Samia ricini
TTTCAAACTATCTCCATACCAAATTTCATCCAAATCAGTCCAGTAGTTTTTTCGTTACATACAAAAATATAAATCTTTCCTCTTTAAAATATTAGTGTAGATATCATATGATTCGATATTATAGGTTTTAGTCGATATATCGAGAGTTGCTATCTATAATTTAGTGAGTGAGTGAGTGAGTGAGTGAGTGAGTGAGTGAGTGAGTGAGTGAGTGAGTGAGTGAGTGAGTGAGTGAGTGTGTGTGCGTCGTGCGTGCGTGCGTGCGTGCGTGCGTGTGTGTGCGCGTGTGTGCGTGTGCGTGTGTGTGTGTGTGCGCGTGCGTGTGTGCGTGTGCGTGCGTGTGTGTGCGTGAGTGCGTGTGCGTGCGTGTGTGTGCGTGTGCGCGTGTGCGTGTGCGTGCGTGTGCGTGTGTGCGTGTGCGTGTGTGTGCGCGCATGTGTGTGCGCGTGTGCGTGTGTGTGTGTGTGTGTGTGCGCGCGCGCGCGTGTGTGCGTGTGTATGTGTGTGCGTGTGTGTGTGTTTGCGCGTGTGAGCGTGTGCGCGTGTGCGTGTGTGCGCGTGTGTGTGCGCGTGTGTGCACGTGTGTGCGCGTGTGTGCGCGTGTGTGTGCGTGTGTGCGTGTGTGTGTATGTCTGTGTGTGTGTGTGTGTGTGTGTAATGAGGGATATTTTAAGGCCATCAATAACGATAAATGCCGATTTCAAACCGTATTTTAATTGCAGGCTAGAGTGTCTGAATTGCTGAAAGTCTAAGTTGGATGTTGGAGTAGACATTAATATATATACTTTACTAAGGAGGGGAAGACTTAAGAGGATATCTTTCCTAGTGGTCTTTATTGTATACAAACGTAATCCCCTTTTTCCTCCCTGGATAATAGAATTATGGTAAACATTTATATACCAAATAATATATATCCACCGCCGCCATGCCCGTACGATTTGATTTTTTCCATAAATTATTTATTGCAGAAACTAGAAGCCTTTGAAAATGAAAGAAATTCTCGATTTTACCGTCATTTTCAGACGTTCGTCAAATGGATTAAACAAATAAAAAAAAAGCAAAACGTACAAGCCAAAGTATTTATTATTTAAAAACTGAAAGAAAATTAAAAATCGGTTCAGTTTTGAAGGAGGGTACTACGGAGTGATGTTTTCGTCTATTTTGCATAGTTAAATCAGCCCGCGCTGCAGTTGTCCCTTTCGATTTCATTGGGGCGCAACGCGATAGCAATACTTTACTGAAATACCCACTTTCCTGACCGCATATCCCCTTAACAAATATATATATATATATAGTTGGTAGAGGATATATATATTACCTCTCTGTGGTCAACACTTTGAGAACACTAACGATATCAACATCTGGCGGTAAGACACATCTGATCAGAGCAGATTCTCTACTCCTCAATAGGTCCATCTCGCGTTGTTCTATCGCCGACTTTAACGCCTGTTAATATAAACAACATTGTGCATATCAAGTCATTAATGCAGTCTGTACCAAGACATTAAAACAAAATTGCTCGAATATTCGATTAACAGTGATACAAACATAAGATATACAGTCAAAATCTGTTATAACGACATCGAAGGGACTACTCCTATTAAGTCGTAAAAACCGATAGTCGTAACAACCGGTGATCTTTTCGAGTTACGAAGTTTTTTATGAAGTGTGGTGTTATTAACCCCTTGAGCACTTAACTGGCGTTTACGCCAGCTTTCTATTGTCTTATTTTTATGGGTACTCGACACGTTAAACGAGTATTGTCGAGTGTGACACGCCATATTCCTTTCATTGGAAGTCCGCTTTGATATTATACGCAATTTTTCTTCGATATTCATTTGTTTTATTTTATTGTTTTTGGGACATGTTAAAAGTTTCAAAAATAACTCCACAATATGTTTTGGTACGTTTTATGTACAGATAAGTAACAAACTAACTGAAGAGATATGAAGAAGCGGGCTTTGAATCAAATGCGTGCACGTGTTTTTGAAGTTATACTTCTTTAGGCGCGTTATGAAAAAATGATGAGAGTGAAATTTTAAGATGCGCGCGCATCTGTGACACAAAATTAACAGTATGAAGCTGTCTGCTTAACCGCTCATTAAGTCTCGAAAGAAAAGCTACCAACAAAATAGAAATTGAACCTCGATATTAGTCGCGCATGTTGGTACGCTCGTCACCTCTGATCACTGTTTTCATATTTATAATATTTATCAACATGTTTCTAGTTTATACATTCACAACACGTGTTTTTAGTTTCATACAAGTGCGAATTATATATGTGCTAATAAATTATATTCAGTAGTGATTTAAATTGAATATTTTGATTGATATCACTTACTATTTGTTAATATTAGTGAAAAAAATTGTGCTTATATGCTTTTTCAAGTGATCCAATATAATTGAGGTTAACTATCCGTATGTATTATTTATTGATATAAATTAAAATACTTTTATTTAATATAACTAACACTAAATATTATTAAATTATTTTATTTAATTTTTCAAATTTAAAATGAACTTTGTTGATTATCCTTTTCCAATCCTTCTATTATTTTATTGTAATTAATTATTTGCATGCAATTAAAAACTATTTTTTAATGATGCCAAAGAAGTATAACTTCTCACGCGCGTACATAAGTACACGCACCCATTTTTTTTTTCTAAGAATTACAAAAGACCCTACACATTATACTGTGCCAGATGTGGATACCTGTTCAAATTGTTTGCAATCAGCTTAGCTGGTCGCTCTAACAGATTTAATTCTCCGATAATATTAGTTAAGCGTAGTCGTTTAATGAGGTATGTCGTAAAAAGCAATGTTTTTGATAAGGCGGTCAATATAACCGGTATTTTGTTCTAAACGATGTCGCCATAAACGGTTTTCACTGTAAAGAGACTAGCAAAGAACGGTTAAAGATACTAATAGTTAAAAGAATAACAAGGATTACTTCTGTTTCTTTCTTTCTTTTTTTAATACTTTAAGTTTGAAAAACGAGCCGCCAAGCAACCGTAGGCGTGTTCCGGCAATATTACTTGAGAATCAGTACCTTTAGGTTTAGCGCGTTTACCATTTTGTACTATATCGTTGTAATTATATAATTATACAGTATTAAAAAAATAATATAAAAATATTACTAACTTCTAAACAAACGGACTTAAACTCCGCTCCCTTATTGGACATCGCTAACACGATATCCATAATGAAAGGCGCCCGCAACATTTGCGTTTTCGGCCACGCCTTTATGTGTTTTCGCACTAATTCCGGTTCAGCCGCACCTTGGGTTATGTGGTAGATGCACGTGGAAAGACAACGACTCACCTCCGCCGGATTATGTGGTACTGAAATGGGATTTTTGTTGTATTTCAAAGAATCTATATCTATATATATAAGCAAAGTTTGTTTTGTTTGTCCGAGGTAAACTCGAAAACTACTGGACCGATCAGCACGAAACCACAACCATTCGACGCGGAATTTATCGTAGATGATTATAGGCTATATATTTTTCAAACTCTATTGTACATTTTACACATCAATTTACGCTTATATACATTTTTTTTTTTCCGCTAATAAAAACAAAATACTCTTACTTTTTTTCATTCATTTGTTTTTTTTAAATTAGCTATAAATGAAACGTCATATGCACAGAACATATGAAACGCGGGCGGAGCCGCGGGCACCAGCTAGTATATATATATAAGGAAAATGGGGGATCCTTTGACGTACAATCACTCAAAACTACGGAATATATCGGGATAGGTCTACTACCATTCGACACGGAAATTTAAGTACATGGTTATAGACTATTTAATTTTTGGAATCCATCGACTCTTTCTTTTTTTTTATTTACCTATATGCACATTTTTCATAATATAAACAATAATACGATAAATACGACAATACTACGATAATAAAAACAAAAGACTCATTTTTTTTTAGGTTAAACTTTTTCACTCACACCTAAAGAACATATGAAACGCGGGCGGGGCCGCGGGCACACAGCTAGTATACATATATATTAACGGACACTATAATTATTACAGACTAGCGTTGCGAAAAGAAATCTACTGTCTATTCTAATCCATTTTACCAAATACCTGAGCTGTGCAGAAAGACAACAATTGTATATAGAGTTTTGACGGAATTTTGATGTCTCATGTAGTCCTGGTTTGTAATTTATTAACTTGAAGTATTTAACTATGTGTTATGTAATTACGGGGGCAGTTTTACAAGATATAGTATGATTGTTGTGCGCACAGGTAATGAAAATAATAACACGGAGAGTAGCCACAAAAACTAGCTGAAAAATTCTAACAAAAGGCCGCCATTTAATCGGAAGACAACCGCCCAATCAGTATATACTTTCACCATAATCGAAAATCTATTTATATTAATTTTCATAATTAATCACTTACCAATATCATCAACGTCCATTGTTGTAGATTCTGAATCCTGAGGCGGCGGTTCTAATTTACTGTAAAGCCTTACACTGAAGTAATTACTCAGATGAGATAAAACTATTTCTAAATCGTACATTTTACATAGTCTGTAACAAATAAAAACAATAATGTAAGATGATGTGGAGTGATGGTGTTTCTGGTCCAACTATCCTATTCCATATCGAGGCTAAGCTTTCACTGAAGAAAAATATCGATCATAGCATAGTGCATAGTTTCTCAACCTTATGTTACTTACGCATCTTTATTTTTTGTGCCTCTATTAGACTATATTTCAATCTGCCCACGCCCCCTCTTTGCTAACTCAATTCCCCTTAATTTTCTCTGGGTCTTCTACTTCCACAAGGAGCGTTATCACCCACGTTGATATCCTAGGGGATAGTGTATAGCCGGTTTTATACCCAAGTTAGAAACCTATTTGGTATGTTCCGGCAACATCAGTTGAGAACCAATACTTCCATGAAAAGCAAACTATCTTGGATAATATAGTCACTTAAAATCAAACGAGATTGTGGTCACAGTGTTGTAATAACAAACAACTATATACGATCTGCGGAGCGCCCTCCGACAGCGGCCCAGACCTACATTTATTCTCAACTAGGAAAGCTCCCGTACCAGTCGCTAACATGATTCTCGCTGTCAACAATGTACTTGTAGCATGCGGCCCTGTTGCAATGCCCGACTTACCCCCTAGACCCGGCGCTGGCTACAATGTCGCCAAATGTTGCTCTGGCCTAAAATAGGCTTAACACGTAATACATTACACGCAGGTACAGGTATTCTTATGGGAGGCAGGAAGTATATACTGACCCCCGGATTTTTGACCAGTGGGTCATGCCTCCCTTCGGGGGGGTGGGCGAAGAGGTGGGAGGGGAAGTATTCCTATCCCATCCCCATTAGGCTATTGCACGGACGAGGCCCGGTGGGTTCGCCGCAGGGAGCGACGCGGTGGCATGCCTTGCAATCCCGTATCGCCCCCATCCCAAACGCGGCGGACGGCCCCGGGGGGTTTTAGTGGGTATTTCCGGCCCGGGTGAGTCCCGCACTGGCACAGAGTGCGTCCCTCCGTGCCCCCTTACCCATTGCATTGGGGGACTTCGGTCTCACTAATGCAATGGGTAAGGGTAGTGCGTAAATGCATTTCCCCCGGACAAAAAAAAAAGAGGTACATTGGTTCTATAAGGGACCTTGAGATCCATAGTACCCCTTAACCTTTGTGGAATAAGCGCGATGGAATTTTCATGAAATTCACATGTTTCAGGTAGCGACCCAAGCCGAAGTCCATACTACTTTGGTGACCTGATGCTATCTGCAAGTCTCCACTCAATAGCGCGTTCAGCGCCCACCACTAAAGTTTAGTGATACCGTCAAGAACCCTCCAATCATTTTGTAAGATCAAATAAATCAAATACACTCTCTAAATCTCTCTAGAATCTCTAAAGAACAAGTTTCAAGAATATGATACCTTAACTTTGCCCTCCCAATACATCTTCGGTAACTTAATGCGTATTCGTAAAAATTTAGACAAGCTAGATCTAGTGAATGATCGTCATAATTTTAATATTAGAAGTAAAGACAAGTTGTCCGTCTCCCATGCTTTAGGCTAAGTAAGTGTAATAAAAGCTTTATAGGTAATAGTATTCGGTTTCACAATAAGATCCCAAGTAACATTACCGATTTACCTGACAATAAGTTCAAGTATTATGTCAAGCAAGTTTTAATCTCAAAAAGTTATTACAGGGTGGATCATTACGTGAACGATAGTGATGTCTAGAATTAACCCACATCTCTGTGCGCATCCGCTAACATTATTAAGACTACGATTTGTATAGTTTTTTTATATGACAAAAAAAATTATATATATTATATTTATAAAAAAAGAACCAAATCGAGTTTCTTGCCTGCGCTCTTCTCGACTGGTTTGTTTTCCGAACCGGTGGTAGTGTTTTAGACGTTCATAAGCGCCTTCTTAGGGCCCAAATTGAATAAATCAATTTTGATTTTGATTTTAATTTTGAGACACATGGAAATGATAGCAAATAAAAATGTTACTCACTTAAGTAATTGATGTACCAATGGAGGCAGTGACTCAACAGCAATATCAATGATGTACGAACAGATCTTGTTCACAACTTGTTTATGATCATTTCGGTTCAACTGTAGATCCCTATTATTTAAGAATAATTACTTACCAAAGGTACAACATCATAGAAAAAGCATAACACATAAATAACCTAAAAACTCTGTATCTATTTCACACAGAAATAATATCTTAATGATACATGCAAAAGAAAGATGTGTTAATTTTTATTTGATTGTTTCATTAAATTGCTTAAATTAGATAAAAATAGTGACTAACAGATTAGTCTTATTGACAGTTATTGACAGATTTCCTAAATAAATTATTTGCACTTTCCAAGATTAATGTAATAATTTGTTATATATAATAAGACATGGTATTGCATGATTGACTGTAAAAATACAAAAAGAGTTATTTAGTATAGATAATCTGTAAATAAAATAAATAAAATTACAGAGTCTGTTTGTAATGTCAAAATAAAATATTGTTACTAAATAGATGAATGTTAATACGAAATCTATACTAAAAATTCAATATTCTAAAATTTAGACCGTCTGTCTGTTTGTTGACTGAACTTGTTTGATAGATAGCTGAAGTTACTCCAGGTAACTTAGGGTTCTTTTAATTTTCGAAAATAATTAGAGCTGCACGTATAAAATAAAAGTTATCAAAATTTGAATAAAATCCGATTCAATGCACAGTTTTACGGGCAAGTGATATAATTTATGAGAAATATTTTTACGTTATCTTAGTATTATATTTTTTTTTACGAAAATAATTAGTGTTCCGTATAACAAATTCAAACGCAGTTAAGAATATATAAAAACACGGGCGCAGCCGCGTGCACACAGCTAGTTAAAGGATACAATAACAATATAAACAAACATACTTGAACATTGCTGTAATCTGCACATATTGCCTTTCTTGCCACTGGCACTGGCATAATGTATGCACGCACTGTGCTTTGTATTCTTCAAAAGACATTTCTGTATCACAGTGTTTTATCACGTCATAAGAAGACAATGCATTCATGCATTCAGGTAAAATATCACGCCAACTGAAAAATACAAAATATTTATATATTTATAACATGCTGTGCCCGCGGCTTTACCCGCTTGGAAAACAGACAATTTGCAGCCTATGTTCTCCCCTGGATGCAATATAATATATCATTAGCAACTGCAATCGAATTCAGTCCAATAGTTATGCGTGATTATCGAACACATTAATAAACAGACGGACAGACAAAAAATTTTCAAACTGTCGAAATGTGTCCTGTATTCAATTCTGAAGCTATGCATAGTATTTTTTCTTAAATATCTTCAATGATACAGATTTCGTATCATTAACCTTTTATTATAAGTATAGATTTAAACACACAACCTTTTCTGATACCAAGTATTGAAGTCTACAGGAACAGATCCTCAAATGTTACCGCTAGAACATACCTATGAATACTTGAATACATATTTTCAAATCTAAAGAGTGGTAGTTAAATAGGTGATCATAAAAAATGCCCTACCAACATTTTAAACAAGTAGCTAATAAAGTGACATAACATTATTATAATAATTTCATAATAATATAATAATAATAATTTATTAGACCAAAAAATCACACAATCTTATACATTATCAAAATAAACACAGAAGTTTTGGGAGCATAACTTAATGATTTTACACATCTGCCTGCCAAACTAGGATTCCCTGTATCTTGGCAGTAGGTTTCACTCTGTTGACAAGTGCCCATCTGCTGCCTCAATATTCGACATAAGGATATTAATTAATAAGATGTGTAAGTGAGTGTAAGTGTAAATAAATTTAAGGTGAACCCAACAAATACAGTATGTATGTGATGTGTGTCAGAGTGTACGAGCGTGTATGTATATGTGTTTAGTAGTTAGTAGTTGACTGATGCTTCATTTATAGATATAAAGGACATATAAAAATTATTTAATGTAATTAAATGTCAGTAAAGTTAAATTAAAATGGTTTATAAGTTCATTATTTTATTGACAATTTAAGTTTTTTCACCTGGTCATACTTATTTATAGTATGTTTTTTGATGAGATAATAACAAATAATAAGCAAATATCTTCTTAATTTATAAATATATAAATATTCATTTATATCAGTCTAAGCGTTCTGTGACTGAACTCTTACAAAAAATTATATTCCTCAAAATTATTCACTTTATTTTATTTGTTAAATAAATCAATGGAATAGATACTTAGAAACCTATAAAAAAACATATTCATTGTAATTTGTTTTTTTGTACACATAATTCAATCATTCCCATAACATAGTCAATATATTACCACCTAATTAGACAAAATTAATTACTAAAGTCTCACCAGAAACAAAGAAATTGGTTCATTCATTCTGAAATTACAAGTTCTTAATATACAAACTGGTAAAGAGTTATTATAATAGATATATGTACTAGCCATTATATTCCCACTTCACTTAGTGTAAATTAAAAGAATGTACAGTATAAATGAATGGTGTAAATTAAATCAGCAGAGCTATTTAGAGCTAAAATGATTATCCCATATTAATTTACTTCATATAATGTAGCTGTAATTAGAATTTATTGATATGTTGCAGCAACATCTAGAGGATAGTTACAAATTCATTTCACTACTAAAATATATATAACATCTTTAGTTACTATAAAGGGAATAACATAAAAACCTCCATGAAAATACATATGCATACAATTTTCATGACAGTCAAATAGTATTGAAGTTTAGTTATCTCATATATAACACATTATTTTTTATAAATACATATATATAAGAAAGAAATATCTACTTAGCAACAAATATAGGTGTTTTATAAAAATATTTTACTGATTGTAAAAACTTATTGAATTAGATGATCATACTTACATCATGTTTACATCATTATCAACAACAATTGATTGCAAGCTGTCATTACACCATCTCACCAAGTCCTCCGCTGGTAGCCTTGGTAACTCTAAGCATAAGCTACTAATGACATCCGCACAGTGCGTTAGAGATGTGGACTGCTTTCTCATTACTTGAAGTACTATATCTATTACCTTAAATACAAAAAAAAAATATTACAATAAAAGTTAATACTTTGTTATCTTTTAAGTTTCATTAAAAAAAAATGATACTTTGAACACATTCATATTTTTATTACAATATTCAATAATACGCAATGAAATAATAACAGAGAGTATATATACATAAGTATAATTTAAAAAAAATATCATTAAAGTCATTTATGGTTTAAGTCAAAATGTTGGCTGTGTTGAGATATAATATACAAAGAAGCTTAATTTGTTTGAACAAATGAATCCTAAGTCAATCTACAAAATATTTATTTCTACCTTAACTTTGCCCAAGACTAGTTGCGAATCCAATAGTTTTTATATGGTACTAAATCATTAAATGGAAGCCCAGGTATATGGTGAGCTATGAAAATACAATTGTTTGTACTTAAGCTGTCCATAAAGATTAAAATTAATCAATTAACCAAAGGTACTATGAGCATACTTTATGACTAAAAACTAGTTTAAATAGTAAGTTTTGACATGATTTTTTACTGCTTTCGCTAAATTTGTTTAAATTAATTTATCTTGGTGGGTAGGATGTACACAGATGCCAGTGTCAAAAGTATGAAGTTGTGATCACTGTATTTTTGGCGCTCCTACAAGTCGCACAGCCGACAGCCCCTAAACATGATGCATAGAGTGATATTGCACAGAATTCACTTACGTACGTGTACTCTGCGCAGATAGATTGCTTATTATGATTGTTATTGAGAAACCGACATTATAAAAAAATATACCTTCACTTTGTGACGACAAGATGAAGTGTTTTCAGGCAATCCTTTTAATATACAACCTAGTAAGTCACCTCCATCGGCATTTAATATACGTCGCGGTAAATGCTTTAGTATCTGTATTGAAAATTAGATAAATTAATACTACAAAAACATTAACAAACTAAACAAATATAAGACATTCATATTCGTACCTGAGGTAAATTTTGGTTACAAATTTCACTCAGTTTATCTAATTTGCTATTAACATGTCCGTATTCTTTTATCTTCGTAAAAATATTATCCATTATTTTATAGGCTCCTAACTCGTTCCAAAACAGACTATATTTTTTGGTTTATTTCACCCGCCAATGTTTCTAAAGTTCAATCAAAGTTTTTTTTATTAACTAACTTGTTTAACAGCTTTAGGTTCAAGTCCTTTTAAGCCTCGTTCAAAAAATTTTTTTTGTTTAAATTATAAAAAATTATAATTACACAGTTATTACAGCACTGCCACTTACTAAATGGAATCATCTTCTTATTCTAAGGTTGTGGCAATCTGTGTACACACAATTTGTGCTAGTGTCATACAGGTAAGGTATATGTTCAATCTTGTATCAGCGTTACCAAGCTCCAGCAAAACGGTGGCCTATCCAATTCAAACTTTCTATGGAGCTTTGTTGGCACCTAAGAATAAATGTTACTCTTTATTTTGTATAATAAACCTAACTTGTACACGATAGCCAAACTATATCACACAAAATGCCACCAAGATTACATGATATATAGTCAAATACACAAGTTTAATGAATTAAATAGAACAACTGCTACATGACAGACTGAGATCCTGCCAAAAACTCCTAAATGGAATCTAAAATTTAATCCAGGTCTGCCTTCCAGAGACACGTGAATAATTAAAATAAATACCTATTGTACAGCTTTAATTAAATTTCCGTACATTAAAAAAATATGTTACAAGGATATACACCAAACGCATTTGTAAACTTATTTTCCTTATTAACGGAAAACTGATAGTTACATACAACAAATCTGCCAGTGTCAAATTGTTCTAGTATTTTCAATCAACTTTAATTGTACAAATTTCCAAACAAGATCATGCAATACGCCATCAAATTTTTTAAATATAGATTATAAGGTTATCTGAAAGTTAATGAATAAAACATAAAAATTATTACAATATCATTTACCATTGATGTCATTGTTGGAAATTTGTTTTAAAATCCGTGCTAACACGAATTATAAAAACTCTAATAATTAATTATAAAAATATGCGACTTTAAGGGATTTTATCAATATAAACAACTATACTCCGTTAATATCAGTAATAAATAGTATTCAGGGCTTTACATCGGTAAAGATAATAAAAAAAGATGTTTAGGCTATTCGAAGAGCAAAATAATTTACATGCACTATTTTTGTCAATGGTATATTTTAGTTTTTCATGGTATCCCCATGTAACGTTTTTTGGTGACGTCATCAGTTTATGTTTAGCGAGTGAAGAGTTACGAAATTTATAAATTCCATCAGACGAGCTAACATTTACTTCTTCTACAGTAATGTTTTCATGAATAAGATAAATTATGTTCGATATTATATTATCAATATTTATATAACCTTTCTTAAAATTGAAAATCAGCGGTTCGTTACGTTGCTTTTGGCGGTATAAAACGAAGACACAGAAATAGATTTCCTTGTGCAATAAAAAAATCGGTGTACTAATTTGCGTTAGAGGTGAAAAATAAATATTCTGTGAAATAGAGAAATGTGTGAAATGATTCTTGATCGTTGATAAGTGATAAGGGGATATAGTCATCGTTGGATAATAAACTATGGAGAGTACAACAATTGGTGGAATGCGGTCAAGGTCCCGCTCGAAAACCCCTTTCTTGCGATCAAACTGTGATGGAGAGCACTGCACGGAGGATGAGGAGCATGTGCACAACGAAACCACGTCAGACCAGAAAACGTCGAAACGAAGCACACCTGTCAAGTAAGACAAAGTCATGTTTACGTACGTGATAACATTAGGCTTGTCTTGGAATTGCCCTGAAATATTTCACCTATTTTGACCCATAAGATAGTTTTGGTTTACGTTCCTTTAGATTATGCACACTTAATAATATTTCCCTAACAATTTTCTTTTACTTTTAAAGATTTTTTTGCTACCTTGTCATGGCAGAAATTAGAGAGTTAAGACAAACGTGTATTGGTGGTTATCATTAAAATTAAATTTCATCTTCTTAAATTAGAGACTGCATTAATTTGATTTTGTCAGAGCCATCATAGAGAAAATAATTTCTTTCCTAAAGATAAAATTATGTATTCTTCATTACTGTCTCATATTGGTTATATTTAGTCTTATCTCATAGAAATATTAAAAGGCACTGCACTGAGATAACACCTTATCTTTGTACTGTAGTGTATAATATATTTTTGATTATTTTGCCATGAATAAAATTGTCACCAATAACCATGTAGTGAAAATAGTCTAAATAGTAACTCTTATTAGAAATGATGAAATTTTACAATGACATAGTTTCAATATTTTTTTAAAAGTATTCTTAGGTTATTATTTTTTTTATATACAATGCAATAATAGTATGAAATGTAAAGTAAGTATGAATTTATTCTTTGCTGTATTATTTTAACTACTGAAAAACAATACTTATGGAGGTTCCCATAGTGATTGGATCTTTATTAAGTAATATAAAAATATAGTCTAATGTAAGTCATTATGCATACATAGATATGTTAATGTATACATCATTATTGCTAATAAGAATCAATATTTTATTTAACTTGACATCTTTATGAAGGGGTTGTAATCATCAATTAGGCTTTCATGGGATTTTTTTGAACACATTTATAATTTCATTTAAAAGTAATGAGTAAATAGCTGTTTGGAAATTCCTCTGTGAATAAACCTAGTTTTTATGGTCATTTAACTTCCATTAATATACTATGAACATTATCATGGGCTAATATTAATTTTTTTTAAATCATCTTAAAGAAGATTCCTAAAACAACAATTCAACAATTTAAATATACTAACATTTATACTTGACAAGAATGAATAGTGAAAATTAAAACTGTATTTTTATATTTTCACACTATTGTTTTATAATAAACTGAAATAAAAAAAACCTGAGGAAGAATTAAAAACATTTTAGATATAATTGTACCATGAATAACCTGTTGAAAATTATACATATTGGATGTAATAATTAGGTATATTATTGAAGTTCATCTAGCAGTTTGGTCAGATCTAAAATTTTGCCCTTGAGTATATGTGTACATAGATATGTTAACATAAAACATCATGGTATACTACTTGTGTTTGTTATGAATGAGATTACTCAAGGTTCCTTGTAGTAAGGACAACCTGTGTCAATGATGACATCACACTCACTAATAAAGTATTTAATGGAAATGATGATGTCACCAATAAAAATGAAAATCAAAGTGTCCCAATTGATAAATTGAAAAAATTTCAAATATACAAGTATCAAGCTTTATACTGTTAGATAAATTTATTGAATCCAATAAATAAGATTAGTGCTTGAAACCTTCATTTGAATGAGAGAGAAACCACCTTTTTTTTTTGACGGGGGGGAAATGCATTTACGCACTACCCTTACCTATTGTATTAGTGAGACCGAAGTCCCCCAATACAATAGGTAAGGGGCACGGAGGTACGAACTCCGTACCAGTGTGGGACTCGCCCGGGCGTGAAGCGCCCGGAAATACCCACTAAAACCCCCCGGGGCCGTCCGCTGCATTTGGGATGAGGGCGACACGGGGTGGCTTTCGCAAACACCGCATCGCCCCCTGCAGCGAACCCACCAGGCCTCGTCCGTGCAATGGCCCGGTAGGGATGGAGGAGAATACTTCCCCTCCACCTCTTAGCCTGCCACAGAAGGAGGCACGACCTTCAGGTCGACAGTCCGGGGGGCAGGATATACTTCCTGCCACCCATATGAGAGAGAAACCACCTGAAATGTATGTATGAATGTAATATTGTATGAGTATGTACCACGCATGTATAATTGTTGCTGTGGGTGTTAAATTCTCTACTATCTTACTCTGATATATTATATTCACTATAAGCCATACTATACAGACCTGGCAAGATTTTTCATCCTGAGATACTGGTTTATCATTTTACTTTTTTTTTGACGAGAGGTATGCAATTACCCAGTTTCTCTATCGACCCCACTGGAGAGTGAAGTCTCCCCGATGAGGTCTATAGAGGGGTATGTGGGTCACGCCCGGCGGTGAGGGCGCCGGGAATACCTACTAAGCCCCCAGGGCCACATGCCGCATTAAAGGGGGCGATATGGGATCAGAAACGCTAGTGCCGCGTCGCCCATTGCGGCAGGTTCAACAAGTCCTCGTCCATTTGGCATTCGTCCTGACCGACAGGCTCTCTCCCCCTCAAGTTACCGAGGCCTTTCTTAACTATTAAAACCTGCAAAGAGTTCATAAATAGATATAAGTACATTATCCCTATCAGTAATGTTATTATTCTTATTATCATGTTCATAAGTGTCTTGATATGAAACTTATTTTGTTTTTAGCTGAAAATAATATATTGTGGAAGTAATGTGATGGGAAACATGTTTATATTTTTTTTTAATAATAATTATAACTTTTTTTAAACCAAACTTAATGTTTTTGGATACATTATTTAATTATTTCACTATTTTTCTCAATAACAACAGATAGAAATATCTTAAATATTCAGTATGTAGTTACTTCATCAGAGTATTAATTTAAAAAAAGGTTTTTTTTATAATTAAGCATATTTTCATGTAAATACATTAGTTTGCTGATTAAAATTGCATACCATAAAGATATTTTTTTATCTGTGTAGTATAATTAGTGACTGGTTTCAGTGAAGTTTTTATTAACAACATATGCTTATCAAACTGTTTAATGTTAATTAATGAATATGCGATCAGTCTGGGGTTTTTTATACTGGTAAATGTGTTAAACTATTTACACTTATGTTACAATTCAAGGTCAGTTGACTTTTTTTTTTTTAACCTGGTAACATCTATGGGAATTACATGTCAGTTAGATGACAATTATAAGTTAGTATTTTTTTTACACCAACCTAGTACCTATGCGGTGTTTACTCTTATATCTTTGATGTTGAAACTTTTAATAAAATGTTAAAGAAATATATGGTATAGGTATATATAATTAGTTACATTATTAGTAAATAAATTAGTGTTAGGATACCTTATTAACTGTCTATGACTCACTCCCCATATAATCCTTGAATAGGTTGAAATTAAAATATATAAATTTAATTATACTAGACATTTTTACATAGATATTTGATATTAGACTATAATACATATTTGATAAAAAGATTTTAGAGGGTATTTGGAGTCAGATATATTTATCCCAAGTTTACACTATTGATGGTTGTATTATTGTTAAATTAGGATAATTATCGTAAACAATATCTATAGAGTATTAAATTTAAAAATCATTTAGCTAATTTAATAATATCCTAATACATATATATAAATCTTTACATAATACATATATACTCCTCTTAAAATAAATTTTTTATGTCTATTCCTGAGGATTCGAGAATGATTTAGATCCACAATTTGGTCCAATTTCAATTTTTATATATGAAACGCGAACGAAGTCGTGGTCAAAGCCAGTGTATATATACAAATGGATGTTTATATATATGAGATCTTAAAGCTCCCAACACCATTTGATCGGTCACCATGACAATTGGATTGGTTTTTTTTATATAGAAGTTTTTTTATGTTATTCTCTTTGTTTATAACCTGTGAACAGATGGCGCTGCTGATATCAACTTCTATATACTTTAAACGTTTCGCCATTAAAATTCATACAAATAGATATTAGAGGATGGAAAATATTTTGTATACACTGGTAGAACGACATTTGCGGGGTTTAGCAATTTTTTTTTTTTTTAAACAACTAGCTGTTTGCTAATGACATACAACCAGACGTTCCCTTTTATATAATGTAAGAATGGTTATTTCTATGCCTATGATTTTAATTACTTTCCCCTATAATATTAAAACCTGACTACATAATTGATCTTTAGGCTTTGAAAAAAACATGTAAATCAGTTTGGTTGTTCTCGAGACGTCAACTAACGGACAGACAGACAGATAGACATTGCCCTTTTATACAATGTAAGGCAATGCCTTTTATATAATATAGAGCGCATAAACTTCGAATCATTATTGTAAGATCAGTAGTTTTAAAACAAACACGTCAAGTAAAGTTAACTCTGATAGGATGTTATGGATAGCACCCAGATAACGTAGGTACGTGATTGAACGTTTTCATAGCCGTGATAAGAGAATGATTTTATCATCTTTCGAGCAAATAACCTTAGCGTATAAACGTGGGAACTGAAAAGACCGTTAATACAAATTACAGTTTGAATTTTTTGTTTTTAATTTGCCTTTGAATGACATATTGTAATGATTTTTTCCCACGGTATAGACTCAGTGTTTTGAACACAGTCTCAGCTGATGTTAAGTGACCGTGTGGTCCAGGATGGTAAACACACTAAGCCTAGAGGTTCTCAAGTGATACTCCCGGAACACACCTATTGGTATTTCGCGACAGGTTTTCAGACTCGAGGATGGTAGCTCTAACCAGGCGGGCAGTATTATAAAATGTCCTACCACTATGCTATGGTATCCTTACGATGTTTATCTTCATCGAAAGATCAGGCTGTTTTTATTATTGGATAGGTGGGCTTGAACCCGCGTCCATTGACGCGGAATCCGACGGAACTATCCACTGCGTCATCATCATTTCTCATTGCTCCACTGTTTTTACCACTAATCGCATATGCTACACAATTAACCGTCTTTACTTATATTCATAATATGCAATAACATTGTATATAATTTAAAAACTAAGTTTAACTCGATAGAGTTTGACTATAATCTCACCTGATATTAAGTGGAGGATGTAGTGAAGATGATAAACGTACTAAGTTTAGAGCCACTGGCTCACAAGTGATGATCTCGAAAGAGACCGTTCAAATAGGACGTAAGCAAATTTAGTAATAGTAAGCAAGACTCTTATGCTTCTTATACTCTTACTTACCACCATGATTACATAAGCATTATAAATCTGAACAGAAAAACGGAAGATTAATAAGAAATTATTGCTTGCATATTCACTATTCAGACACCCCACATTTCTCATGTCAGCAAAAAAAGCAAAGCATGAACCATGGATGCCTAAGTAATTTTTGAACGGGCCCAAACACACATATATTAAAATATCTTTGTTAATAATTTTGTGAGTGATAGCCTATTTATTTATTTATTAGTAATTAGAAGATATTACGGTTTATGATATATCCCGCCGTTTACCTTCTCCGAAAACTTAGGTACACTATCGGATAGAATTCGAACCTACGTCGATCAAAACCGTATCCAAACATACAACCACTGAGAGCCATCATTGCTTAATAATTATTACATGATGAAAAACGACAGCGTCTTAAACTAGCTTTAAACTAAATTTTTGTAACCTTTGTATGAATCATGTTTACTGTACTTCCAAGTGTTGAACTGAAATATTTTTGACATTTCTTTTATGTTATAAAGGAAAACAACTCCTAGAAAAGCAAATTATAAAACTATTTAAAAAAAAATACCCCGTGTAAAGCTGTATTGAAACTGTTTATTTATTTGATAATAACACAAAAGCAACAAAAATCCTAGAACATGTTACATATGAACCTGGAGTATTTCTCTCACTAATAGAAAATCTCTTTTGAGTTTATAGTAATTAGAATACTTATATAAGATTTAAAATGCGGCCGCATTCCGCGTCAATAGAAGTCGGTTCGAACCCACCTATCCAATTCTAAAAACACACATCGCGAGGAAAGCACAACATGGTGGTAGGGCGTTTTCTACTAATGCCCGCCTAAGTAGTTACCATCCTTAACTTTGAAAACCTATCACCAAATGCCAATAAGTGTGTTCCGATAGCGTTACTTGAGAACCAGTACCTCTAGGTGTGTTTAGCATCCTCGACCACATCGTCACTCAACATCAGGTGAGATTGTGGTCAAAGCACTAAGCCTATACCATGTAAAAAAAAAACATTAAGTACATTATGTTTTTCCCTTTCAGACAATTTAGTCACCCTACTGGAAAGATCACAACAGAAACTATCAGAGAGACTGTAGAAGATTACCTGTCACCGCCGGTTCATCGCACAAGACAATTTACAAGATCAACCCTCGACAAACTTGGTAAAACATCCGATTACTCGTCAGAAGAAAGTCTGGATAGGGCGAAGACTCATAGAAAGGAGATTTTTCAGGTATGTAATTTAAAAAAAAATTAAAATACGGCCCGCGAAATTTGACCGGACAGAAGTTCGTGCGCATAAGACAATTATTTGTTTAAAATACACTACAGGTAGCCATATATTATTTAAATGTATACGGGAGATTAAAAAAAAATTATACACCAATTTATTTATATTTAATAACATTTTTATTACTGCGTATACATGCGCGAAATTTAGCAAATACTATAATATTTTCAGAGTGGCCAGAAATATGTCAGCCATATTGTACACATTTATTTATAATATTCAACAAGATAAATACATAGTTATTTCTACTTTTATGCATTTTACACGTAAAACAATTTATTTTATACCGTCTATTTATAATAGGAACGAAAATCATTATTACCTAATTCAAATATTTTGAATATGAATTAAAGCATATTCAAAAATCAATTAATTATGGATAAATGCATAGCAGTGTCATAAAAGCATCTTCAACCATTTAGAATTAATTAATCCCTAACAAATTATACTCTTATTTCATTTGTAATTTCGTTAATTATCTACATTTAGTTTATTCACAAAATTTACCCTTCCGCATTATACGGCGTCCACAAGTTAAAGGCCTGATTAACATATGGTGACCTTCGTTACAACCCATTGTAAATTTTAAAGACTCCAGTACGTTTTATAACTTAGAGATTGTTTATGTCTAGTTTTCTTGGTACATATTTGAAATTATAAAATATGATTCACCTTATTAAGTACTATAAGTACTATGAACAATCGTTTAAATTTGTAACGTTTGCAAGGATACGTACTTTATCTAGCAATACATTGGCATTAGTTTTATTTAATTGTTCCTTAAAATTTTCCATTATATATAGTTCCAATAATGTTATAATATCCCACCTATGATATGTCTAGAAATCCATAAAAAAATTTTTTTCGCCACTAAATTGAAAAGATTATATTTTGTATTGCACCTATTGATAATAAATAATTTGTCACGAAAAGCAAAATAACCAACATTTGGGATGATAAAAAACTTTTAATTTAAAACCATAACCAACTCTAAAATAATACACTATAGAAATTCATTAAAAAGTCAATATCTATTACTTTATTAACCCCTCGAGCACTTACCTGGCGTTTACGCCAAGCTTTCCATTGTTTTCCTATTGTCTTATTTTTGTTGGTACTCGAGACATTAATCTGCTTCGTTAAATTTTGTAATCGGTGCCAGCTTATGAATAACAAAGTGGTGTAATTATATTCAATTTTGATTAATTGTTCTTTAAAATCACCCTAGTCCTTTATTATATGTAATAGTGACAGCTAGCAGGCAACGACTCCAAAATTAACGAAGCAGATTAATGAATTAATTATTTATTTACTTTTATAGTTTATTCTTTTGAAGTCGGTTTTTTTTTATTTAAAAAAGTTTCCTTTCTACTTTTTTTGTTTAAGTACGTACATTTAGGTTTAGGCGTGAAGCCTACTTCATATCTTTGGAAACGTATATATGAAACACGTGTGTCTATAATATACGAGGGTTTTTTATCAATTTCCCTGAATTCCACTGATCAGATCCCGATGTGGGACCACACAGGAAGTATACTCTTTCGATTAAAAAAAAATTGTTACTCGGTCCACAAATGACGGAGAAATCGAGTAACAAACATACAGATGAATTGATAACCTCCATTTTGAAGTCTGTTAAAAATGAATTACTTTATTCGACATGAATCATACCAGCTTCTAACGGCTAAAGTTTGAATCTGTGTGAGCTAAAGTTCGTTATAAATGGCAACGCGGACTTGAACAATGTTTCTCGGATCGTATTATGAGGTCATCATAGCATGACGTATATCAACGCTACTGTTGCGTGACGTTGTAATTTGGTAATATTAAATATGATTTTATCACGAAGAGTGTCAAATGATTTCATTCTTTTAACCTCCCTCTAACCTTTTCGGTTGTAAAATGAAACGTAGGAAAATTGTACATTTAATTCAGACGTTGTGTAATCTAATAAAAAAACATTTTTTAAAATAGTGTCAATAAAAACAAAACCTAGCATTATACGCTAAACGCTCGCGATAATTTGTTTAAAACGAACTCGTTTACGTAAAAACACGTGTTAAGAAATATGAGGCGTTTTGTTATTTCGAGGTGTTACAACATCAATGGGGTTTGCGCCGTGATGAGTATCGGTTATAATCTTTCGACATGTGAATAACTCATACTAAACTAGTTGTTCCCGCGACTTCGTTCGTGTTTCAGATAAACCTTATTCATTCGACCAAATTGTGAATCTAAACCATTCTCGAATCCTCAGGAATAGACACATAAATTTTCATTAAAATCGGTTCCACCGTTTAGGAGGATATTTTATTAAGATATTATTAAATTAGCTAAATGATTTTTAAATTAAATACTCTATAGATATTGTTTACGATAATTGTCCAAATTTAACGATAATGCAACCATCAATAGTGTAAACTTGGGATAAATTTAGCTCTGCAACTTATAAAAAATAGGTTTTTGAACAAGAAAGTTATAAGTAGCCAGGCAGGCATCAGGAAATGTCCATATCAACGCATACCGTGGTTTCATAATATTTAAATACCTTTTGATTACACAAATTTAGAAGGCGAGGGTCTGGACAAGCTGGTAAGCTTCGTCCTATGCGAACGTATCTCGACCGGATCGAATATGTTCTAAAAAAGGCCGCGGTAAAAAGTAGCCGTAATCGAAAAGCGTGTAGGAAAGCGCTCATGAAAGTGGAAGCAACGAAAGACGTGTGC
Source organism: Samia ricini (assembly GCA_014132275.2). Classification (NCBI taxonomy): domain Eukaryota; kingdom Metazoa; phylum Arthropoda; class Insecta; order Lepidoptera; family Saturniidae; genus Samia; species Samia ricini. Next base: position 31,531,825 of record AP028161.1, read on the forward strand.
CAGGATCTTTTTTTTATATTATTGATATTAAACTATCTGCAGACTCTGGGTCCGCACCTTTTTTTATATTGTAGATTTAAATCGAGTTGCGTCGGAAAAAATTGCCTATAATAGCAATTCAAGCAGCTATGCAGTTAGTAATCTTTCGCATATGTGAGCTTAAATCTACTTCTATTAATTTTTTTATATCTATATGTTAAATTATTTTGCTATTATTAATTAATTAATTACATAATTATTAGTTGAAAAAAAAAATTTTTTTATTAACGGTCGTAACAAGCCAAGCAGAACTAGGTCCGTGTCCGCATAGTTACCTCATAGTTTGGGTTTGGGCAATTATTGCTTGTATGACAGGATCATAGCAGGTGGAAGGATGTAGTCTCTACATACCCTTATGGGAGAGAGGCATGATGTTACATATCTATAACATTAGTTATGGTATAAGAATATTGAAATATAATGGATTAAAGGCCGTACTCTTTTCGGATTTAAAAAAAAAAAAATTGTTCCAAGTACGCATATCAAACAAATGATTGAAGAAACGCTACTCCTTGTGCACATTTTATTAATGCACCAATCCATTGACATATAAAATTACACCTTTCATTTGTTAGTGTTAATTTCGTCTATCTTAATTGAAGTGAGATTATAACAGTAGCATTAATAACAATTAAGCAATTGAACCGAACAGACGCCCACTGCTCTCTAATCCTGTAATGTTTAACACAAGTGCAGTATTCCAGCATGGAAGTGTGTAATTAATCTATTGAGCATAATATGTAAATATATTCCGTCGGCGTCGGATTTCCTACCCGGAAGAGCCAAAAATGTGCAGTTAAATATAAAATTCCATTACAACTGTTACATTACAGGGTGGATCATTACGTGAACGATAGTGATGACTGGAATTAACCCACATCTCTGTGCTTCCGCTAACATTATTAAGACTATGATTTGTATAGTTTTTTATATGACAAAAAAAAATGATATATATTATATTTATATAAAAAAAAGAACCAGATCGAGTTCTTTGCCGGCTCTTCTCGACTGGGTTGTTTTCCGAACCGGTGGTAGTGTTTTAGACGTTCATAAGCGCCTTCTTAGGGCCTAAATTGAATAAATAAATTTTGATTTGACGCCGTTTCAATTAATAGTTATGTGTCTATGATTGATTTTGAACTGACACAAAGGCATCATTCAGAATTAAAAACGCTTCAGGGTTTTATGACAGCATAGTTGTATTTTTCGTTGACGACACCCTCTCTCAGAGAGTATGTATAATTATTTATTTACGCAGAAAGCACACTAGCTGGCACTAGACTTTGAGATACTTACACTAAATAAACAAACTCTCTTAATCAATAAAATTTGAAACGCATTCAAGCACAGCTAAGATTCAACTGCGTCTATTTGCGGCTTTGGTCACCTTAAAACGCTTCTGCCCACGGCGTTGCCGCGTTGGTCAACCGCACTTAACAGGAACACTATTTCATCCAAATATAACTTGAATCAACTTCCCCCGCGTCGTTTATTTTAGACAGCACACCCATATGGGTATTATTATTTCGAGCCATCTGGCGCATTTCATTCGTAACTAGTGGATGGCGAAGTGTGCATAGTTTATTTCAATGTTTCTATGCTAATTTATGTATCAAAAGATCTGATTGTCGGTTGTTTTGACCTAGTTTTGTATTCTTGTGCTTTAATTAGAAGTTTCCAAGGATTCGGTAGCGGGTACGACGTCCCGATGGAGTTGCTATGGTGATGCGGTGAGTGTGTTACACAATTTGTGCGAATTATTCGATTGGTTTGGTTCGTTTGAGTCGATCTCCATTGATGATGTCCTGTCAAGCATTGGAGGTCAGTTATCTATAGTGAACCATGTTGTAGTTTGACAATTAACTGGACATAAGTGACAATTATTGTGTAATGAAATTATAAATTATCATCTACAATTCTGTTTTTCGATAGTCCTGGGCGTTTTAGCCGAAATATTGTAACCAATAATAATTGCATTTGGATAATGGATTTATGTATACAAAGAGTAAAAAAGTATATGTTATTATAAAGGTTTTTTTTTAAATACATACGTAACGCCATCATACACTTTGTTTAATTATACAAGATAGATATATCATGATTTACTAAGCTATTAATCATTTTGTTATCTCATTTCTTGAAGATGATTGTTTTCTGCCAATAATACAATAATGTGTCCATATAAGATAAATGCGTCCTCTTTTAAATGTACCTGATATAAATAATAAAACAGTGCCATACCAGTATAAATTACTTGATAATATTCTTTCGCAACCGTCTGTAATTATTGTCAACTTCCTTTCGCGCTAAATTTGCTCTTCCACAAAGAACGTAGATAGTACTTTGTGCGGGGCCTCGAAATTCACAACATGAGCGTTAATTCAATAAATTTATAATAAAGCGATACGGATCCAAAGCTATAAAATATGGTAATATTAAAAGTGAAATTTACTTATAAACATATCTCCTTAAATAGATTCTCTGTAAACTTATTATTTTTATCAAATATTGAAATGTTAATTTTTGACTGAACTTTATTCTGATTATCGGTATCTCGATGAAATATTCAACAATAATTAAGATCTGAATCTTCAATAATCTGTTTGTTAGACAAATAATTTTGTTATATGTAATGAAATAGATTATATATTATTCTATTTTTATTTTGGAATTCATTTCGTTGTGAAAGCATGAATCTTTTTTCTATAAACGGATAAACCTTTCAAAGTTACTAACTGATAGACTACTATAAATCGTAAATTATTACGACAAGCGTACTTTCTGGTGGCAATGATGATTTTTCGTGTAAATAAAGTACTTCGATATATTTAAACGTGATTGATGTACATTTAATTCTTCACTATTAATTAAATTAAATTCTTAAACGTGTCAATAGCTCCTCTAAGAAACACGTTTTTTACATTCATATCAAATCAGTTTTAATTTTTAAATAATTAAGTACAACTTGGAATATATTATGACATCAAAGATAATAGTATCTAAAGTATTTATAAATGGTACTGCACCTACAAAATTAATTTTACATTTAAAGATATATATGTATTTATAGTGTTCTCATCAAATTCATTGCGTTTTCAAAATTAGTTACAGTTGTAAATTTTCCATATAAAATGCACCATTTCGTTTCATCAATCATACATCAAACAGTCACAGGTTTAAATGTTTTTTTTTTTCAACCAAAACTACTGTTGGTCTACATGAAAAACATTGTGATTCAAACATAGATCTATGTCATTGAGAGTGCAACCAAAGCGTTGAACCGAAGTCTTTACGTCCGGCGCAGCGTTTACGAGCATCGTTCAATTATTTACTAGCCGGACGCGAGCCTAGATCAAGGTGACAGCGCTGCACATTTGCATTCTGTTTGTTTATAGTACGTAGAGTTCAAGGCTACTATAAAATACAACATTTTTTCCCCATCGCACGAAACGTCCGTTTCGCGGCCCCAAAACATCAATGTCAAAGTCCTATACTATGGTAGACTGTGAGTCATCATATTATCGTTTACTATCTTTACATTCTGTAGCGCTTCACGGTTCTATTAGCACTCGGTACTGAAATATTTAAGTTACCGAGCATTTTTTTTTTTTTCTTCTCTTTTTTCGCCATTACTGTTCTGAATGATATCATCACTGACGATTTTTGAGGTTTTCTATAAAACTTTACAACGACAGTGTGTTTATAGCAATGAAATATTATCATTCATTCAACCGTAAAGTCCACTACTGGACATAGGACTCCTCCAAAGATAAGGGGGGGATTTGCCATAATCGCCACGCTTGGCAGGCGGGTTGGCGATCGCAGTAGACGTTTGTGGTGCTCAGAGAATGCTGCTGCCCACCCCATGGTTTATCCCTTAGTCGTCTTTTACGACACCCACGGGAACTAAATGGAGTGGTACTATTCTTAAACCGGCTCCACCCGGCCACACAAATAGTATATAAATTATTAATATATTGTTTGTAAAAACTTACAAAGTTCCTATAGTGTATCCATTTCAAGTAATCTTATTCCATAAACGTAGCGATTGATAGGTGTAACAATTTATTCTCATGTCACCTGTAGATAAGCTTTTTGAGGTAGTCTATTTTTCGCTACTATTACGACAACTCACCAACCTGAAATAAATATCTTAACAGACAATAATTTTAGTAAATTCCTTTACAGATTTAATTAAATAAATCCGTAGATGGCTTATTCTAGCTTTTTAATTTTAGCACCTTTCATGAAGTAAAAAAAGCCTGTAATCTAGCCAAGGAAATCTTTTTAGCCTATAGTTAGTCATAAATAACTAAACAACACTACAGTCATTCAAACAAAAATAACAGAGCGTATACTAATATTTTTTTAGTAAAAAAAATGGAGAAACGACTCTATGTAATCTATGGTACAGTTTCTCAAATTTATTTCGCTTATCGCCTACTCTGAGAATATGTTTTTTTAACTCCCCCCTTATCTTATTTTTTTGCCTTTTAGATTATATTTTTAGTCTGCCCGCGCCCCCTATCTCTAACCGTTATCTCAATGGCCCCTGATGTTATTGCCCACGTTGAAAACCTAGGATCTGGCAATCTTTAAATCCTGCATTATAATTAGGTATAAAGTTATTTATTTATCATTAATTAATTATATTTAATTGTACCTACAGAATCAGATCAACAGTCAGTATGAGCAGCGAGTCTCAACGAGCTCTCAGCGTTACAGTACACTATCTGACGTCACACTCAGTCCCATATTCACGACGCACCATGTGACTGACAGGTGAGTTTGAGTTTTTTTCTATTAAAATAAATCGTTGATTTTATAGAATAAAATATATTTTTTTCACCACAATTTCTTCCTTTAGACCGATAAAAAATCATTTGTTTAATGGAACATAGATTCAAGAGCTAGATTATGGTCCATTTATTTAAAGGAAAATTGCGAAATTTTGTAAGCTTGAACTATGTCGGCGGTTTCGTGAGATTTAGGCAGTTGATCATTCTTGGTTGCTAAGCTGACACTCTGCCCTTGTAATGGCGGTAGTGTCATGCGTCACACGTGTTGCGTTATCGACAATAAACAGATTGTGTAAACTAAAAAAGGAGTTAACTTTAAAAAAAGTTTTAAAACTCTCATTGCAACGGTTTACTTGTTTCAATGAAAATCACTTCACGTCATCTATGAACCAAGTCTGTATCTGTAACGACGTGTAAATTTTTATCTCTATGAAACTGCATTTTATACGAGATATTTGTTGGCAATATGTAAATAATACTATTAGTGTCAAAAAAGGCCAACAACAGTAACATTTTAATAAAATACTAACAATTTCGACAAGGGCAAACGCGCAGCCTAAACCGCTATTTGCCTAAGAGAAAAAATGGCACATCTAAATAGACTCAATTAACTCATATTGATCGCGTTTTGCATCTTAAAAAAATACACAACTATTGGGTTTTTAAGCATAGTTTTTACGGAAGCGAAAAGGTTAGGATATAACCTCAAAATTATATTAACATTTAAATTAAATCGGAGAAACAGTGATGCTAATTAGTCATTAAAGGTGACTTTATTACTTTGCAATAAATATTAATCATATTTCTAAATACAGTAATACCCCGCTTTACGCGAGGGATACGTTCCGAAAAAATCGCGTTAACTGAAATTCGCGTATATCGAGGTTTATGATTAAACATAGTCAAAATTTAATACAAAAAAATACAAATCATTTTAATCAATCACTTTAATTCTAAGAACACTTTATGCGATACATACTCTTATTTTTTACGGAAAAATACATCTATTGTCTTTACATTATGTTTATACGCACTCTTTCGCGTAATGCGAGGCATTTGAGCGCGAAATTTGAAATTCACGTTATAGTGAAACCGCGCGTAACGGGTTCGCGCTAAGCGGGGTATTACTGTATAGAATTCGGTTTACTGCATGAGTACGTACGTATTTGGTTACCATCTTCGTATATGAATGAACCCACAACTGTGATTATCTTATCTCTTCTATTCATTTAACAAAAACCATCAACGTGTTTATCTGATAAGCGACTATATAAATAACTTTTAAGCCTTTTACAAATCCATCTGTATGAACAACCTTGCGATTTTTCAGTGCAACCATAATTATTAGAGAGACGTATGTAGGTCGCCGTAACTGAATTTCCAATTTAAAGCATGTTGCATAACTTTAGGATTTTCTACGATTATTCTTTGTTTTTACTTTATGTTAATTTTAAATTTTCTAGAGAATCCATTTTGTGTTTTAAAAACAATACGTTAAATAAAAGTACAGTTCCGTACAAATGCGAAAATCATTATAAGAACAGATAAGCCTGAAATCTGGAGTGCTTTTTTTGATTGATGTTAGCATCACAGATATGGGATAGGGTAAAATGAACAGATAATAGCTTGTACTTTGATATGTTTATACTGGTTATATTATTTTTTACATAATACAGCGTGCATTCCATTTAACGTCGCTACATTTACGTACCCTCCGTGTCTGTCCGTTAGTATACGCGATTAAATCCGCGGGCTTTACAGCTATTTTCTTGTAAAAGTGTAGTTTGTTTTTTAGTGGAGTGTTTTTTAAAATTCTCCCTGTGTTAGGCCTTTGCGAGTTCTTTTTAATTGTACATAGTTTCCTTCCAATTCATGTGAAACGTTACATAAAGACATAACACAGTACCACAGTTGGCGTCCGTCCAATATTACTCTCAACGTCGTCGCAACGAATGCTATTTACGTCCATTGTAGGTATTCTATCATTTTATAGATCGGAGAAATGATTTTAAAAAGTGTGTCAAGCTTCGGTACCGAATAGCGTCATACTTCGAAGGTCACTGATAACGTTCCTCTGACCTATGTTTCAAGAGATATCTCAAAGGGCTGAACATATATTTACACCAGGTGTTTTGTTCAAGTTAAAATAAATAACACGCGTGCATGTTATAATATGTTTTTATACATTGCATTAACAAGGCATTGAATGGATTCCAAGTGATTGAACTGCTCTTGAAAATGTCACTTTGGTCGCTTTCAGCGTTTTGTTTAATTTATTGTTATGTTCGTTTATTGTTATTTATCCAAACATGTCAGTTACATATTTACAAAGATATCACATTCTTATGAAAGATTTACAGATTCTGTTTTATGAGTAATACTTTAATACGGACACGTGAAAATATAAAAAAGGGTGAAATTATATATCTTCTAAATTTATTCAAAGGAGCGTCTGTAATTTATTGGAAATAATATTTTATAATTAACAGCTATAATTATTTGAATTTAGAAGTGTCAATATATAAATATTTGAAAAGAGCGTATGTCCGCAACTTCGTCTTGGAATCGTGTCTTGGAATAATATGGGATGTCTGTTTTTTCATAATTTAATTAACATGTACTTAATGCAGACTATACACATAAAAAAAAATCAGCTAACCCTGTTTTTGAGCTAAAGCCGAATAAACATTTATCTTAATAATTTTTTTGACATACTTCCAAGTTTCATCGAAATCTTTTAAGTTGTTTTCGAGCTAAATCCGAAGATACACATACATACACAGGCCCAAAAGTCGAAATGTTTTTCAATATCAGATTCAAAATTAGTAAAATTTCTTCAATAGTAGTCCTAAGAAACTGAAAAATATTTTAAGTTCCTCTTTCTTTACTTAAACCCTTTGTACTTTTGACTGCTGTTAGTTTCTTTCTATTTTTCTGTTATATATATATATATATATATATGTGGAAACTTGTAAATGGCCTTCTGTTTTTATTGTGTACAATTTTATGATTTATATTAGCTGTAAGTTTTCTTAAAAGTTTAAAATAAATAAATAAATAAAATAGACATCTGTTGACAAGATTTGTATTAAAAAAAAATCTATCTGTGATAGAGCCTCCAGATTCTATTATTGGTATAGATTGAAAATACGTGTGAAATTGTTTTGTTAGCCGTCGATCGTCGCGTATCGGTAGCCCGACGTACAGCGCGTGCTCTACGGACAGCTCGTTCGCGGAGCAAGCGCTGGCCGATACAAGCGCTTTGCTGGACAAAGACCCCAGCGGCCAGCATCTGCCCTCCAGACTCTACAAGATGGCCGGCGAGTACTGGAAGTGAGTTTACTTGACATTCCTAACTTTTAACATTAAACATTCAAATAAGCAATTCTGTTTTTTTTATACACGGTATAGGATCAGTGCTTTGACCACAATCTCAACTGTTGTTAAGGGACGATGTGGTCCAGGATGGTAAACACACTACGCCTAGGGGTAATGGTTTCTTATGGGGGGTAGGAATTCTATCCTGCCCCCTGGAATGTTTGACCGTTGGGTCATGCCTCCCTTCGGGGGGGGCGGGCGAAGAGGTGGGGTCGAGAATATTCTCCCCCATCCCCATTGGGCCATTGCACGACGAGGCCCGGTGGGTTGGCTGCAGGGGGCGACGCGGCGACATGCCTTGGATACCCCGTATCGCCCCCATCCCAAATGCAGCGGAAGGCCCCGGGGGGTTTTAGTGGGTATTTCCGGGCGACTCTCGCCCGGGTGAGTCCCACACTGGCACGGAGCTCGTCACTCCGTGCCCCCTTATCTATTGTATTGGGGGACTCTGATCCCTCAAATACAATAGATAAGGGTAGTGAGTAAATGCATTTCCCCCCGTCAAAAAAAAAAAAAAAAAAGGTCGACAGGTTTTCGAATTTGAGGGTGGTAAGCTACCCAGGCGGGCATTATTAAAAAAACGCCCTATCACCATGCCATGGTTTCTTCACGATATTTCCTTCACCGAAAGCTCAGGCTGATTTTGAATTTAAATAGGTGGGCTCGAACCTGCGTCCATTAACGCGAAATTCGGCCGCACTCTCCATTGCGCCATCATCGATTCAAGTTGTTATCCCCGTCTAACCCCCCACCCCCCATAATACGTAATTTTAAGGGAGGAAAAGAAAATAAGTAAATATCGTTTATGTAATGACCATTCACAATCCCTGTCCCCCATGTCATAAAAAATAAGTAAAGAATATACCCCCGCCTTCATTGATATTTTTACGTTATATTTGAAGGAACCATATCACTATAGACAGACAATTTCTTATATAGAGTTTTTGAAAATCTATGTATTTTTGGAATTCATTTAATTGTTGCGATATTATTAATCCAAATATATTTTTTGCCACTATATGGGTTTAGCGTTTGAATGATAATGTTATCTGATGTTAAGTAATGATAAGACCAAAGATGCTAACAGGCTAAGCCTAGAAGAAATGGCTCTCCAAGTGACTTTGTCTGAACCCCAAGTACATGTGGTTTGGCGAAATATATTCAATTTGACAGTGGTAGTCTGTAGCCAGATGGTTAATTTCCTATCCCTATACGCAAAATACGTCTTGAACGTGATTTCTTAATTTTGTTTCTTGTTTTAAAAAAAAGTTAAATATAGTCTAGTTAAATTTAACCAAATTAAATTAATAAAATAATAGTCAAAAACACAGGTATCTCATGTAAAAAGAAGATAGAATGGTCGTTGAATGTTTTATTGTATCGTGAAATGTTCCGCCGTGGTTGTTATTTTTAACCCAAAACTTAGCGAGGAATCTACAAGGAAAATCCTGAATCCATCGTTGTTTTTTTTATATACGTTGTCTGAAGTAAATATTTCGCGGAGATCTATATAGATCTTTATTTACTTATTTCATCCTTTCTATGAGAAAACTATATAAGAAGGAGGTTTTACGTCCATTCGTGAATGTTTAGTGGGTATTTCCGGACACTTCACGGCCGGGCGAGTCCCACACTGGCACGGAGTCGTCCCTCCGTGCCCCCTTACCTATTGCATTGGGGGACTTCGGTCTCACTAATGCAATAGGTAAGGGTAGTGCGTAAATGCATTCCCCTCGTCAAAAAAAATAATAAAAAAGGTCCATTCTTGAATATATTTATAGAAAACTAGATACGCCAGTCGATCCTCTTGCGACTAAGAGTTTCTATTATTTATAATTATTTACTGTATTTACTGTACTTTTTGTCTAAAGTATGGTTTAAATAAATTATTCAAAAAAAAATCGGTTATGCTGCCCTGTGTAGAAAATAAAAACCTATACTAAAATTAAACCAAATAATTAAAATTATATTATTCTGTTGTTTTTACAACTTTAGGAATGTGCTAGAATCGTTTTTTTTTTTTTATTGGAGAAAGTGATAGTAGATTTATATTTAATATGTCGCTTACCCATAAAAATAAGACAGTGGGAAGACAAGGGAAAGCTGGCGTAAACGCCAAGATAGTGCTCAAGGGGTTAAATCATTTGGTGTATTTTTTTTTTTAATTCACGAGATTTTGGTTTTTTGGTTTTTTTAGATACAGCTGGTATCCAACTTACTGGACAACAACTTTATCATACATTTTTGTTTGTTTTCTTTAGCAGCGGAACACTATGAACAATGTTCATTCTCGTAATTCATAAATTTCTTCTTGTTCTTAGTTAATGGCAATTTGTGTGTACACACAATTTGTGCCAATGTCATGTGGGTAAGATTTTCAATCTTGTATCAGCGTTACCAAGCTCCAACAGAACGGTGGCCCATCCTGCTCGAACTTTCCATGGAGCTTTGTCGGCACCTCAGAATGTATGCTACGCGTTGTCTTCTATAATAAACTTAACTTGAACACAATAACTAAACTATTTCACACAAAACGCCCCCAAGATTACATGATATAAAGTCAAGTACACAAGTTTAATGAATTAAAGAAAACAATTGCAACATGTCAGACTGAGATCCCCAATTCATAAATTATTATTGGCCTCAATAAAAATCTCATTCAACAAAATAAAATATCCTCTTTAGATACACTTATGATAATGAATCATCGTTTGCTATGACAGATATGTTTGACATAGACTATAACAGGAATGAAGCTAAATATGCCGTTTTAAAGGATATGGAACAAAACGAAATGACAGTTAATATTCGTTAAGTGACACAGTGGGTAATTTAAAAAAACTAACAATCGTATGACTTAATTATTAGTTGGCAGTTGTTTTTGCATGATATTTTTGTACGAGATAATTTTATTTATTATATATTGTGACAAAAATGGCTACTAATCAAGTGAAATTGGTGGAAGTGGAAACAATTGAACAAATGTTAACTTTGAGGTAATTAATTTGCATTATAATTAAGACTTCTGGTGTCATTAATGTTTTTGTTGCGCGTAAACTATAAAACAATGATGTATCCGTTAATGAAGCTGGATAAATATTACGTCTTTATCGAAATGTTTAGTGCAGAAAACTTTGATAAATCTATAGGTGTTTGATAACGTATTCCCTACTTCTAAACTAACGAACAGCGCATTTGAAATTATCGTACGATCAAGTTACAGACTCATCATGTTGCGAGATGGGTCTTCATGCCTGTTTTTTTGTAACCTAGCTAACGCTTTTGACCTGAAGGGCCTTTATGCCTGATTGGGTCGCGACTACCATATACATTGTGGAAACCGACTACAGTAATAAGGTTCGGTGTGTCGCGTTCCATATAGTACCAGTGGAGTAACAAAGCATTTTATTCCGTTTAGATCGCGTTCCGGGATCACCAAATGCATTTCTATTTCCGCTATTAATCTCACCGGCAGTCATTTAGCTTAGCCAGTATAAAAATCACTACCGCAATGTTATTATTTCATATATTACTAAACATACATACAAACGTAGTCCCCTATTTCCTCCCTGGATAATAGCATTATGGTAAATATTTTTGTACTAAATAATATATACCCACCACCGCCAATATACGGTACGTTTTAATTTTTTTTTTTCCATTTTTTAGTTATTATAGAAACTAGGAGCCTTTGAAAATGAAAAAAATTTTTTTTCGTCATTTTCATAAAATTTTAAAAAAAAGCAAAACGTAGAGGCATTGTCAAAGTTTTTTTTTAATTCTATAACTGAAAGAAAATTAAAAATCGGTTCAGTTTGGAGGAGGAAAACGGTACTACGAAGTGATGTTTACGTCTATTTTGCGTAGGTAAAATCAGCCCGAGCTGCAGTTGTCCCTTCCGTGTTTTATAACTCATTCTTTGGGGCGCAACGCGATAGCAATAGATTTCTGAAACACCTACTTTTCAATAATTCTTAGTTATGCGACAAAAATTAGGTAAAACACTATCTATTTTGTTATAATCGTGCCGTGTAAAATTATGGCTCTAGTTATCATTCTAAACCGGCAAGGGTTATAATAAATTAATCACTCCAAAGGATACAATTATACTGTTACTTTAGAATCAGATGAATTCTATATTTATAACACAAACGCAACACACGTGCAAATGTCAAATGGCCAGTTAGTAACTAATAGCTAATAATAATAAAAGCCTAACTACAGTTATGTCATCTATCTCTGGCTATCATTATAAAGGAGTTCATTGCATAGATAAATTGTTATTGGTTCAAACGATAAGGTGATATCGAATTAATACAGTATGTTAGTTAACCCAGAAAACTGTGTTACGTTTATTATTGTATACGCGTACGTTTAAAATTGTTTTTAAAATAAAAATTATAATGTAAGTCTGTGCACTCGATGTTACTTCTGAAATTTATTAAGCACATTATGCAAATAATTACGATGTTCTAACTCGATTTTTTTTCGTTTCTTCTATAGTAAATACTGGTTTAATATTAAAATCTTAATTGTTCGTATAAAACAGGTGGTTTTTTGTCACAACTTTTCAAGGAACTTTTGTGACACCATGGAATTTACCCTACGTATAGAATTAATTATTAATTAAATTAAAATTCCTCCAATAACTTTCGAGGAAAATACTCAAATTTTCTTTTAAATGTGTTTGCAGCAAATATCCGAAGACCGACTACACGTACTCCCCGCTCTCGAAGGATAGGGTTGAGCTGGCACCGGGGCAAGTCGCGATGCCGAATATGTCTCGGCGTTCGCTTTCGCAGTTCCGCATCCAAGGTCCCAACACTACGGTCGACGAGATCGACAGACAGTCTACTACATCCGAATGGACCACCACTAACCTTCGTAAGCGGTATACTGTGAGTTTATTTTCATTACTTGCATATACTGTGGCTCGGTTTCGTGTCTTTTTAATGATAAACTCATATGACGAGCTTTGTAAAGGTCTATTTAGCTCAAGAACCCACCACAGCCAGATCTTCGTTTTTTTATGTACGTCCTCCAACACAGGTAAAAACGATCCCAGATTATGAAAATTGAGTAGTGGTAACTTTGGCAGATAACAAGTACTAAAAATCACCTAAAATTCGTTATAGTATAAAGGGTTCCTTCCCCTTGCCAGAGACACCCTTAAACTATACTAAATTGTAAGTACACTTTCGTTATAGTATAAAAGCTGATTTTTATGTATGTTACTTAAGGAACTATCAATATTGTTTAGTAAAGTTCTGTGATGAACGAAACGACATGGAACGGCCTATTTTGATTGGATGGTTACAGTCAACAGCCATTTTGATTCCGTACCTCCCCCAACCCCTTTCCTTGTCACTTGCTGTTACACTCTCGCGCACATCGGCACCAGTTACGGTTTGCCTACGAAATTAATATAAAATTTGTGTATATGCTGATGGTGGATACTGGGTATCCTGATTGCCTTACCTGATCAAAACGTGGTAAGATTTACCCAACAGATGTTTTCTCAGTTGGCAGACAGGTTTGACGGTTCATTCATCTTGCCAGACACATTAAAAAACTTTCTTAGATGCTAGCCCAAAGTATATATGTATATATGCAAGCGGGTGCTAGTGAAATTGTATGTTCGGTGAAGCGATAATGGCGCAGTCGGTAGTGCGACCGGATTCCGCGACAATGGACGCAGGTTCGAGCTCACCTATCCAATACTAAAATGAGCCTGAGCTTTCGGTGAAGGAAAACGTCGTGAGAAAACCATAGAATGGTGGTAGGGCATTTACTAATAATTTGGATCAGTGCTATCGAAAACGCGTCGAATGGTCAAAAAATCAAACTTTATTTATTCAATTTAGGCCCTAAGTAGGCGCTTATGAACGTCTAAAACACCACCACCGGTTCGGAAAACAACCCAGTCGAGAAGAGCGCAGGCAAGAAACTCGATCTGGTTCTTTTTTTTAATATAAATATAATATATATCATTTTTATATGTCATATAAAAAAACTATACAAATCATAGTCTTAATAATGTTAGCGGAAGCACAGAGATGTGGGTTAATTCCAGACATCACTATCGTTCACGTAATGATCCACCCTGTAATAACCTTTTGAGATTAAAACTTGCTTGACATAATACTTGAACTTATTGTCAGGTAAATCGGTAATGTTACTTGGGATCTTATTGTAAAACCGATTACTATTACCTATAAAGATTTTATTACACTTACTTAACCTAAAGCGTGGGACGGCCCATTTGTCTTTACTTCTTATATTAAAATTGTAAATGGTAGTAGTCCTATCCTGATATGTTGAGTAGTTTCGAGGTGATGGTGCGTCAAAGTAACCCCATTTTCCTTATTTACTCAATACGTAACTCACAAATACATAAATATAAAGGTTAAAAATATCAAATAGATGATTTTTGGGTCTATTTTAAAACAAATTTATTTCATATCCCATAAAATTCACACAATTTTGGAAGAAGAAAATGCAAAGTTCCTTGTTATACTAACTAACCAAACACTGACTAGTATTTAGCGGAATTAGTGTCAATAAATGCATAAAAATATCGTCGTTTGCCTAAGAAACTATAGAGTGGTCAAATGAGTAACTATTATGCCCACTCATTATTAAATGTCTTAAATGTGTTCCGATCCCCAACCAGCTTCCGCCGCCTGATACAGTCATAATTTCAAGCATTAGTATAACACACATTAAACTACACACACACACATACGTAGGTATATGGGCTATATAAAAAACCTTGAGAACCGTAGTTTCCTTTAAGTTTGGTATATCTGTTTGGTCGATATCTGTACCAACGTTGTCCCTTTGAGTTAGCTACCACTCAAAGGATTTGTTTGGTGAACCCTTCCGATTAACAGCATCGAAAGTTTGTGGGAAAACTAAATCTTTTTAAAAGAGAAATACAAATTTTCAGTCAATCGAGAGTTCAGACGACGAAGGTGACTATATAGGGAGTAGAGCGTCAATCCCGCGGGATCAGCGGTGGTGGATCACGCGTTTGATCGTGACGGTTCTCACCACCATCACCACGAGCTGTGGTGACGCGTATCGGAGCCTCGTGGGGCCATCACACCGGTATCCTTACACGGACCGTAGACCGCCTCAAGGTACGACAGACACAGAGGAGGTTTAAGAATTACTTAACCAACATTCTGGAATCCCCTCACCCGTCATCAATAGTGAACACTTACTCCCCTTCCCTCCATCATTATGTAAGCATTGCCGTAATCTTGAATAATAGAAACTACACAGCTATGGGGACTGCCGATTAAAGAGAAAATTTGAAATTATTAACATTTATTGATAATCAATGTTTTTATTTACCTCTGAGCGGCAGCACTTAAACATTACTGTAGCGTGTTGACGGCTGACGTCATAACATTGGTAACGCGAATCTATAAGATTTTCCCCTGCCGAGAATCGGTCAACGCCGCTAAAGAAGTGTTCATTTCAAAAAACAAAAAAATAATGAGTCAATATTACTTACATAATCATCATTCAGATCTCCTGACACATAATCAAAAATAAGCAAAACATAAAACCCATGCTTACCTAATTCACTTATTTCGTATTCTGTATTTGTCTTGGACTAACATCTAGTAACAATCGGTCACCAGATGACAGACTGCGGTTCGCATCCGGATCACTACTCTATTTTATGGGAACCCTAGTTACAATAATTATTTCTTAATATACTTCATAATTACAATATGAAAATTATCCCAGACATTTTTCAGTGAAACAAAAATACAAAGGGATTCACTAAAAGATTAACGTTTATTTGTTCGTTTCGTTTTTTTTTTAATTATTATTTTACGTTGTTGATTGATTTATTATTGACTTTTGTGACCTGATATTTTAAAGTCTAATCTCCTTTTATTTTACTCATGATCATAGTATATAAAGGATTAGTAAAATTGGAATAATACGGTAGGATGTTTGATTTTGAAGTTGAAAAATTATCGCCTACCATTTGTTAGTGGTGTACCTATAGAATCCTTCATCAGTCAATCTGCATCTAGCCTTAACTTTGCCAATAATTGTCTAATAGTTGAGTCTGACAAAAATTTTGGTCAAACGGTTAACAAACAAAAAAAAAACAATACAGAGTAAATACAACACTCTATTTGTAATGTACTAATTAATTGTCAGCCTTAATTTTGCCATTAGTTATCCAATAGTTGAATCCGACCAAAATTTTGGTCAAACGGTTAACATATACCAAGAAAACAATACAGAGTAAATACAACACTCTTTTTGTAATGTACTAATTAATTGTCAGCCCTAATTTTGCCATTAATTATCCAATAGTTGAGTCCGACCAAAATTTTGGTCAAACGGTAAACATATACCAAGAAAACAATACAGAGTAATTACAACACTCTATTTGTAATGTACTAATTAATTCTCAGCCTTAATTTTGCCATTAGTTATCCAATAGTTGACTCTGACCAACATTTTGGTCCAACGGTTAACATATACCAAGAATCAATACAGAGTAAATACAACACTCTATTTGTAATGTACTAATTAATTGTCAGCCTTAATTTTGCCATTAGTTATCCAATAGTTGACTCTGACCAACATTTTGGTCAAACGGTTAACATATACCAAGAAACAATACAGAGTAAATACAACACTCTATTTGTAATGTACTAATTAATTGTCAGCCTTAATTTTGTCATTAATTATCCAGTACTTGTGTCTGACCAAAATTTTGGTCAAACGGTTAACATATAATAGTTAATTGTCAATTTCAGCGAGTCTAATATCACGAGCTACATTGGCAGCGGTTTCGCCTTTCTACTGGATCTACACTGTCATCAAGAATACTGTAACGACCACAATAACTACTGTCACGGAATCAGTTAGTATTATTTCATTAACATATAATTTTTTTTATACAGAAATCAAATCAAAACATACTTTATCTTGGTGTTTAGGCGCTTAGGATCGTCATAAATACTACCACAGGTTCGGGAAAACAACCCAGTTGAAAAGAATCGACAAGAAACTTGATCCGTTTTTTTTTTGTATATAAATGTTTTTTTTAGACATAGAATTTATAATTACAAGGCGGTTTTAGCGTATGTGGAGAGATAGGTGTCATATGGTGGCGATGCGGTGCTTGCGCAAGCCATCCCGTATCGTCCCCATCCCAAATGCGGCGGACGGCCCCGGGGGGTTTAGTGGGTATTTCTGGACGCTTCACGTCCGGGCGAGTCCGACACCGGCACGGAGTCGTCCATCCGCACCCCCTTACCTATTGCAATGGGGGACTTCGGTCTCACTAATGCAATAGGTAAGGGTAGTGCGTAAATGCATTCAACTCGTCAAAAAAAAAAAAAGGTGTCATATGGTGCCTGAATGAACATATTGTCCGGGAAATCGGTAATGTGTTTCGGGACCGTATTGTAGAATCGAAGCGTGGGCAGTGCGGCCGGATTCCGCGTCAATCGACGCGGGTTCGATTCTCACCTGTCCGACTATAAAATCGGCCCGAGCTTTCGGTGAAAGAAAGCATGGTGAGGAAACCATAGCATGGTGGTAGGACATTTTCTAATGATGCCCGCCTTAGTACCTGCCACCTTCAAGTTTGAATACCTGTCACCAAATACCAATAGGTGTGTTCCGGCAGCATCGCTTGAGAACCAGTGCCTCTAGGCTTAGTGTGCTTACCATCCTGGAACATATCGTCACTTAACATCAAGTGAGATTGTGGTGAAAGCAATGTTACCTAAAAAACATGTATTAGTTTTACTACGTCTAAAACATGGCACAGCTTGTTTGTGTTTATTTCAAGCATTAAGATTATGCAAGTAAGCAAGTACTAAAGTTATTAGCTATGTAAACATTAATAACGTTATATATTATACTAGCTGGTGGCCGCGGCTCCGCCCGCGCTTCATATGCTCTGCGCATATGACGTTTCATTTATAGCTAATTAAAAAAAAACAAATGAATGAAAAAAAAGTAAGAGTATTTTGTTTTTATTAGCGGAAAAAAAATGTATATAAGCGTAAATTGAAGTGGAAAATGTACAAAAGAGTGAATCGAAAAAATAATGAGAGAGGATCGGTGGATCCAAAAAATACCTGTCTACGAAAAATACTGCGTTGAAAGGTATTAGTCCTATCCCGATATGTTCAGTAGTTTTGAGGTGATGGTGCGTCAAAGGAATAATAAACAAACAAATTGAGAAAACATGGCAAAGGGCTCATAGAATTTGAAATATATATAGCCTATAACCATCTACGATTAATTCCGCGTCGAATGGTTGTGGTTTCACGCTGATCGGTCCAGTGGTTTTCGAGTTTACCTCGGACAAAGAAAACAAACTTTGCATATATATAGATAAATTACGTAACATTTGTCCTTTTCGTGCAGATATCACCGAACCACGTGAGTGAAAGTGAGAAGTATATATCGCGGAGCTACAAGGGGAAGACTGTTGCTAAGCGTAGTTGGTGGCCCTGGTTGCTGTTGCTACTGTTACCGGTCTTCGGATATGGATGTGAGTATTTAATTATGTAAGGTAATTTTTGTTCTGACAAAAAATCTCCAACGTTTGAATCCGTGAAGAATCATTTTTAGGCCATCCTAAGAACATGAGAAAAATTTTAGTCAGACAAAGAACCGTTACTTTTTGTCAGTAGAAGAACTCATCTTTTTTAATCACAAAAGGAAATTATTGAATATTTATAGGTTAACCAGCTCATCGCCATTTGTTACGCGAATTCAACAATGACCACATTTTTTGCAAATATTATTGTTGCTTATTTTTTTTATATATATTAGAAGATCGAGATCAGTACTATAACACGGGTGGTTAGTTTATTACTATCCAAAGTCACTCGCAATATTTAACATAAGCTCACGCCTGTTATCCCCGAAGGGTTAAGCAGAGGTGATGTAGCTAACTACACCACCCACATTTCGCCGAGCTTAGTTCCGTCCCAGATGTGACAGGGGGCGAGCCTGTCGCAATATCGGGCACAAATTCCAAACTCCGGGATGATGCTGAGTAGGAAAAACCCAATACCACTTGACTCGACCCGGGGACCGAACCCGAGACCTTAGAATTTAAGTCATATTAATACATTGAAACTTAAATTATCACAACGTGAAGAACTTGGTCTTTACCTAAAATCATTATTAGTGGCTATGTCGATATATTTATTAATCTATTCTAAATCTAATAAATAAAATTGGAGTGTCTGTTTGTAACGTCAAATTTGATTTTTTTTTGAATAAATAAGTATGGTACCTATACTAAAAATACAATTTTAAAAATTTTTGCCTGTTTGTCTTTTTTTTATTCCGGGTGATCTCTGGGACGGATTTCGAGGGGACTTTTTTTTTGTAGATAGCTGAAGTCGCTCCGGGTAACTCTTAGGGTATTTTTAATTTTCGAAAATAATTAGGGTTCTGCGTAAAAAAAACATAAAACATAATAACAAAATTGAATACAATCCGATTTAATGCAAAGTTTTACAGGCAAGTTCTTGAATTTATATCAAATATATTTACTTTATCTTAGTAATATAATTTTTTTACGAAAATAATTAAGGTTCCGTATTAAAAAAAAAATTAAAACGCAGTGAAAAACATATAAAAACACGGGCGCAGCCGCGGGCGCACATTTAGTTGAAATATATGAATTATGGTCAATAATTAATGGAATAGTCGGCTTATTTATTTCAAGTTTAATGATGAACGATCAGTGCTCAATGTTAAAAAAAAATCAACATTTAAATTAAATAAAACAACACAATTATTATTTAATGAATGAAAATATATACATACATACATACATATCACCACGCCTTTCTCCCGTAGGTAGAGAATACGTCCTTCCACTTGCTACTTGATCTTGACACACCTCTTTCGCTTCCTCTACTTTCATGAGCGCTTTCATACATGCTCGTCGGTTATGAGTACTTTTCACCTTTTTTTTTTTTTTTTTTTTGACGGGAGGAAATGCATTTACGCACTACCCTTATCTATTGTATTCAGGGGATCAAAGTCCCCCAATACAATAGATAAGGGGGCACGGAGTGACGAGCTCCGTGCCAGTGTGGGGCTCACCCGGGCGTGAAGCGCCCGGAAATACCCACTAAAACCCCCCGGAGCCGTCCGCTGCATTTGGGATGGGGGCGACACGGGGTAACTTTCGCAAGCACCGCGTCGCCCCCTGCAGCGAACCCACCAGGCCCGTCAGTGCAATGGCCCGATGGGGATGGAGGAGAAAAATTCCCCTCCACCACTTAGCCCGCCTCTTGAGGAGAGGCATGATAAATTCGTTACCCTCCCTGGGTTCGAACCTCCGACCTTTCAGTCGTACCGTCTATGAGACACGCGGATTAGCCCACCGGGCTAACCACGCTCACACCGGGCTAACCACGCTCGAGTACTTTTCACCCGGCCTTTATTTAACACGTGATCGATTTGGTCTAGATACGTTCCCCTAGGTCGACCCTTATCGACTTGCCCATTCAACCCTCGCCTTATAAATTCGTTTCGTTAATCTTCTCTCATCCATCCCCTCTACATGCCCAAACCAACTAACTAACTAACTAAGAAAATATATGTCTGTCGTTTATGGTATTTTGCTTTATAGATTTACATTTTAGCCAGTATCGTATATCGTAATTATTGTAATAATTTATTACAGCCTATTATACGTATGGGAACTGGGAACATCTTGCAATGGTAAACTTTACCGATTTCCATTTAAATTTAACCGAATTCACGAGAATGGAAATACCCACGATAACGTTACCGATTACTATACCGGATATTATTCCGAAATTGCCGGACATCAACATAACATTGCCGGATATAAGGGAGAACCTTCCAGAAGTGACGAGAACGTACAGGGAGTACAAAGATATCGTGCAGAATAGAGTCGTGGACGCTTCCGACTATATTCAGGTCGTAGCAGAGAGTTGCTTCGAAGAGATACGTCGATTTTGGCGCGGAATTATCGGATGATTGATAGTTATTGCATCTCTTTACTTATAACGTTAATAGAAACGGTTATATCGTGTTAATAAGAAGACATTATTACTTTTAAAACACCCTTTTCTTTTAAGGGGCACACCTAGTGTGAATTAAAAAAAAAAAAACTAGTGAATCAATCGTTTTAAAATTTTGAGGGTATATTTATACATGTTTTGAGTATACACAGTAAAATTTTTGGAATAATATATTAAATACTTTTGAAATAACACGTGATCTCCGGCGGCGCCAAAAAAAAAGGTTCTCCACTGCTGGAGTGATTGCAGCCTTCTCCGTTGATAAAACCTAAAAAAAAAAAAATTCTCGTTAAACAAAAACATATTGTCTGTACGATGACCCTCGGGCGAACCAAAAATTGACAAAATGGCGGCATGTTGAAAAAAAAAGTTAAATTTTAACCAAAATTTTGGTCGTTTTTGGCCTACCAAAATCCGATTTTTGATCAGATCAAAAAACTGGAGGGTCATCGTATGGAGAACTATATAGAGAAGATGTAAAAAAAATTTGATAGCGATCGGATCATTTGTCTCCGAGTAATCACTCCAGCAAATTCGAAAAATGCTGTTTCGAGAAAAACGCGTTTAAAGATAAAATGAACGTTTTCACTGTTATAAATGGATTAAAGTCATACTTACAGCTAATCTGCTATTCCAGGCCCATATAATTCACCTTCCTCTTCCTCAAAAAGGGCTTGTTGAGCTGAAGAAGCTTTTCTTCGAGATGATCGGAATCCTATTTGCAAAGGTTGGAAAAGACGGTAGCTCAATAGCTCAACAACTACCTAACTGCCGAGCGGCTACTCTTTTAAATGGCTGTACCTCAAAAACTATTTAAGATATCGATTTAAAATTTTAGTATGTAATTTGTAAAGGTATAACCTACCGAAATATGAAAAAAAACGATTTTTTGAAAATTTCACACTAGGTGTGCCCCTTAAATCAAATACGTAAACCTATATAAATAGCTAAAAAAAATTACAAAAATGTAACCTATCAGACTGAATGTAACCTAAACAGTGAAATAATTTTTAAAATTAAATCACTAGTTTCTGAGATTATCTAAATAAACATCTAAAATTCTAAATTAACTTCTTATATAATAAGTAAAGGGATGTCGCGTTTACATTAAGAAAAATATTTTAAAATACAAATTTATATTATATTTAAAAAAAAAACACACACATAAAAAAATTATATCGGGTGCAATAACTTAAATTATTGTTTTTCCATTGATAATTATTAAATAATTTAATTGAGAGGTACTTATGTTTTTAATTTAATGAATAAGTTTGCTTACAACGAATGCTTTAAAATTTTGTTTAAGATGTGTGCATACACGATAATTCATTATTTTCAGTATTATACTAAATAATAATCTCTCATGTTTTGCTGTATTGTTAATATTAATAATCAAATTTGATTCAGTTTTTAATTTTTTTTGTACATACTTATATTTTGGACATTATAGATTTAGCCTAATATTCTTTAGACATTGGCCATACAATTTCAATTAATAAACGGCTGTATAACCATAATCCAATTTTATAATAGAAAACGACTCATTCTAAACTTGACATTAACTCTTTGATGGAATAACTAATACGAACTTACTTAATAGTCCGGCCGCTCGAAGAATGCGTTTCTGACACCTGTCAATTCGGCATGACTAGTGATGTACAATAAATAACATTAATAATAATATTTAGTAACGTTATTTATTGCATTCGTTATTCATATTTATTCAATTGAATTTATATGTTGTTATTTTTTTATTGGAAGTATATTTCAATATATTCACAATGTAAATAAATTCTTAATGAATCTTTTAATTCAATTGAATCGATTAATTTCTGAATGTAACGAAAGGGGGGAAAAATAAAAATGCTTTATTTATTGGAAAATGTATATTATGAAATACATAGTTTTAAGACTATGTCAAACAATTTAATCTTCCAATTCACTTGAGGAGTCGCTGTCATCTTCACTAACGTGAATAATCATGTTATTGTCAATCATAGTGTCTATACGGATATCGCGGTCAAAGTCATCAAATATAATCTTTTTAGTTTTTTCAACCATAAAAATATCCGATTACCTTTGCCTCGTTATTTTGTCACATCACTACTAAAACAAACAGTTGACATAACCTTGAAACAACGCCGTTTGACTTTTAAAAGCTATTGTTTTTATATTTGTTAATTAAGTAATTGTAATAATTTTAGCACAAAATTAATACATTTATTGTAAGTTGGCATAATTATTTGAATTTTAATTTTATCACTCGTTAATAAGGTAAAAAAAAAAGATATTTAAAATTTTGCCGTAAATTGTACTCCAGTTCAAAGTTACATAGGCCAGTCGATCACGATATGTCAAAACGCATTCTTTGAGCGGCCGGACTATAAATTAAGTACTTGGTTGTGAATAAAAAATACGACAACAGATTATCACGGGCTTGGTCTGCGAAAGTCGTATCTCAAAATGTCCATTTTGCATAATTTAAAAATCTATATATTTCACACAATAGGTTTCCAAATACATTTGAAAATATAACTAATGAGTAAAATAACTCTCCTGAGGTTTTATATCATCGTATTAATATATTATACGGACGATGTTATAACGTATATCTCAAATAAATTTCTATAGAGATTATGTTTTTTGGGATATTAATATATTTAAAAAAAAATGTTGACTTTCAGCATTTTTGCTAATTGAATATAAGTTTGTATGCATCGTGTATGCACTTTAATAATTATTTTGCCTATAAGTACAAAAATATTCATTTAAAAAATAACGTTATATCGTTTAATTATAAAATATATTAATTGTGATTATTTTGCATTATTCATTCCGCTATGAAGATGTTATATAATATTTTTCAATTATATTATTTATTATCTTTCAATTTGCTTAGTTTTTAGTCCAACAGAGTACCTTATATCACATGACGTGGCCATGTATTTAGGAGTTTTATTTAATTTTAAGAATTATTATAAATTTAATTGTTTGATTGGAATAATAATTAATTAATATAGTCACATGTCTACTCGTTTGTACCGTAAAATATAAAATAAATGAAACTTTTTCTTTTGATGTTATTGACGTGATTTATTTTACATTACAAATAAAATCTAATAAATAAAAACACTAATTCATATGCAAATTGATTTTGATAAAATATTTGATGTTATCAAATAGGCAATTGGGTTCTCTTTAGGAAAGAGCTACACAGAGTTGCCAGCATATCTTAGTAAAACTGTTGTTTTATCTGCAATAATGATTTAAAATTATTATCGGTGATTCTGTAGACATGTGTCTTAAGTGTCTTAAAAATGTGTTGTGGCCTTTTAATAACATTTATAGAGGTATACGAAATATTAACACCCTAGTCAAATAAAATTCGCCTAACTTTACGATATGTATTTAAAAAAAATTTGAAACGGTTTTTTTAACGTAGAATAGTATTATTGAACTTATGAAGGGCAAAAAAAATTAAGGGCAATTATAAATTATTATTATTTTAATGTTGATGTGAAACGTCTATTGACGCACCCCTGCAGTGACGTCCAACTTTATTTCGTTGCTAATTATTTGAAAAGATTAAAACCAGTGTTATTTGTAAGTTAAAAACCATTGTAAGTATCTAAATTCAGTTAATTTAAACGGGTTTTCACGCGTTACCTTTGCTTTTTTCGTATCCCGATGTTGCGGCTGGGTGTCACCAACCGTGGTCACGGGCTGACTGTGGCGGAAAAAAAAAAGCAAAGGTAACGCGTGAAAACCCGTTTAAATTAACTGAATTTAAATATGGAACGCGAAAATTAAAAAAAAAATACATTGTATGTATCAACGTTAATTAATAAAGCTTTATAAACAGTGATAAATAATTAAATATATCATGTCTATTATGAAGAGTATAATAATGTCACAAAATATTATTTAAGCTTTCCAGTGCTTTACAATTATCATTTAAGAATATATATAGAATTCATTGTTTACTTAAAAAGTCCCATGACATGTTATGATTTAATAATATCATTTTTTTTTCAATTGTACATTCAGACAATACTTTTTTATCAATTAATTATTTCTTTCAGGCACAGGGGGCTTTTTATGTAACATTGTTTGCGTTTATGTAATCAAAAGATTTATTTAACATGTTCACAGCTCTACAGGTTGTCATTTTTAAATTATAATGTGTTCTGCTAACGCCTGGGTATTGATTGATTAATTATATTTTTGTAATGAAAGTTATTTTTTTTTAATTATAATATTCCCACATAATTCTTCCCTGTTTGTTTTTAAAACTATTTTATCGATTATCCGGGGAAGGATAGAGGCCAATATAACATCACCTTTTAGAAAGTGGACGTACTTTGAGCGACGCTACACTTTTGGGTGAGTCGATTTCATTGTAATTAATGTATGATATATATAAATAACTCTGTCCTTCCCTGTTTGCATTGTTATTCTTGATTATTGTAATTTATTTATTTTTTCTTTTTTTAATATAAAAGATATTATGTGGGAAGGACAGATTGGCGGTATTTAGCTTTAATAATAAAAAAAAAACAATTTCCAGGTTACAATTACTCTGAAGAAATAATGGCACGAGAGAGATTAGTGGTCGATACATACAAACCGCCGAAGATCGTTCAGGACCCGGATCTGTCGAAACGTGTCGCCGCACTCGAGGGTTGGGCGATCGGTGTCGACAATCGACTCAAATATATCGATCGAAAACTATCGAAACACGACAACGTCGAAACGCAAATAGAGCAGTATTCGCTGAAATATCTGCAACAGAATTTAGTACAGATTTTAAGTGGCGGCAATACCGAAGCGATTGTTATGAAACTGAAGACTTATTTTGATAACTATTACGTGACCGGCGAACAGTTACAAGCGATGAGCCAAGAGATACACGAACGCTTGATAAACACTTGGAAGCCGGAGCTGGACGAGGATCGAATTCGAAGATTAGTCCAGGATTATTTGGCTGTGTTCGAGCGACGTCAGTTAGAGCTGATCGTGGAGAAGGTTCGAGAGTATGTGAAGGAAGTCCAGGTCCACGGTGCGGTGCCGGGTTTTGATCCTGAGGCGGTAAGGGAACTGGTAACGGGAATGCTGGACGTCTATGATGCAGATAAGACCGGTCTCGTCGATTACGCTTTGGAGTCTGCAGGTTAGTTTATATACAAATCTTCGAACAATTTAAAAAAAAAAATTACACTGCGTCTTGTTATATTATTTGCCACGTAAATTTATTTGTGATAGTTATATGTTTTATCTAGCCAAGTAATAATACCAGGACATATAGAGTAGCTTATTGGTTGAGTTCGTATGCTATCGCTATCCCGTATCGTCCCCATCCCAAATGCGGCGGGCGGCTCCGGGGGGTTTAGTGGGTATTTCCGGACGCTTCACGTCCGGGCGAGTCCCACACTGGCGCGGAGGTGTCCCTCCGCACCCCTTTACCTATTGCATTGGGGGACTTCGGTCTCACTAATGCAATAGGTAAGGGCAGTGCGTAAATGCATTTGCTCTCGTTAAAAAAATAATAATTAAAAAAGGTTATTACACGTATGTAAATTGTCGATTAAGTTAGGCAATAATTTAGATTGTTTGTTTGAGTTCAGTAATAACTACTGGGACATGTAGTCTGTTGGTTGAGTTTTGGGAAAGGCATACTAATAGTTCCTTTTAGAGCCAATTTTTTGATCCGTAGTCAAAGTTACTATATACATTTGTCAATTTTACTATTACTATTACACAAACCAATGGTTATAATCACAATGCGTTTTTTGATGACAAAATCTACTATGGTTAAATTTAGCAATAGTTATTTATGTTGCCAGTAAAATGAACTGTATAATAGAATACTTTTGATTCCGGTATTTTTTTTTGTATGATCAATTCGAGTAAAATGTGTCAGGGTACATAATTCGAGTTGTCGAACTAACATTACAAAAAAAACAAAGGGTCGAGCTACTCTCGAACATCTGCGTCCATTATTATTTCTTGTAATAGTGTTGTAATGATATTAGCTTTTTTTATTTCGTCTTGTCTAAAATATTATTTGATTTAATATATTTTACAAGCCAAATAAATATTTGTACGAACTTGATATACTATACATAATGGAATACTGAATTCTTATGCAAAACAAAATTCATAAACAAAAATATTACGAAAAAGATAATAAATTGCAATACGTTGTAATTATTTAACAAATTATTTTATATAAATTAATGTTATATAATGAAACTTCAAATTATCTACTTCAAATGTTACACAAAAGTAATGAAACAGCTGTTCGCACTAGAGTTAACCATCCGCCATCTTGCTAACCCGACTAGGTTGAATGGTTAAATTTTTTAACAAATAGTCACATTTTTGACAAATGGTTAGCTTAACTATGTTTCAACAAACGCATCAGGGCATTATTTTAACCGTTTGTTACAAATCTGACCATTTCTCGAGTTGACTACGGATCATAAAATTGGCCCTTAGTTAAATTACGCAATAAAACTTGGATAATATATAGAATTAAGTATGGCAATAATATTAGATATTATTTATATAATTATTCAATAATTTAATTAGGTAGCAATTTTTAACATTACTGGTTTTGATTAATTTCGATGTATATCCAGGTGGTCAAGTAATCTCAACGAAATGCACGGAGCTATATCAGATAAAGACGAAGCAGTACTCGATCCTCGGTCTGCCAGTGTGGTGGGTGTACACGTCACCGCGGTACGCACTGACTCCGGGCGCCATGCCGGCCGAGTGCTGGGCCTTCCAAGGATTCCCAGGATATTTGGGTGATTATACGATTGTATTATGCTATTTTATTTACTTTCAGAACTTAATGTCTTACCTGTATTTTGTTATTGGGGACAACAGCTGAGATAGATTCCATGTTTATAAATACGAAAACGTATCGTTCGAACAATTCACAATATGGGACTTTGTCAAGAAATAAATTTAAGGAAGTAGATCTTAACTCACATCTTTTATAATTTAATGTATTTCGGCAAAAAAACTATATAGCAAATATCTGCCGGTTTAATGTTAATACCAGAAATAATCGCAAATTTACATTAATAATTCTGTCAAGGTGTACTGTAGACTCCATTGAAACCTTACCTTAATAATAAAATTTTAAAAAAATAATGATTTCGAGCTGACAACCTATTCCGCAAAATTCGGATTATCAAGTATTTTGTTAAATTCTAATAGTGCAAATGGCAGTCGCCATCTTGAGTTCGTTAAGGCCGATTCACACGAATCAGTGCCGATTCACACTTATCAGTGAAGTTACAGTTCCTACCTATATTCATGTTCTTAAAGATTGTGCATTATGAGCCACATTTTACCCGAGCGAAACCGGGTTTTCATCTAGTTAGAAATAATCCCTTACGATTACCAATGGATTGTTTTAAGCAATTGATGAGGAAAGTAAACAAAATTTTATTAATTAAGAACGAATTTCGTACATAAAAATTACCCGTAAAAATTAGTGTACTTATGGAAGTAATGTTAATTCCTAGGTTATATTTACTTTTCAGTTGTGCGAACTTATGCTATAATAGAAGTGACTGGGTTTTCGCTGGAACACATGTCGAGATTGCTCGCGACGGACGGAAAGATCGAGTCTGCGCCTAAAAACTTTTCCGTATACGTAAGTACACGATTTAGTTTATGAAAAAAAAAATTACAATAAAATCTCATTAGATATAATAACTTATTAAGAAAACTCATTGCACCTCCCAGGTCTAAACTATTGCACTATAAAAAAAAATAAATAACAATACATGATGAAATTACACACTTATTAGTAATCGTAATAAAATTCCAGTTAAAATATTTTCATCTATATTCAATCGTTTTTAACGTTATATTTCATCTGAATCAGAGCATAATAAATCTAGAAATTATTTGTTAAGAAATAAGTGTGTTGAAGATATCTCCCCTACATTCAGAACCTAGGGTTTACTTGTTGGTGATCGAGAGACGAGATAGAATACATTATACAGTAATACCCCGCTTTACGCGAGGGATACGTTCCGAAAAAAATCGCGTTAACTGAAATTCGCGTATATCGAGGTTTATGATTAAACATAGTCAAAATTTAATACAAAAAAATACAAATCATTTTAATCGATCACTTTAATTCTAAGAACACTTTATGCGATACATACTCTTATTTTTTACGGAAAAATACATCTATTGTCTTTACATTATGTTTATACGCACTCTTTCGCGTAATGCGAGGCATTTGAGCGCGAAATTTGACATTCGCGTTATAGTGAAACCGCGCGTAACGGAGTCGCGCTAAGCGGGGTATTACTGTACTGGGTTTTTTTTAATGAAAATGAAACATTCTGCGGACTCTGGGTCCACACCTTTTTTTTATATTGGAGGTTTAATTCGACTTGCGTTAGGAAAATTGCCTATAATATTTCAAGCAGCTATGCAGTTAGTAATCTTCTTTCACAATTAATTTATGTGAGCTTAAATCTACTTCAATTTTACATCTAAATTTTCTATATTATCTATATGTTAAATTATTTTGTAGACACTTATTTTGTTACTATTAATTAATTACTTACTTAATTATTACTTTAATTATTTTTTTTTTTTTATTAAAGGTCGTAACAAGCCAAGCAGAACTAGGTCCGTGTCCGTATAGTTACCTCATAGTTTGGGTTTGGGCAATTATTGCTTGTATGACCTTTTGGTCTCCATGTTTTATGACCATCTTGAAATTATAAGTGTTTTTTTAAATATATATTCGCGATCTGTCCTTTATGCGGTAGTAATCTTCACTTTTGTCTATATCGAAAGAAAACGTATCGTACAGTATCTGGTACGGCGGCCGACCAAGCTGACCGAAGTTATCAGTCGCATTCTGGACATAGTCAGGTGCGGACGTGATTATCAAACCGCGAAAATATAATAACACCACCATTACCAAATACGGTGTATTCCGGCAGCATCACTCGTGGGTCAGTATCTCTAGGCTAAGTGTGTGTTACCATCCTGGACCAGATTGTCACTTAACGTCAGGTGAGATTGCGGTCAAAGCACTGAACCTCGTAAAAAGAGAACGACAAAAATTATGCAAGTAACGAACATACAGACAGAACGGAACAGTTGGGTTTTATAATGTGACAGGATTTTTAAAGCGGCGTTAGCATTTTGTACTGACTTAAGGACCTTACTCATTGGTGTGGAAATATCTAGAAGGATGATGTTGAAAGGAGCAAACGGAACTTATCTTTATTATTAGCCTTCGATTAAGCTGGTTCAGAGTTTCCACCTTATTCTCCACTTTATTCTCTTAAGTAATAAAATTGGATAATTAATATGCGCTTTAAAATATAGCGAGAGACCGCGGCGGCGGTTGCGTGTTGGCGTTCCGTTTTTGAATAGGAAGAGGAAGGGATAATGCGTACATAGACTAAATAGAGCGGGGGCGTGTAGACAATATAGACGAGAAATAACTTAGAATAAGAAGAAAATGTGTATGATAATAGATGGCGTTAACACACATTGAACTTAGGTCATAAGCGGTCCGGTCCACGCGTCTGTTACTACTATTATATTTGACTCGAAGTTTAACTTTTTTCACATGTTTTTTTTTTGTAATTCAGGGTCTTCACGGCGAACAGGACCCCGAGCCGCATCTCTTCGGCGATTACGTGTACGATGCGAACGGCACCGCGATACAATACTTCCCGGTCAGACATCCGAAGGTGACGAACATCGGCGGCGTGGACTACCCGGTCGCTTACGACATCATCGAGCTGCGCGTCGAGAGTAACCATGGCAACCCTACGTACACCTGCGTCTATAGATTCCGCGTGCACGGTAACGCCCTAAACGATATCCGTAGGGCCACCGAAGACAGTATCAAAGACAGCGAGACGTAGCACGAGCTCTCGAGGCGACACGAAGCCATTGTTGAACTGTTAAAAATATTTCTGAACCGTTCTGACGAGTGCCGTGTGTAATTAATTTAATTTAAAAAAAAAAAAAAAAAAAAACAAACAAAAAGAACATATAGCAGTCGGTATGTGTTACTCTGCTGGTGACAGAAGTGAAAACGTAAAACTGAGTCGTTTAAAAAAAAAAGTGTGACTTCGGTTTTCAGCCTATTTTAGACTCAAAAAAGAAAAAAAAAAACAACAACTCCCGTTTACTAACGTCGATGACCCAAGTGAGCAATTTGAGGTTAAAAATGGATTTTACACGACTATGACATAGCATTTTTTTTTAAATTAATTTTAGTATGATAAAAAACAATTTTATGGAATTTTTAAACAAACGTGAAGCGCTACGGGCAACAGATTAGATTGCACGCGACTGCTGTTAAGGTTCGTCCAAATATTACGTAAGCAGGGGTTTGTTATGCTTTGTTTAGTTTTAGTCATATGGAGTTCAAGGGGTTGGAATGACGCTTACGTTGTCATTTAGGTTGGAGGGTTAGGAATTATGCTTACTTTTCCTGACACAGAGAAAGGGGTCAGAAATAACCAAAATGTTGCGCTTACGTAATACTTGAATCCCCCTTAGAATACATACTTCTGCAGCAGATCGCATGCAGTCGCACTACCAACGCGTTCCCGCACGCTGTCGGTCGCGTATCTATCGTCAGAGGAACCCCCGCTTTTGCGCATGTCAGTAACGCGACGCGACCTTAAACTTTTTACACACTTAATAATTATATCTTAAAAAAGTTTTCACTTCAAAAAAAAATAAAGTGGTTATGGACGGATATTATTATGGATTATGTAATTGTGTTCAAATTAGAAATCATTCCTAAGAACCGCCGGTACAATTTTGACACATAACACGTGGCCTTAATGTTTTTAAATAAATAAACGATAGATTGAAAGTACAAAATGAATTCGATAACATATTATTATAAGCACAATGTTATGATGATAATTGAACCAAAATAATAAAGGTTTATTTCAAATTCTAATAATACGGTCTCATTTAAATTTTTATTTATTGTTTTCATATAACAAAAAAATACGTTAAAAAATAACACCCTATGACTGAAGTAATAATAATCAATTAATTAATCATTAATAATACATTGAATTGAATTTGAAATAATCCTTTATATGTAATGTATGCGATATTCGAAATATAATGGTTAAATTAATATAGAAATTGTGTTATCTTAAACCGTGGCTGATAATATTTCTTTAAAAAAAAAAAACGTGTCATTTTTTTTAAATAGCTCTCATGAAATGTTCAAAACATATCAACGTTATAATTAATTATGTGTATATATATTTTTTTTAAAGTAAATGAATTAAAATATTTTAAAATAAATTGCTCGCACAATGCGCCCCTCTCCCGTAACCCCCCTTCGATACGCTTAATATATAGTGGGTTTTTTTTTTTTTATATATATTATATACTTAAATTTAAAACTGATATTTATGTAGATTAAAATAATATTTAAGGTGAGTTTCTAATTATGGTATTTGATTTCTTTTTTCTTGTAAAACTATAAAATTAGAAGCGATGATGTTTAAAATTAATACCAAAAAAATCTATGGTTAATTTGATCATTATTTCGGATAAATATACATTATTATACTTTATTACTTTTCTTATTTTATAAGGTTCTAATTCTATAGAACAGTATTCAGTAAAGAAAAAATTGAGTACACCTTTCCCGAGTTATATCACGTTTTATTCATGTAAATTAACAAGAAAACGTCATCGTTTCTAATAAAATTATATACTGTTTTCATCAATTGGAAAACAGACTTAGTGAAGGAGCTAGTCCAGTTAGAAGTTAACAAATTCTATGCCAACGTAATATTAAGTTTATATATTTTTTTTTTTTTTTTTACTTGTCTCAAAACTATTTTAACATAGCTAATAAAAATGTTGCTACTAACGTGTTAGAATCTTATTAGAATAAGTAATTACATGCATGTGTTATTAGGTTATTCTTATATATTTTTGATCTTTCACTTAGATTCTCTAGTATTTATAGATTTAAATATATTTATTATTATGCACTCGATTCTTGCACAAAGCTCACTCTATCCTTAAAGGTTATGTTAAGACTTACTAATGTTGCCAAGAGTTATATTTTCCCGCAAATTTAGGGGTATATATAGAAAAAAGAGACAAACGAATATATTCATTCTAAAATGTATTCTAAATAAGTTGAGGCAACTCTAATTATTAATATATGTTTATATTTCTAAATCCGTTAAAATATGAACGTATTTTTACAATATTAAATCTCCTTACAAAAGCGACAGGAATTCATTTCGGAATAATAGTGTTTAATCCACATCAAATCCAGTTTTATTAATCTATAGATAAAAAAAAAACATTCTCTACATTCAAATGTGGTTACTATAAATAATAAAAAAAAATTCTACCAAAGACTTTAGCGTGAGTGAGTACAGGCTATATATAATATATTGAAATAATTTTTTTTAGCTCTCTGTCAACTCTAAAAACTCGAAATTACTATAAAAATTAAATTCCCTATTACGTAAAATAAAACTTATATTAAATAAATTTAAATTAGTTTTGTGTAGAGTTACCACTGAAAATAATAATTAATTAATATTGTATTTTCTTCTAAATCATTTACAATTTCAACCAAAAAACTATGCTAATCTTTTCTTTGTGTGCTTATTTTTGAAATCTTATTTATTTAGTTTTATTTATAAGACTTGAAAGTTATTTTGAAAACGTTTTTAACATAAACCGTATATCACAATTTAATCATATCATTTAATTATTTTATTTTAAATCATTAAAAGTTAGTATATATTTTTTGTTTAATTTTTGTTAAATTCGTCATCAGTTATGAATTATTTTTACAACAGCGTTTATAAATACTTTATAATGGTATAAATACAAAAAGTTAATGTGATTTCAATAAAATTATGTTCAAACTAAGAATGACGTCACTAAATAATAATAAAAAAATGTTATCATCTCACATTATTGTATATTATATGTCAATTATTTGGAAATATTTTTAAATGAACAATAATCTTGGTATTATATAAATAAATCGTGGAATAATCATTTTATGTACTTTTGACGTTTGTATCTCTTCTGTACAGCATTTTTTTAAACTAATCCGTCATTTAATACTGCTTACTTACACATCTAATAATTTAAATGTAAAGAATAAATATACTTTTTAAGGTTCGAAATAAAAGTTCTTTTAATGAATTGTGTTTCATTATAAAATGATTTCGTTTTTATAATTCTACATAGGTGTTAAAATTTCATTTTTCTCTTATTAACTGAAATATGGAACATATAAATAATCAGGAACTACGAAGAATGTTCAATATAGTAAAGTAGTAAATATATATTTAAAAAAAAAAAAAAATACACAATGATAATAAATACCGACATTTTTACGTGGTGTAGTGATTAATTTTTTTGGTAGCCATCCAAAGCGGTGGTTTACTCGATGCGATGGTTCCCTCGCTATTATCATTATTCGAGGGCTTGTAAGTGTGAAAACGAGATTAGTCCAGTGAAAATAGTTCTGAGATATTGAGTCTTGAAAGTTATCTCTCTAAAAGCAGTTGTAAGAATGAACTTTTTTATAGCAATTATAGTCCGCACTAATTCAAACATTCAGTACAAGAATATACATTTCATCTCATTACAGAAGATACGTACATTTCAGTGTCATTATATTTGTTATGCTGAAGATTTTCGCAGTAAAATATTTTATTAATTTGATTATAAAGTAAAATGTATTAGGTTAGGTTAGGTTATACTTTTATTCAAGCGACATTCTTAAGCAAATATTTAGTTCAGATTATATTATTAAATGTAAATAAGTACTGTAAGTAATCATTAGACAATCTATCCACACTACATAAACCATGCACCCCTATAGTCTGTAAAATATTACTTGATTAAAATGACAGCTCTCAAACGAATGTGACTAGTGCTGCGATATTATCGATGAAATTAATAGGTAAAAGTTCATATTGTAAAGACAGTCAGTATTACAAGTATGTAAATATGTATAGACTAGAATAAAATTTTAAACTTAATTTGTTTATTGACTTATTTGTATACACCTTTTTTTTCTTTTTTTTTTGACGGGGGGAAATGCATTTACGCACTACCCTTATCTATTGTATTTGAAGGACCAAAGTCCCCCAAATACAATAGATAAGTATTTGTATACACCTTAATTGAGTATCTACAATATTATCAGAAATAATTATTAATTCATTGTTCCAAATCTTTTGTCATAATTTCCCGCGTATTATTGATCACCTTATTTCTTCCGGTCATCTGGTTTAACATATGGGCATGCATTGTTTAATAAGTGTATTGTTCTCCTTTGACAAATCTCAAAAATTTTCCTTGCTGATTCTTGTCAAAATAAATGTAATACCAACCGCGTCAGCAACTCGGTCTCATGCACTGATCAAGTCTCATGTTTGTGACAACGGTAACAAAGGTCCGTTTTATTGATGTTCGCGTTCGAAATATTCACGTAAACGAACTACAAACTCCCCGTGAGTTTCACTATTTAGCAGTTTTTCTGAACTTATTTCGCAATAAAATCTCAACAAAAGAACGCAGCGAAAACAATAAAACAAATACAAAATAATAATAACAAGTATG
This sequence comes from Samia ricini, assembly GCA_014132275.2. Taxonomy (NCBI): domain Eukaryota; kingdom Metazoa; phylum Arthropoda; class Insecta; order Lepidoptera; family Saturniidae; genus Samia; species Samia ricini. The sequence goes on from AP028161.1 coordinate 31,567,766, forward strand.
AAATTAAGGAAAACCGTCATATTTAAAAAAATGCCAGGTCGATGAATTCAGTGTTGGCATTGTAAAAAAGCCGATTTCTTTTTTTGACCTAGCTAATCCTGTTGTCCGGAAGGGCCTTTTGGATTTTTCCTATATATATGGATAACAGGTCTGTAGTACGAAATTTGTAAATGGCAACTGGAGTTGTAATAGACTGGCGAACGTAGTTCAAGAGCCGAGACACCGTTTTACTACGTACTGTATGTAAACACAGACTTTAATGTCGATTAACCATAAAAATGAGACAATATGAAAACAAAGGAAAGCTGGCGTAAACGCCAGGCTAGTGCACAAGGGGTAGTAGAACTGAAATATTTTATAAAATCGACTTAATCTATCGAATTGTCCTATCTCTAACATTTGTGCAACATAACGTGACCTTGTAAGGACGTCGTAGATAACTATTTACTTTATAATGATGTATGTTGATTTATATATCAAGCACTATATTTAAAAAAAAACAATTAACTTGCCATATATGGATGAATTTTCAGATGATAATATAAATTAATAGTCATACGTTCCAGCATAGTTGTCTTTTTACAGATAACTGTTTATTTAATCATACTATAATTTACTGACTATAGATACAAACGACTAATCGGCTTCTCTTAATAGAATCAAGGACATCTACACAACTTTACAGATAGATCTACGTACTAAAAGTAGTTTAGACCATCGATTTTAACTTTGAGATGTACAATATTTTAAATTCTATTAGCGTATTAATAATAGTTCGATTCGCTCCGCTTGATTTGATGCGCTCACATCTATCCGTATTTAATTATGTAATATTTACTAATCCTAGATATACCTTATTTTAAAATCATTCCACTTTTTGTATACACGAGTTTTTTATTGTAAAGATTTTTTATAGATAGGGACGGAAAGAAGAAACTCATTAGCAAGCTCAAATGTTTTATTCTGTTAAAAACAATATTGCTTGTATACAATAAATGCATTCACGACTACGATCGTACGTACTCACAAGCATGGATCAGTTATTTCTAGCATTGCTTACTCTCCCGAGCACCTATCTATTTCCGTACGTAGGTCAATGTCGGTCATTGCGCTCAAACAACGAATGAACGAGAGTTTTGGGGTTAAAAAGAAAGACATGTATAAATTTTTCAGAATTTTTTTTTGTATTTTCGTTATTTTTTATAATTTATAAATGACCTAGTAAGAAAGTAGTCTTATCAGTTTCAGCACATACAATCATCATTCATGAGATTACAAACAATCCTTTGGCGAGTGCAGTACCGAGGACGGCGGTAGAGGCGCGCCCGCGGCGCCGCGCTCACTCCCGCCGTCACTATTAACGATTTAATTACAATAATATCTTACGTACAATTAAAGTAATTGAGATTACAAGCCTGAGTTGAGCAGCCGGTCGTGAGGTCGACCGAACCGCGGGCTGCTGGAGGCAGCGATGCGCACAGCGCTTAGAAGCACTTCCTGTGCACAATCGAGGGGCCGGACTCGTCATATTCCTGTTTCGAGATCCACATCTGCTGGAAGGTAGAGAGGGAGGCGAGGATCGATCCACCGATCCATACAGAATACTTCCTCTCTGGTGGCGCGATGATTTTGATCTTCATCGTGGATGGAGCGAGGGCTGTGATTTCCTTCTGCATACGGTCGGCAATACCAGGGTACATGGTAGTACCACCAGACAATACTGTGTTGGCGTACAAGTCTTTACGGATGTCGACGTCACACTTCATGATGGAGTTGTATGTCGTCTCGTGGATGCCACAAGCTTCCATACCCAAGAACGAGGGCTGGAAGAGAGCCTCTGGGCAACGGAACCTTTCGTTTCCGATTGTGATGACTTGACCGTCGGGAAGTTCATAGGATTTCTCGAGGGAGCTGCTGGAGGCAGCGGTGGCCATCTCCTGCTCGAAGTCGAGCGCAACGTAGCAGAGTTTCTCCTTGATGTCGCGAACGATTTCACGCTCGGCGGTGGTGGTGAACGAGTAACCACGCTCTGTGAGAATCTTCATCAGGTAGTCTGTGAGGTCGCGACCGGCTAAGTCCAGACGCAGGATGGCGTGCGGTAGGGCGTAACCCTCGTAGATGGGTACTGTGTGGGATACACCATCGCCGGAATCCAGCACGATACCGGTGGTACGACCGGACGCGTACAGTGAGAGCACGGCCTGGATAGCTACGTACATGGCGGGTGTGTTGAAGGTCTCGAACATAATCTGTGTCATCTTCTCTCTGAAAAAAGAAAAAGAACATTAACTTTCTGTAACTTTCTTGTGTAGATTACCTCTAGATGTAGCCACATGGAGATAACAACATACCTGTTGGCTTTGGGGTTGAGGGGAGCTTCGGTGAGCAAGACTGGGTGCTCCTCGGGAGCTACACGCAGCTCATTGTAGAAGGTGTGATGCCAGATCTTCTCCATATCGTCCCAGTTGGTGACGATGCCGTGTTCGATGGGGTATTTGAGTGTGAGGATACCCCTCTTGCTCTGTGCCTCATCACCTACGTAGGAGTCCTTCTGACCCATGCCGACCATGACGCCCTGGTGACGAGGTCGCCCCACGATCGAGGGGAATACGGCGCGGGGAGCGTCGTCTCCCGCGAAACCGGCTTTGCACATTCCGGACCCATTGTCTACGACCAACGCGGCAACTTCCTCGTCGCACATTGTGAATTAGTCTGTAAAAATCATAAAAATACTAATTATTCGTTTGTAACGTTATAAGAAGTTTCTAATATAATAATAGAGTTACTAAGGGGTCAAAACTTATTTGGAAAAATGTATGTCTTAACTGTGGACACTGCCATAAAGGATATCTAGTGGGTAGAAACAGCCTACGCAACTGCTACGACGTAAAGCAGCAAAGTGGGCGAAGCTACACTCGCAATTCAAAACCAAATAAGGCTAGATCTAACAAGATGCAACATCGAGCTAACGTGGCATTCGACGCGGCACGACCACATTTCGTAAAGACGAACCGCCATTGCTGACCGAGAAAGTCGACCACGAGATGAAAAACTTTCTAAAAGATCGATAAACGTTTGAATCAGAATATAAGATACGATATGCCTTTCAAAGTTCAGCCACGCCCTACCACAACCGAACCGGCATTCCCGGTGTCCCGGACCGGCATGTCACGCGGATCAACCCTATCTCGCTGTGTCACTGACCGCACTCACTAATCTGATAACCGCACTAAAACCTCACGCCACTCTATCACCAAATATCACAAAAAAATATTTTAAAACACAACTCGTATCAACTTACTTTTAATTAAATAGTCCTATTAAATAAAATAAATTAACTTGCTATTGTACAGCCTCGGTAACGCTGCACAACGTCACAGCTCGAGCTCACTTTGTGGAATGTTGGCGTTCGCGGCAGCAAGAGTATATAAATGAGGTTGGTTATCGGGGCGCCCCTGTCCCTCCGCCGCAGTCGATCCACCAATCAGACGGTACAACACAATACATGAAGTTTCGTGGCCATATATGGTATTCCGCTGCAGGGAGTCTGCGCGTGAACCCCGCTCCCCTCGTCGTTAGCAACCCCGCGGTTGATAGTACAAAGCTTGATAACGCCAAAATCTTCTACAGACCTCACAACGTATGTACTCTTGACATGCATCAGGCTAATCATTTATTCTTACAACCTATTTACACAATTGAATTTGATGATAACAACGATAACCAAGTTCATACGTTATCTGTTAGTATTGGCGTGATGCCAAAAATGCAACAGTCCACTTCCTTTCCTTGCAGACGCATTGATAAGGCATGACGCAACCCGCTTCCGAAACGGGAATGAGATTTACAACATCGGTTGATAAAAATAGAACTGGGCAGTAGGTACATAAAATGCCAGGTTATAATTGACACTAAAATTGTAACTTAACGATTTAATTAGGTAACAGGCTCGAGAGTTAAAAAGATTAATATAACTTACCGGTAGGTAATTTAGATAACGTGAAAATTGACAATATCCGCAGCGGTTCCAAACCGTGAGAAATGTAAGCCGGCCGGTTTCTTTCTGTTGATCGGTCGCTCGCGGAGGTCGATTTGCTTCACTAGAATACGCGGGTCGCGGTACGCCGGCGCTGCGGAACAGAATGGACTTTCCCAACAGACCCCTGTATGTGCTAAATAATTACAATATTCACTTGTATTTGCTATTTCTAAATTGTAATATAAATTTTATTCGTTGACAGATATCTTAGACAGATGTCAAAGAGTAGTTTATAACTTAAATTTAGAATATTACAATATTGCAAAATTATAGACTCGCCCATAATCCCCACTCCGCGCAACCGATGGCCTTACCATATATGGGCATCAGTAAAATCCTGTCGTCTGATTGGTGGAAAATGGCAACGGTCGTCGTACTAACATGGCGCACACAGCAAAGAAAGGAGCTTACCGTTGTGTGTATCCAACAAAACGATTTCATTCAATATTGTCTCCTTGTAGACAAGTCAACTTGAACAAGTTGCGTTGCCACCATACAAAGAGCAAGCATATCAAAAAAATCTAACTTTGAAATTACGCAGGTTAATACTATATACAAATAGATTAGATATACATACATAACTTGAGATGATATAAGTATAATTGGGAATCTGCACTTATGATAAACTAGCTGAACCACGCGTCTCGGCCCGCGTGTCTTTTTTTTATTCCGCAAAATTATTTACTGCGTAAAATAGTTTGTAAACAATCATTGAAAAATAATGGACTCTGTGTTTGTGCAGACCCTAAATTATTTTTGCTACTAACTAACAGAAAGCAAAGATATTTCTCTCAAATTCAAACACTTGCCAGAAAAACAGACCGTTGACATTAGGTACATATACTTCAATGATTGAATCGAATTAATTACAATTAGAGTTTTAATTTTTACACGAACCTCTAATTATTTTCGAATTTATTTTTTGATACTAGCAGAAATCAAATAGGTTTATTACTCAGAAATTCAAACGCTTGCAAGTAAAAGTGTGCGTTGAATCGTATATTGTTCAAAATTTAATGAGTTTTAATTTTTTACGCGGGACTCTAAGTATTTTTCATAAATAAAAGTAGCCTAAGCGGTGCCCCTTAAGATCAGCTATCTGCGGGAAAAACATCCATTAAAATCGGTCCAGCCTTTCCGGAGATTAACCAGAACAAATAGACTGACGGACACAGATAAAAACAATTAAAATTGTGGTATTGTTATTAAAATAATTAACTAAAATTATAATTGAATAGCCGTACATTTAATTCATATGTATTTAGTAAAAGCTGTTATTTTGATATTACAGACAATTCAATGAATAGATATAATATTTAACATCTTTGGTTTGATGGTCACTGTTCTTGTAAAATATTTCTTAATATTTGTTATTATTCACATGAATTAGTTGTGTCAATTTTTTGGAAGTTATTGCAAATGGTAATTTGTATTACTTAAGTAATATTTAAAACGATTGTAGCTTATAATAACGATTATAATAAATAGAAGAAGTTATTACGATGTTCAGACGCCTAGGAAAGTATTGCATTTTGATAAGTCTCATCATTGAAGTATATGTATGTATGGGTCTCATGAAGTAATAAATGTCCCATCCCTAGTATGAAAACAAGAAGTTGTAGGACATTTACAATTTAATTTTGAGTCATAAGATACGCGTGAAATGACTTTCTACAACCGTTGCCTGGTTGCCTTTTAAATAACGGTGTAATAATTTTGAAATATCTCACTTTATTGTGTTTCTATTCATTTAATGCATAATATCATCTAAAAACTACCGAGAGAATTTTAATAAAATCTTTAATAAACAGAAGTTGGTGATTCTACAAGATAATTTAGAATAGAATGTGGTGTGTAATAAATATACCGGACAAACATCTTTATATATAGCGATCATTAATAGACGTCAAAATGTAGGTATGTCGCGAATTGTGTGCGGCGCTTACCTACAACGAAATTCAGTTGGTATTTTAATGAAGAATGGATACAACTCGATCCAGTGTTTTCTTAAATATAAACCAGAATGGTAATTACTACCGTTTTTAAGTTACGAATATTCTTAAAAATATTAAATTAAAAATATTTAAACAGCTCAGACTATGTTGTAAAGACAATATGAGTATTTAACATTTTGCAACACTGCCGGTTAGATATATTTGAATGTAAACACTAATCTCGATTAATTATAGCAAACTAAAAAAACACGCAAACTAAAAACACGAAAATATTTTTTAAATACGGAGATTTCGTGAATGTAAATAATTTGACAGTTGAAGATTTTGATCAGGATAAATGGTACAAGGATTTTAAATCATTGTATTGTCATTGGTCTTTTATATGTGTACAAGTCAATGAAAATTAAGCTCGAAGTTTCCGTGACATATAGATAGGTACAAATTGATGCTAATACTCCCAAGCGATCGTGTAAAACTTAACTTGGGCTTGAACAGATTTAATTAAAAATAATTATGTGTCTTCCTAATTATTTAGTTATTTAAAAAGAGGGAATACATTTTAACATCACTATTATATTGTTCTGCTTTCTCGACGATAAAAGAATAATAGTAAGTTTTAATTAAGATGCATTTAGCGTATGATCTTCAAACAAGAGGTTATCGTCTATTCGTAATCAGACCGAAACAGAATGGATTCCCCACCGCCTTTCAAGTTTTGAAAATTTACCATCATTGCCTTGATGAGACTAGTCATCAATGTACTTGAGCCGTTCTGTAGTGCAGTGCAGTTCTGTACGGAACACACACTAGAAACTTTGTCAAAAATTTCTACGCACAAATTATTTAGTGGTAATTATGCTAAAAGTTGTAACTGTAAAAATTTTCTGTAATAGAAAAGAATTATTTTTATATTATAATATTAAAGGCTGCAAACCAAATCTTTATACCTTAGCACAGTACATTAAAAAAATATAAATGCAATAATAATTATTTTTTAAAATTACAATGAAGATTTTTATAGTAACACATACAGACGTTGCAAGAAAATGAGATTGGGGTAACTTTGAATGAGCAGTATTATCGATTAGCCGTGTCCCCGCGGCTGCGCCCGCGTTTCATATGTACTTCACTGTATTTTTTTTATACCTAACCCTAATTTTTTTAGTACTAAAACAAAGAAAAAATATTTTTATTTTTTTACAGGGAACCCTAATTATTTTCGAAAATTAAAAGTACCCTAAGTTACCCGGAGTAACTTCAGCTATCTGCCAAAAAAAGTCCCGTCAAAATCTGATCAGCCGTTCCGAACATTACCCGGAACAAACAGATAGACGACAGACAGACAAAAGTTTAAAAAATTGTATTTTTAGTATTGGTATCGTATATACATTCATATCTATTTTTATAAAGAAAAAATGACATTACTACAGACACTCCAATTGTATTTATTAGTATAGAATTTGATAGTTTCAACATTCACTCAACTATTTTAATAGAAAGTGAATAAATGTTCGCTTGTTTTCCGTGTTCCTTTCTTAAAATTATTTACGGATGAATCTTTGGCCAGATTTATATTATATTTCTGTTACATTTGTTATTATATGTAACAGGTCATAAAGATAATAGTGTTCGGAATTAAGTTGACAAATGACCATCACCACATTCTCTTGTATAGTTTTTTTTTACCTACGCCATTGAAATAAGAGGATATGCGAGCGTCGTTTATTCCATACAAACGTATCCCCGTGTTTCCTCCCTGACTAATTGCTTTATGGTAAATATTTTTCTATCAAATAATATATATCCCCCACCGCAAAACCCGTACGTTTGATTTTTTCATAAATTAGTTATTGTAGAAGACCCTTTGAATATGTAGAAAATTCTCGACTTTTACCGTCATTTACAGACGTTCGTCAAACAAATTTGATGGATAAAGTTTAAAAAAGCATCGTTATTCTATACATATATCTCTCTCTCTTATTCTATAACTGAAATAAAAAATAAAAATCGGTTCAGTTTTGTAGGAGAAAACCGGTAATATCAGCCCGAGCTGCAGTTGTACCTTTCCTGTTTTATAACTCTTTCTTTTGGATACAACGTGATAGCAATAGATTTCTGAAATACCTACTTTTTGAATTTGTTGCCTACCGCTTATCCTCTAATTGAGTTTGAAAGAGTATGCGTAATAACCGGAATAGTTATATCCGAACGGCGCCGTTGATACAGATAGTAATATTATTTAAAGCAGTACAGTGGCTTTTGAACCCAATACTACATATGACAAATATGATAATAATTATGTTTATCTGTTTCGGAGGCCACAGTAATGTACCGACATTATGACCAGGGACTGGCGCGCGGAATGAGTCAATCGCGAGAGGCGCATGCGTACTACAGCGCTGAGTCAATGTCTTGTGCCTTCGTAAAAGACACGATTTGAACTGTATGAGTAATCTTTTAAAGAAATGCATTGAAATTAATCAATACTAGGTATTTACAACGCTTGATGGCCTTAAAAAAACTGATTCATTAAGAAATTAGGGTTGCCATTACTGTAACATAAAATAAAAACGGTTTTAAGGTTAAGATTTCGGGTTACAAAAGGGACACTTTACAAGAGCGGTAGGTTTGTAAAACCCTCACCGGGGCAACGCGGTAGAATGCGCAAGCCATCCCGTATTGCCCCACTCAAGGTGGCGGGAGGAACCGGGGGGTTTAGTGGGTAGTGATTAACGGCGCTTCTCGCCGCGAGTCCCACACCAATACTGGTGCGTAACAGTCCCTCACACTTGCGTATAAAAGACTGTCACGCACCCTCGGATCCAGTTCTTTCCTGGGGGTACGTCCCTTTGCGTTAGGCTGGACAGCAAATGCGTAAATGCATTCCCCTCGAAAAAAATAAAAAAGGTTTGTAAAACCAAAGGCAGTAGTGATGCGATAATTAAAAAAAAAAAAAAAAAAAACAAATGATATAAACAGAACATGACAATTTTAAAAAAAAAAAAAAAAACAAGATTTCATTTAAAAAAATTTAAGATATTCCAGGAAATCATAAGTCCTAGGTAACAGAATAATTGATAAAAGTATCAAAAATGTTCTTTTTCAAAGTTTTACATTGTTTTTATTCCGAAATTTAAAAAAAAACAATTTAAAAAATATTAGAAATAACTGTCACGTTTATCATTAAACTACTAACCAACCTACTACACATTACTATTCATTCGTGTAAATAGAATATCGTATCATATGTGCAAATAAAATAATTATTGTCAATAAATAATTTTATTTCCCTTGTGACTCATAAGAATGGTATTAGTAACTTAAGCAATAATTTTATAAAAGGATCCATATACGTACATAGTACAAAATCATTTTTTTTTATAAATAGAATGCATATGAAAGATATCATAAAACTAAGATACGCGAAATGATAAAAAAACACGATACTTCTGTAATGGATTTGACTTAAAAAACTTATATTTTTAAAATTGTCTGTAAAAATATCATAGTATAATGACAATCATATATGTTTTAGTTTTAAAATATGCCACGATACTAGCACATTATCTGGGTTGATCTCCGTTGTCAGATTAAAACCAATTCTAATTCTGTGCTAGGATTATATCCTTACATTATAGAAAATGCCTACCTGTCTGTCTGCCTGTCTTTTAGTTGGCAACCATTAAACTGATTTACATAATTCTTTTTTATAATCGCACATATACTATTCGTACAGATTTCAGTATAATATACTTTGAAATTTAATTGAAAAAGTACTTTATAGAAATTACCATTATCGTGTACTTTTCTTATTCTTACATTGTATAAGAGATGAAGTTTACCTGTCCGTTCGTTAATTATAGCTAAAAATGTTAACTACACAATTAAATACATCTATAAAAAATGTATGGTTCAGTGAAGAATTTTTTAAGAACAGAGAACCATGGTCCGCGCCCCTTGCCTCGGAAATGGCTTCTCAAGAATAAAGAATATACCTTATAAAGGAAATCATTATTAACATAAGCATATAAACGATTCCGTGAACGTAAACAAAGGATATGAAGGTGAAGATTTATTTGATATAGAAAAAGTACATAGTAATTTTATAATATTTTACAGTATACACAAAAGAGTCGTAAGAAATGAGTCAACGAAGGAAATTGACAGCAAACGTTTAGAATTTATAAACACACAAGACTTATTGTATGTATTGTGAAACGATTCGGTTGTGTGGAATACTAATGGATAGTATTCTTGACACGGAATGAGTCATCAGCGTATTTGGTGAACCGTGAACAAATACGAAAATGTGACGTTAATATATCTTAGTACCTTAGCTGAATCAGAACGTAGTAAATCTTAATGAAATCTCAAGGCGGTCCTCGTAAATGACATAATCAATATACATATAGTGTCACACTCCTAGACTATTAATTAGAATATTTCCATTTATGTAAGCGATATAAAACTGATATTCATTTAAATACTGTAATTCTAAACTTATAAATACCATATCACTTTAGTCATTTTTAGCGTGGTATGTACATGTCATGAGGAGAGATGAAAGTCACCTAACTAGAAGAGTGTTAACTATAAAGGTAGATAGATATCGAGGCAGAAGAAGAAGGTATAAATGGATTGTGAGAAGAACGAAGTTATGTATAAACAGCGAATGTAGAAATGACAGAGGAGAGTGGAAGAAGAAAAAATATTGCGCCGACCCTAGTTTATGTAGGCCAGCGTTTCTCAACCTTTTTTATGTCGCCAAAAAGTTAAGTAAAAAGTCTTCCAACCCATTTTATTTAATATTTTATTCAATTATTTTATTCAATATGAATGTGAGGAGTCTCTTAAAGAAAATATGTTTTTTTTGCAAATCAATTCCTGGTCGAGCATCAGGCAAAGAACTTTATAAAACGTTTATTGACAACACAAAACGAAAACTTGGACTGGAATACATGCGTTGCAGTATGTACTGATGGCGCTAAAGCGATAACAGGAAAGAACAGTGGCGTGATAGTAAAGTTAAAAGATAATGTGCCGCATGTGAAATGGACGCACTGCTTTCTTTACAGACATACGCTTGCTACAAAAAAGATGTCGAACAATTTACAAAATGTTTTATCACAATCTGTTAAAATTGTTAATTTTATTAAAAGCCGACCGTTGCAAAGTAGATTTCTTTCCACACTCTGCGAAGAAACGGGTGTCGATAACCATTCACTGCTTTTCCATTCTGAAGTGAGATGGTTGTCGCGTGTAAAATTTTTTTGAATTGCGAGATGAGTTAGAAATCTTTTTTACTGATAAGAATAGTTCATTTTTAGAATCTTTACAAGATAAAGAATCTTTATTACTATTGGCTTACTTGAGTGACAATTTTTTTACATTTGAATGACTTAAATACCAGTTTACAACGTTTACAAAAATATTTTATTTATGACAGATAAAGTCAGTGCCTTTATCAAGAAGCTTAGAATTTAGATTCTGTGCATTGAAAAACGAACTCTTGATGCATTTACTGCAACTTCTGATTATATTAAGAAAAAATCGAATTTAGTTTTTACCACGTTTAGATGAATTGAATATTTGGTTAGTAGAATATTTTCCAAATGACAATAATGCTTTATCAAAAATATGGGTTCTCAATCCATTTGGTGACAATATTATTGCAGCTGCCGACTTACAAACTGAGACTCACAATCAACTCATTGAGCTATCGGCTGATAAAACTTTGCAACTGGAATTTTTATCTCAAGATTTAGATAAATTTTGGCTTGCACGACGACGTGAGTACGGAAGCCTAGTAATGGAAGTTTTGAAAACATTGATACCTTTTGCTACTTCTTACTTATGCAAAAAAGGTTTCTCGTCTATGTTGACTTTGAAAACTAAATACAGATATCGTCTGTTATCACACGAAAATAATTTACTTCTGAGTGTTTGCAATGATGATCCACGTATAGAAATACTTTTAAGTGAGAAACAATGCCAAACATCGCATTAATCAATTGATATGTTTATGATCAATCATTTTCATGAAATAGAGTAAGCTATAAGTTTATTTTTTCATGTTGTTATTTATTACACCGTAATATTTAATATGATCACACGATACTAAAATTAATTCCTTTAAAATCGAATCTTTTGTATAGATTGTATGTTTCGATGTCTTATTATTTTTCAAAAGACTGCGACCCCCTTTAATTACTAACGCGACCCCTTTAATTACTAGGGATCACGAACCACCTGTTGAGATACGATGTTGCAGGCAAACCTTGGGCCGGTTATACTTATGTAAAATATATCATATACATCATTTCGTATTCCCCTGTATTCGTATTTTTATTTCTTCTCTAAAACTGAAGCGATGACGGCGCAGTTGATAGTGCGATCGAATTTCGCGTGACTGGACACCGGTTCGAGCTACCCATCCAACTCCAAAATCAGCCTGAGCTTTTGGTAAAGGTGTTAGAAATCTCGTTTGATAACTGAAAATAATCAATGGTTACCATTAGGTTTTTTTTACACGGTATAGGCTCAGTCCTTTGACCACAATCTCAACTGATATTAAGTGACGATGTGGTACAGGTTGGTAAAGCCTTTTTTTTTTTTTTTTTTTTACTTGGGGAAATCCTCATGGACGAACCGCTCTCCCGGGCAGGAGAGCGGAACAGTGCCGGACTCCTACCGGCTAAAACCCCAAGGTGTCCTCTCGAGCGCACTTGTGATGCCGGGGGTGCGGGGATTGCCCGACTGGGATTACTACCGCTCCCCCCGGCGTGCGTAGGCTCGGATGAGCCGTCGCCATTATGGTCTGAGGGGGGTCAAGGAGTGATAAGACCCCCCTCTGACGTCGACCGTTGGGAGGCGCACCGGGACACATCGGTGCGCCTCAGGTTGGTAAAGCCTAGGTACTGGTTCTCAAGTGATGCTGCCGGAACACACCTATTGGTATTTGGCGACAGGTTTTGAAACTTGAGGGTGGTAGCTACCTAAGCGGTCATTATAAGAATTTACCACTACGCTATACTATAGTTTCTTTACCTAAAGCTCAGGGTGATTTTAGAGTTAGATAGGTGGGTTTGATCCTGAGTCTATTGACGCGAAATCCGACCGCAATACCAACTAAGCCTTTATCGCTTCAGAAACACTGAAAATAATATATCGAAAACAATCCAATATTTTGAATATATATAACCGTTACAGAGAATAGTTAAACGAATCTAGGATAGGAATTAATTGTCCATGATCACATTACGCGTATGATCGCTTCGCTTGCCTATGTTCTGACGTAAACTGGCCTAGTTGCTAAAAATAAATAACCCCCCCGGTTTGAGTACCATATGGATACATTTGTTCTGGTAAGCATAGTAATAATAACAACTCTTAATACAAAGCGAGAAGGTACATATTTGCGTAGCTTAAAAATTGTGTGGCATGCGAGAGAAAAAAAGGGAACCTTTTGTTGAATGACTGAATGGAGTCTTTTTATGATTTTTTACGAACCTGCTCCTGGTTTGAAGTGGATTTTTATAATAGGTAATATATCAATAGCAAATTATTAAATGTCTACTTCTCCGTAAACATACGGCTACTATTATTTTGATGTAATATTTTTAAAACGTTTTAAATATGTATCTATGATAATCCTTTGTCAATCAAAAATCTTCACTGCAGTAACTGGTACCACTTTTCTCTTTATTTTTAAAAATCTTACGCTTCCATCAGTCGCATTAGGTAACGTTATTTGGGTTATAAAAATTTGGGTGAAAGGCCATTTTTTGTATAATTGTTGGATGTGAATCTTACATTTTTATTTATATACCCAAGAACTATTTGAACATCTGACTAACATAAAATACGGCAAAAATATAAACGGAAAAGGTTTAGAATTCAAGAAAAGAATCTTGTAATTTAATGAACACAGACATTTCTTTACAATCCAATTTTGAACTCTGATAAATACAGCAAAACTATTCATTGTGAACTTCAATTTATTTACTTTAACAAAATGTCTTCAAAATAAACTTGAATAAAGTAACTAAACGAGGTAATTAACGTATACTGCATAATTTTCGTAAAAAATTTCAATATCTTTAATCATATGTCTGTCTAGCCGAGCAGACGCGGTCGCATGATGCGGCGGAGGAGGGTTGCGGGGGACGATCGATCCTGCTCCCGCCGCGTCGCGCCCTTGACCCTCGTCACTACGACCGCGGAGCGGGTGGCCTGATAGAAAGGGCGCGTACCTATGTAAATCTTAAATTACATTTTATCATTTTGTGTACTTAGATATTAAAATATGACGCACCGATAAAAATGTCTAACGAAATTTTCTTTTTAGTTAAATTTATAAAAGTTAAATTGGTCTGTATATCTATCGATTTAAGAGTTTTAAAGCTGCGTTTCTATAAAAAAATTTTTTCGACCTAATCAACGCTGTTGACCGGAAGGGCCTTTACAGCTTCACCGTGAATTTGGGGACGAGTGCAGAAGGCACTCAGCCGCAAAAGGTGACTAGCACAAGGGCTACCAAAGTCGTACGAACCTCGGCTTGGCCGTCACCTGAGTGTAAAACTCTCTCGCGAGTTTGAACCTAGCTATTCCCTACATTTTTTTATTTCATAATAAAAAAAAAGGTTCCTTACAGGACCTATGTGCCTGCGTGTTATGTGCAGGAGTGTGTGTGCAGTGTTGTGCGTGTAGTGCTCAATGCATGGGCAGTGTTACTGTATCGCGCTGGCGGCGACGTCAAGAGCCTCCCCAGTTGGGGAACGAGACACGTAAATATTAATATTGATATATCGTTACGTGTGTAGCCGGCTTAAGATACTGATTAATACGATAATTCTGATTTGCTGACCACCGACTATGATCAAAACACTAAGTTAATTGGAATTTAAGCAGGATTTGACTCCCGTATTGTGTAATTTTGGTGTTTTGTACGATATAGTTTGATTGTTGTGCACAGATGGAGTGTATTCGAAATAGTGACGCGAAACGTTTGTTCTGAGGTGCTTAGAAACGTTGACACGTCTGTATGTACTAGTATGTGGAATACTGCTATACGCTCTTTTCACATTTCGCTTTGTATTAAGACTGAATTGTTACTATTACTATACATATCAGAACAAATGTCTCTATATGGTACTTGAACCGGAGGGTTAAGCATTTTTGGGAACTAGGCAATTTCTTATTAGAAAATAGGTAGGTAAGTAATCGAGCGACGCGGTGACTGCGAAAGCCACCCCGTGTCGCCTCCATCCCCAATGCGGCGGACGGCCCTGGGGGGTTTTAGTGGGTATTTCCGGGCGCTTCACGCCTGGGCGAGTCCCACACTGGCACGGAGTTCGTCCCTCCGTGCCCCCATACCCATTGCATTGGGGGACTTCGGTCTCACTAATGCAATGGGTAAGGGTAGTGGGTAAATGCATTACCCCCGACAAAAAAAAAGGTAAGTAATCGAAGTATGACGTGATCCTATATAATTAAGTTCATCTTAGATGTGTTTAAAGATTTTCTTTGAAGCAGGCAATGCCGAATTATCAAAGAAAAACCAACACGTGATACATTTTACTACTAATGTTATTAGGTAATATAAATCTAATTAATTATTACTTTTAAAATATAATTTCCAAAAAAAATAGATGTTCCTAATCTATATAAGTACAACAGAAAAAGACTAAATAGAGTTAAGTATTTTTTTCTACACTGTTTGCCAAACTATTTTCTTTTTTCTTCTTGTTATGGCAATCTGTGTAAACACAATGTTTGCCAGTGTCATGTAGGTGAGATGTATTTTCAATCTTATATCAACGTTACCAAGATCCAGCAAAACTGAACCCATCCTGATCGAACTTTCCATGGAGCTTTGTCGGCACCTCAATATAGATGAACACAATAACCAAACTATATCACATAAAACGCCACCAAGATTACATGATATAGACTCAAATACACAAGTTTAATGAATTAAGGAAAATAACTGCTACATGACAGACTGAGATATCGCCAAAAATTCTATTTACCTTTTATTGTAGTAGCTATAGATGAGCTTTAGTGTTATGAATTAAAAGAAAATGGAAACAGTTACATTTCTTTCTTCGACTTGTCAGTCATGATTATGGTCTAATTTCGACCATCGTATGGACACTATATTTATTTATTGTTGGCAAATGTATGTATATATGTAATGGTAAATAGATATTCCACCAGCTCCTGTCGACAGACAGATCGACATTGCCTTTATACAATTATATAAAAATGAATTAGTAATGAATAGTTTACGGGTTTTCCCATTAAATAGTTATACTTAACTGTTCAGAGTTGTTTATCAAACCTTTCACATCTTTTAATGGTGAACGAAGCATAATAATTTTATATCAACTAAATACAGTGATACTGCAAAATCACTATGTAGCGGTTTTACAGGAAACAGATAGCGGAAGTTCGACAAGAATAAAGAACTAGAAAAAGAAGTAGGTTCTTCTAATGAAGTGCGAGTTCTGCTTGTACGTAGTTCTGACTAATGGACTATAAATTGTAAAACATATTGTACTGTCTACATTGCACTCAACACTCAAGTTAACTTTGGTCCAGTATCTCTGAACAATCAATACTCGGTAGTATACAAGATAAATATATCAGCTATTTTTCTCCGTTCATATTATACAATGGAAGTGTAATTGATGTTTCTTACAACGCGATAACAGATAAACGAAGAAATCTTTATGTAATATGTAAGGATATTATCTTATTCATAATTAATCAGCTGACGTAGGGTTGTACATATTTTGAATAAAACAATCTTCAACGTTCGTTTCGGAACTGAGCTTGGTACGTGGCAAATAACCACGTCCTCGAAACCACAGTATGAAAACAAACTTTCATCAATGTTCCAGAAATAGAGATGCGTTTACTAACGCACCCAGACGTGCCGTAGACATGCGAGAGACGATGCCGGTGTTCCCGGTCTAAAAATAATATAATTATAATACCGTTATATTTGGCTGTGGCAAAATATTGTACTAGGTCAGCACAGACGCCGTGGCTGCTGATTTTGTGGATGGTAAATATAATAATAGCACTGGTTTCTCGCGCTGGTATTGGTAATTTTTGTTTTGAAAATACGAAATCTTAAATCGACCGATGTCAATACCTATCAATGGTTTATATCACGTTTTACAAACAAAATATTAATAGTTATTTATCGAATGTAAATATTGAACTCGTATTTTATTGACATTAGTTGCAAAGATTTTTAAAAGGAAACAATTATGAACGACGATTAATATTGCATATTTAAATCATTCTTGTGATTTACTAACTTTCTTACACGTTACCTGGATTAATTGGGGTCTGGTTGTTTACGTAATCATGGGGGAAATAAGAATTTGCTTACTATTGCTGACCAGGGTGTGGGGGTTAATCAAAAACGAACAAAATTTTACTTAAATAGGTAAATACTTCAACGTTCCTTTTAGATATATTTCTTCTTCTTCTTCTTAGTTAATGGCAATCTGTGTGTACACACAATTTGTGCCAATGTCATGTAGGTAAGATTTTCAATCTTGTATCAGCGTTACCAAGCTCCAACAGAACGGTGGCCTATCCTGCTCAAACTTTCCATGGAGCTTTGTCGGCACCTCAGAATGTATGCTACGCGTTGTCTTCTATAATAAACTTAACTTGAACACTTAACTAAACTATTTCACACAAAACGCCACCAAGATTACATGATATAGAGTCAAGTACACAAGTTTAATGAATTAAAGAAAACAATTGCTACATGTCAGACTGAGATCCCGCCAAAAACTCCGATATATTTCATAAGCAGGTTTAAATATTACATAAGTATGTATTCTGTTACATTTGTTGATATATTTAACAAGTTATAAGGACACTGTAATGGTAACATAAAACTATCCACCAGCACAGTTACTGAAATCAAAAATTTACTAGCAGAACATTGGCTATAGCTAAAGTCTGCTAGAGTTATAACAGAATTACCTTGAAGAGTTGCATGCTATATAAATTACCAGATCCAACCGAGCTCTTCGTTTGTCAATTTTCAGTCATGTTTAAAATCTCTTATACATATATACTAACTCGAATAACCAGTGTGTGTTAATTAAAAAAAAAAAAAAAAACAACAGTAGAGAAATGAACGAAAATTAGTGAGCAATAATTTGTTTATCTTTTATTATATTTCATTTATGGAAATTTATTCGCTTATAGAATTGTTATTGGTGAAATCGATAATCCTGTATAATTTAAATAAATAAACATATAAAACATTGAAAAAAAACATATGCGTTGCGTCATCGAATGTCTTTCTTCCGTTTCTATTGACAATCCGGAAACTGGTTTTAATTATTTTTTTATGACGTCACTCGTACTCTGACGTGTAATCTATAAAAAAACTTTTATCTTATGGGCTTACCTTATATTACTTTCTATTATCACACCTGATAAGACTTTATGATTTAATTTTCCTGTGAAATTCTTAGCTATTATTTAAATAATTCTGTTTGGTTAAATTACTTTCAAATTCGATCGTTCTCGTGGTCTAATTACTGGCAAAGACATAGCGTCTGGCTGATTAATTTTCTCAACAAAAAATGGATATACAAAGTTTGTGCAGTAGATTGGAAGGAACCCATAATCAAGTAGTTGGATGGATAGAAAAAAATATAAACGCATTACCCAAAATTATACTAATTTAGATTTTCATACAGAATGTCTTATTTGAAGTTAGTCATTATTTGTAGGTAATAAGATTGTAATAAATTAATAAATCGCTAATGAAGTAATAAATTATTAACGATTAACGTTAAGAAATGAGTTTAAAAAACATGCTTACCATTATATTCACAAATAACGAACAATCATAAGTATAATAAACTACTAATCAATCGATTCAAAACAAAATTAAACAAATTAACTTAAATCAAATTAAATAAACAAGGTTGTATATCTTTACCATTCCACCATCCGCCTATTTGGCTGTGAACGTTCGTAACCTTTGCCTCTTCGCTAAAATTTATTCACTCCATTATGACGTCAATCTACTTTGCATTAATCGAGGCATCCTATTCTAAGTACAAAAATGTCAAAGCCATGAGTCACTAGCGACATATATCACATAGTTACTAAAATGTTTATCTTGCATAAACATCAATATAGAATTTTCAATGAGTCATTTCTTTTGATGAACACATTGCACAGTAATTTATCATAGTAAATATATACATAGACCATGTATAAGGAAGGTAAATTAGTTATTTAAAAACCAAGGTGCTGTTAGTAACTACATAACAATATGTTCAGATCCTCACCCATGACTATATTCCATTAGTTATATTAAACGTGTATTTATCCTGTTTCAGAACTAAATTAATTCTGAGTTGTTTTCCAGTTTTATTATTTTCCTTTTATTAATCAATTGTATCCTGTTATTTGCTATTTATAATATTTAGGTATAGGCTATAGGTAAATTAAATTATTAATTATTATTGTAGGCATGTAACATTTTAAAACAACGTACTTTAATTTCAGTAGATTCGGAATTAAAATGCAGAATGTTTACAAAATCTCCTGATTTATCTAATCTTTCATAAAGTATAATCTCTCTGTATCTAATCTATTATTAAGCTTATAGTATATAATTTTTAAGATTATAATATATTTAATAGGTGACTTTACTAAATACTTATGTCTTTTTAACCTATTTTAAGTCGAATATTAGATTACACTTGCGTGACAAGTTTTTATATGAATATATATTTTTTAAATGTTTTATTTTGATGTTCCACGTTACAGATGTAAAATATGTGTGGAAATTAAAACGGTTATTGACCGTTGCGATGCAGTTAGATTGCTTTGCTCTAGACTAGTCACAGAATAGGAGATTCGTGAGTCGTGAGACATACGTTCAATTTTTACTATACCGTTATAAATCGCAACACGTTCGTATATCTTTTAAATTTTGAAAACAGGAGATCACCGCATGAAAGATGTATTATGTTCAAAAATGTTATCTTTCTAAAAATATATTCATCAACAAGCTCGGATTAAATATAGGATGCGCAATGGCACATATTAATGTAAAATGTTAAAATAATGAAAGGAAGAAATTAAGAAAAGTCTCATATATACCGGTATTTAAATTATGTTTTATTACAAATGATTGGTTAGTAACGATTTTATAAATAAATAAAAATCTTTGTCAAAAAACTGAGACACAACACTTTCCGTCAGTTTTACGTAATATGCATATTACGACACCTTACATCCTATTTAAATACTGCACTTAAATACAAGATCACAAGCGTAATTTGAGCCGCCCGTTCATGAGTTTGGTGTAGGGCATCATAAATTAGAAATAGTCTTACTTGACGCTTAGAAGCACTTCCTGTGCACAATTGAGGGGCCAGACTCGTCGTACTCCTGTTTCGAGATCCACATCTGCTGGAAGGTAGAGAGGGAGGCAAGGATTGATCCACCGATCCATACAGAGTATTTCCTCTCTGGTGGTGCGATGATTTTAATCTTCATCGTGGATGGAGCGAGGGCTGTGATTTCCTTCTGCATACGGTCGGCAATACCAGGGTACATGGTAGTACCACCAGACAATACTGTGTTGGCGTACAAGTCTTTACGGATGTCAACGTCACACTTCATGATGGAGTTGTATGTCGTTTCGTGGATGCCGTTAGCTTCCATACCCAAAAACGAGGGCTGGAAGAGAGCCTCTGGGCAGCGGAACCTTTCGTTTCCGATTGTGATGACTTGACCGTCGGGGAGTTCGTAGGACTTCTCGAGGGAGCTGCTGGAGGCAGCGGTGGCCATCTCCTGCTCGAAGTCGAGCGCAACGTAGCAGAGTTTCTCCTTGATGTCGCGAACGATTTCACGCTCGGCGGTGGTGGTGAACGAGTAACCACGCTCTGTGAGAATCTTCATCAGGTAGTCTGTGAGGTCGCGACCGGCTAAGTCCAGACGCAGGATGGCGTGCGGTAGGGCGTAACCCTCGTAGATGGGTACTGTGTGGGATACACCATCGCCGGAGTCCAGCACGATACCGGTGGTACGACCGGACGCGTACAGTGAGAGCACGGCCTGGATAGCTACGTACATGGCGGGTGTGTTTGAAGGTCTCGAACATAATCTGTGTCATCTTCTCTCTGAAAAAAGAAAAAGAACATTAACTTTCTGTAACTTTCTTGTGTAGATTCGCTCTAGATGTAGCCACATGGATATAACAACATACCTGTTGGCTTTGGGATTGAGGGGAGCTTCGGTGAGCAAGACTGGGTGCTCCTCGGGAGCTACACGCAGCTCATTGTAGAAGGTGTGATGCCAGATCTTCTCCATATCGTCCCAGTTGGTGACGATGCCGTGTTCGATGGGGTATTTGAGTGTGAGGATACCTCTCTTGCTCTGTGCCTCATCACCTACGTAGGAGTCCTTCTGACCCATGCCGACCATGACGCCCTGGTGACGAGGTCGCCCCACGATCGAGGGGAATACGGCGCGGGGAGCGTCGTCTCCCGCGAAACCGGCTTTGCACATACCGGACCCATTGTCTACGACCAACGCGGCAACTTCTTCGTCGCACATTGTGAATTAGTCTGTAATAAGTAAAATGAATATTATTACTAATTACATGCAGATATACCATTTTTATTACTATTTAATTAAGTAGTTCACACATGTACACAGTACTATGTTATATATAGTAAAAAAAAAATCAAAAATTCAAAAGTTTAGTTAATATCCACGGATGGCAATGATTACTTTCATAAAAAAACCACATAATATAAAATATTAATACTATTAATTCAATTTTAAACATAAAACGTAAGACGAATTTAAAAACACCGTAATTCTCACCCCGCGCGATATAAAATGTCGAAACAGGAAAATATATTACACCCGATAAATTAAAATTCGCCTTTAAACGAACAACAACAACGAGTCACTGTAACTTTTAATTTCCGTGTTAACTTTGGGTAAATTTCTATCAAATTAATTATATTCAGTTTCACAAATGCCTTTAACTGTACTTCTGCAATCACTTCACTGATTATGTAATCGTTGTTGTTATATAACTGATTTATCGAATATCACAATATTTTCCGTTTTGTTACATTACGCTTCGATGATAACATTTTATTTAAATTATTGATATTTTAACGAAATAAAACAAATAGATTTATAAATAAAAAAAAATTAAAAACTTACAGTTAATATAATATAAAGTAAAATAAATGACTAGTTGGAACTCCGCTTCGTTCAAGCACACCACAGTAAATGAGAACCGGATCGCGAGGATAAACTATATAATACGCGTCTTATCAGAGTTCATACACTATCGGTAACAATTTAATTTCCACCAATCGCGTTCTGACTCAGTTTTTGTCACCATATATGGTAACGTTCACTATATCAGCATCTGGATGATAACAGCGTAACATTGATAAGCGGGTTTATACACGTAGCCTCTCACGTGGCGTGTGCCGCCTTACAACGCTTCGTCGATCACGAAAAACTTAAATTTCACTAAGATGCCTTTCTCCATGAGACGGCGCAGTATGCATTAATTGTGATAAATTAGTAATATTAACCCAGTTATTTTTTAATTATAATTCGTGTATCTGCGTAATTACATATATCAAATTAATATTATTTACTTGCTCTTTATTTAAATTATGAAGAGATCAGAAAGCATTACAGAGGATATGATTTTTTTAAATAATAATCTCTAACCATATAACGTTCTTTATAAATAATAATACATTTATATTTTAGCTGAATTTATTATGGACATTATTTGTTATTGATAAGGTATTATTTAGTGCTTACCTAACCAACTACCGCTGTCGACTTGTTTCGATACATTGTGTTGTAACATTTGTATTTACCAGGCCCATTCTAAGTGTGTTCATGATATTTAGTGTCATATTGAGATTTCGTTCAAACTTTAACCTCCTGTGCGGAACTTTAAACATAATCATTCTGTTTATTAAAAAAGACAAAATTAAACTTCTAATGAATCCTATAATATTTTCTATTGTACTATTCAGAGGACATCGTATCATATGCGATAAATAAATAATCTTGCCGGTAAACGCTGATAGTTAGATATGATATTTATTGATAAAGATAAATAAAAGTACAGTATTATATCTAACAAAGTATGTAATATAAATATCTTACTAAATGTATTTAAAAAGCGAACATGTATTTTAGTAATATGTAAGACTAAATATCATTTTAAACTTTTTTATCTATGGTCGAAAAGACTGCGATTTTTCAATGTCACATTTGCACTATTGGAATTTAACAAAATACTCGACAATCCGAATTTTGCGGATAGATGTTGTCGATTCGAAATCATTATTTTTTTGTTGTTTTATTATGCAGATAAGGTTTCAATCGAGTCTACCGTACCCCTTGATCGAATTATTAATATATATAAATTTGGATGATGATGACATATGATTTAAAAGTGTTACCAAACAACACACTCGTACACTTGCATATTTCACTCGCACGGTCACGTTATTCGTTAAACAATTAGCTAGTCCATGCGAATAACTAATTTTGCGACCTCATTTATTATCACTAAGGGTAAAAAAGATTTGCTTCAAGGTCAAATTACATTATATATATCCACACGAAATTAGGAACTACTGTTTGATAATGAAAGCATACTCTTAAAACCATAATATATTTTTTTACTTCTTAGAATTTCTTACAACATAAAATAATATCTTCCTAATGTGTGTTTTATCATAAAGAAATAAATAATTTTTTTGAAGTGATTGTTGCATCATTATAATTTACGAATTACGTATGTGAAACCATAGACCACCCGGTCCGAGCAAGCTCCTCTGGCTCCGTGACACGGAGTGAGTCATCAGCATGTTTCGTGATCCTTGCCCAGCCTCAAGTGCCCGCAATGACACTAAAGACACAAGTCGCGGCGCAGCCACACCAGGCTGTTTCCCCTCAGGCTCCTAAGGCCACTCCCTCTAACCCCACCGGCTTAGACCGAGTTTTCTTTCTCCTGCGCGTCCGCAAGACATGCAAGAAATAGTCGCGTTCAACACTCTATTGCACAGCGCCTCCGGAAATGACGACTTGGACGCCATATTACGGTTAAATCTTTGGTACAAAAAGTGGCGCATAGCGATAAACTCGGGAAAGAGCACCGTGATCATGGTCTCCGAAAAGAACGACTCCCCTCCACGTCCAGTTAAATATCTAGGAGTAGAGATCACATGGGCTACCGAAGTCAAGTAACTCGGTGTCCTATTAGACGTCCAAATGACTTTCAAACCTCACATTGAGAAAGTCAAGCGCCTGACCGTCATAGTGCTAGGGCGTCTCTTCCCTTTGTACAACTCCAAGAGTAAAATGGCCCTCCGCCATAAAGTTAGTTTGTAAAGTTGTTTGTAATATTGAGATTAAAGGCGTTCCAATAACTAACTCCGAAAACTTATACTCAATAATCTCTAAAGTCGGCGATCGCATTGGAATGAAAATTACGAAAGAACAGATTAACTACCTCTCAAGAGTGCCTATGCGCAGTGACAGTAATAAGAAATCCATTATAGTTTCAGTGCATAACCGATATCTAAAGGACGACTTTGTAGCTGCAGCAAGAAAATGTAAGTCTCTTACACCCAAGGATCTTGGACTTCCAGGGGAACACAGAGTTTATATAAACGATCACCTAACCTACCATAATAAAATCCTACTCAATAAAACCAAATTATTGGCAAAAGAAAGGGGTTTTGCGTTTGTGTGGGTAAAGGGATGCAAGATTTTTTTAAGGAAAAATTCCAGTTCACCAGTTTTAAGAATATCGTCAGAAAGGGACTTAAAGAGAATTTTAAATTAAAATTATTTTGTATTGTTGCTTGCTCAAAAAGTTTGAACATCGCTGTTCGAGTTAATTACTCTATTGTGCTCGCTAATGTAAGGTCACCTTCATATTTGTTTACATGTCTCAGCTCACTCAATTTATCTATACTAACTTTCTTGCTACCGCACTTTATAATTAATTTTAAATATTTTTATCGTACAATTTATTTTATGCTTTTAATTTTACACTTTATTACAACCAATTTAATATTGTTTTTGCTCAGTATTTCTACTCAATTTTTACTAAAATACCTACAAAAATGATTTCGATTTTTTATCAAAATGTACGTGGACTTCGTTCAAAAACAGCTATTTTCCTCAGAAACATTTGTATGGAATCATACGACGTCATATGTTTAACTGAAACTTGGTTAACCGATTCCTTTGATAATAGTGAATTATTCGACAACCGATATATTGTATGGCGGCGCGATCGAGACTACTTAAATACAAATCAGTTGTTGGGTGGCGGTGTACTGATAGCTATTAAGCGTGATCTAGCTGCTGACCTACGCTCCGAGTGGTTCTCGTCAGCAGAGGATATTTGGGTAACCATAAAAGCGCAAAATAGGAAACCGAAGTTTTATTACAATATACATCTATGTGTAGTGTATATTTGTAACCAAAACCTAGGTAATTCAATATCAAAGCAACTAACTAATTTCTCTGATAGTTTAACCAAAATTGTGCATCATTATCCCAACGATGAATATATTATCTTAGGAGATTTTAATATGCCTAATTTAAAATGGTATCTAGCTGATGATGGTGTATCTTACTTTCCTACCAATATTCAGGGCGAGGTCCAAACAAATTTTTTAGATAATCTTACCACATGTCACTTGCTGCAATACAATTCATTTACTAATATAAATAATCGGATTTTAGATTTAACTTTTTCTAACACTAGCATCTCAGTTACAGATTGTATGGAACCCTTGGTACCAGAGGATCCACATCATAAAGCTTTAACTATATCTGTAGATTACACTGAATTTCCCACCTTACCAAAACGTCCACATGTTAAATTTTTATACCACTTAGGTGATTTCGACTCGATATCAACAGAGATCAGTCGAATAAATTGGCATCATGAATTTACCTCAAAATCCATCGAAGATGCGGTTTCCTTTTTCTACCAAACTCTATATACCCTACGTGATAAGTTTATTCCTAGTAAAACTACGATGCCCACCAATAAATATCCTTGTTGGTATAAATCTGCATTAATCAAAGTCTTAAAGGAGAAGCACAAATTTTATACTAAATTTAAAAATATAAGAATGTTTCTGATTTCAATTCGTTTGTTACATTGCGGCAGCGTGCTAAGCATATGGAAAAGGATATGTATCATGAATATATATCTCAAGTTGAGAATAATATTGTAAAATCACCTAAAACGTTTTGGTCCTATGTTAAGAATAAGAAAAAATGTAATAACTATCCATCTGTATTGAAATATGAACAAGTTTCTTCTGATTGTGGTGAGACTATCAGTAACATGTTTGCCCGATATTTTTACTCTACTTTTTTACATAGCAATGATATTATTTCATCGCCTATTGCCGATCATTCGACATCTATTCGTAGGTTCTCCTCCAATATAGACTCCATCGAAATTCTCTCTCACGAAGTGGATAAATTACTAAAGTCTCTTGACATTAATAAATCGGCAGGACCAGACAATATACCTCCTGTTTTCATAATTAAGTGTGCAAATAGCATGTCTGTTCCTCTATGACTATTGTACCAAAGATCTCTTAGCATTGGAGTAATGCCAACTATTTGGAAATCTGCTTTAATTACTCCTATACATAAAACAGGTGTCAAAGACTTAGTGATTAATTATAGACCAATATCCAAACTCTGCATTTTTGCCAAAGTTCTAGAAAGAGTTATTTTTAAGCAACTCTTTGCCACTCTCAAACACTCACTGAGTGACCATCAACATGGATTCATTAAAGGGAGATCAACTACCTCTAATCTTATTCTATCAAGTGATTACATATCTCATCACATGTCTGAGCCAGGCCAAGTTGATGTAATTTATACCGACTTCAGCAAGGCATTCGATAGAATAGACCACAAGATATTACTTCGCAAGCTAAAAGGCATAGGAATACATGGTAATCTATACAGATGGTTCTCATCTTATGTGGAGAACAGATGTCAAACAGTAGTGCTGAATGGTTATACATCCTCACCTATCCAGATTCCTTCAGGAGTTCCGCAGGGATCTTTATTAGGACCTCTTCTTTTTTTAATATTTTCATTAACGACATATCTATCTGTTTTACTAGCTGCAAAATCCTTCTATATGCTGACGATCTCAAAATTCTACGTCCCGTAAAAACTATATCTGATGCAATTTCTGTTCAAAATGATCTAGAAAGGTTTGAAAACTACTGCTTTTTGAACAAATTAGACTTAAACGTCGGTAAGTGTAATGTAATAACATACACTCGCAAACCCAACCCACTAATTTATAATTATACACTCAAAAATACTATACTAACACGAGTTAATACAACTAATGATCTTGGCGTTATCTTTGATTCTAAACTAATTTTCGATAAACATGTCGATCACATTACTAACAAAGCCTCGAAAGCATTGGGTTTCGTTTTCAGATTGTCCAACGAGTTTAAGTCCATAAAAACCTTCAAAGTCCTTTATTGTTCATTTGTTAGAAGCCAACTTGAATATGCCTCTCAAATTTGGAATCCAAGTTATAATATATATATTACTCGCATTGAAAAGATACAAAAACGATTTCTTCGTTATCTCCAGTTTAGATCAAGTATGTTTGTGTCTGACTATACATTGCGTTGTAAGAAACATCATATGCTTCCATTGTATGAACGGAGAAAGATAGCTGATATACTTTATTTATCTTGCATACTCAACGGTTATATTGATTGTTCGGAGATACTGAGTAAAGTTAACTTAAGTGTACCGGCGGTGCAGTGTAGAAAATGTAATATGTTTTACAATTCATTAGTTAGAGCTACATACAGGCAGAACTCATATTTCATTAGAGTGACCGATAGCACAAATAAAGTGCTCAATGAAGTAGACTTCGATTTCTTCAATAGTAGTCCTAAGAAACTGAAAAATATTTTTTAAGTTCCTCTTTCTTTACTTAAACCTTTTGTGCTTTTGACTGCTGTTAGTTTCATTCTATTTTCTGTTATATATATATGTGGAAACTTGTAAATGGCCTTCTGTTTTTATCGTGTACAATTTTATGATTTATATTAGCTGTAAGTTTTCTTAAAAGTTTAAAATAAAATAAAATAAAAATAAAAATAAAATAAATAAAACGGTAGTCAGACCTATCATTTCTTATTGCGCTTGCCTGCCTTTGCCTGTAAAGACTTGGCTTCCTTCCAAGTGCTACAGAACTGTTTCGTAAGGAAAGCCGTAGGTGCCCGGAGGTTTCAGAGAGATGTGTAGTTCCAAACATATCTATCCTCCTTTCATTACGTAATCAAGTGCCAGTCTCGCGCCTTCTTTGATCGCGCAGAGACACACCCGAACCCACTCATAGTTAGAGCCATATCGTACTCTACTGATCCGAACGCTTCGGAGGACGCGAAAGTCCTCATCAACCCCGATGATAAAATCACTTTGAAATATGCGTGCCAGCGCCCACGCCTGTTAAACCGCTGTTTCCGCCCCCGGGCATAGGCGGCTAATTTTGCTCTTGCACACACTTCGGGTCCCCCTCAGGCGGCGACCCAAGACGTGTCTCGTTACCCAACTGGGGAGGCTCTTGACGTCGCCGCCAGCACAATACAGTGACACTGAGCATCACACGCACAATACTCCTGCATACAACACGCAGGTACTGTTAGGAACCTTTTTTTTATATATTACATAAAAATGTAGGGATTAGTAAGGATTAAAACTCCACGGGAATGTTTACACACAGGTAACTGCCAAGCCGAGGTTCGTACCACTTTGGTAACCCTTGTGCTAGTTAACTTTTGCGGCGAGTGTCTTCAGCACTCGTCCACAAAATTCCATGAAGCTGTAAAGACCCTCCCGGATAACGGCATTAGCTAGGTTAGAAAAAAAATGATACCATAGATATGACAAGTTTAAATAATTTTGGTTAATTTAGAATTAATTTTAATTTAGCAACA
Source organism: Samia ricini (assembly GCA_014132275.2). Classification (NCBI taxonomy): domain Eukaryota; kingdom Metazoa; phylum Arthropoda; class Insecta; order Lepidoptera; family Saturniidae; genus Samia; species Samia ricini. Next base: position 31,596,841 of record AP028161.1, read on the forward strand.
CTTTTTCCCATTTTACACTTATAGAAAGCGGTCATTACGCACGATATTCTATTTTTACAAATTATAAAAAGGTACCTCTTTCTTTCTGTTAATTAAAGGACTTAAAAGAATCACTGAATATTTTTACTTAATTTTCTTTTAAATCATTGATAATTATAATATTATTTTTCCAGATTTTGTTAAATTTGATAAACACATTAGATATAAGGATATTAGATTAATATTATTAGTATTAAGATATTAGATGAGATTAATATTAAATTATATTAAGTTGATAAAAAAAATAGATACAATGAATGTACGAGCCGAGCAAAGTCAAGAGGAAAAGTTAGTTCGTAAAAAAACTTTCTATCATATGTTTCCTTCAACGAAATAATAAATTTAAAATGCCTAAATTAAAATTATATCTTCGTAAAGCCAAAGGCCAAATTGATACTTCATTGAGGAATGACCGTTAATTATGTAATAACCGTTGAATTAATGTAACTTATAACTAACGTACCTACATAAATAATTTATAATCTCAAATGATTATGTAAAAAGATTTCTTCTAGTGAGAAGAAAACAACTTTCCGTTTGGATTAATTCGGTAAACAGGTAATGAATTATTAAGGTTGTGAAGTCGATTATTTAAATCGATTCGAATTGGTGAACGTAAAAAGTTTTGTATTTTTATTTAAAGTGTTTTAAAGTAAGATAGTTGTTGTTATATTTTATGATGTTACCTATTGTTTTCATGATAATGTATTTACATAAATACATAACAAGGATATTTTAGACAAAATGGGTTAGCTATTATACATTTGTTCGCCGTTTCGTTATCTATTAGGTATTTCTACGTTTGATAATAATCTATTTCGTTTTTATTTCATTAAGAATCTTTCTTTCATGATATAAAAGGGGAAGGAATTTCTATGTTTCTATTCTTTGTCCTTATTCCTAACTCACTTGGCGTCGGCGCAGTTTGTGGCTGAGTGCCTTCACCACTCGCCCACAAAGGCACAGTGAAGCTGTAAAGACTCTTCCGTTCAACAGCATTAGCTGGTTAGAAAAAGAAAAGTCGGCACAGTATATCCGTACGTCCCCTATCAGCCGTCATCACTCAATTAACTCCTTTTTCTTTCTTATAATCTCGCAGACGCTCCATCCACATTGTCTTTAGCCTTTCTTTATATTCTATTTTATCCACATGCGCTTCCTATCTTCTCATAACATGTCCATATCACGACAAACGATTTCCTTTCAACTTTTCTACCACTTGCGCTACTTTCAATACTTTCTTTAATATATTTATTCCTGACTTTATTAACTCTTGTCACATCACACATCAATCTCAACATTCGTATCTCACCTATATTGAATCGTTTCTCATCCATCTTCATACTAGCCCAGCTATTTGATACATAAAATATGATCGGTTTTATAATGGACTCATATATCCTGCCCTATAATTTAAGGAGGAACTAAGGAGTCACAAATGGTAGTAGAGATTTCATACATGTTTTACTATATTTGGTTGAGAATTTAACAACAAGGAAAATAGTGAAATTCGTACAATTGTGCCCTTGTGCTAATTACTATTTCCCGGCTGTATACTTCAGACGTTCATCATACAACTCGGAGAAGCAGACAAGGTCCTATAGTTCAAAATAGTATTAGTCAGATGGTAAAAAAGGAAATAATAAATTAAGTCGTCAAGAAGATGAACGGTAAGTTGACCTTTACAGCGCCACGGAACTTTGAGCCAGAATTGAAGATACTCAACCGAAAAAGGTAACTAGCACAAGGGCACCAGAGTGGCATGAACCTCGGCTTGGCCGTTAACTGAGTTAAAAGTTCTGCGAAATTGAATCGTATCGAAACCCTAAGTTTGTTTTTATTACATAAAAGGTTCCTTACGGGACCTATGTACCTGCGTGTTATGTGCAGGAGTGTGTGTGGAGTGTTATGCTAAGATGCATGCAGTGTTAATATCGCACGAGTAGATGGATACTTGTTATCAATAATATCGATACATTTAAAGGCGATTATCCCGCACCCTGTGCGTCGACAGAGGGTAGTTATAAAAAACGCAATCGATAAACCACGACCCCTAAATTCGGAGAGGAATGATTCACGAGAGTGTACAAAACTAATTTGCTGAGCGTCCGTCTGGTATTGATTTTTTCTATCCACCCCTCTCATGCAGCGCGGCGCGTAGACTGCGGCAAAGAGGGTGCGTCCCTAGGGTGCAGAATGACTCACTGAGCGATAACAAGCACACCCCTTAAGAGGATATGCGAGCGGCATTTATTCTATACAAACGTAGTTTCCTTTTCCTTCCTGGATAATAACATTACCTATGGTAAATATATTTATACCAAATAATATATATCCACCACCGCCATGCTCGTATGATTTGATTTTATTATTTATTACATAAACTAGTTATTGTAGAAACTAAGAGCCTTTGAATCTGATAAAAATGTTCGAATTTTACCGTCATTTTTAGACGTTCGACAAATTTGATGGATAAAATTTAAAAAAGCACCGTAGAGGCATAGCCAAAGTATTTTTTATTCTATAACTGAAAAAAAAAAACCGGTTCAGTTTTGAAGGAGGAAACAGGGTACTACGAAGTGATGTTTTCGTATATTTTGCATTGGTAAAATCAGCCCGAGCTGCAGTTGTGGCTTTCATGTTTTATAACTCGTTTCTTTGGGGCCAAGCCGAGGTTCGTACCACTTTGGTAACCCTTGTGCTAGATACCTTTTGCAGCTGAGTGCCTTCAGCACTCGCCCCCAAAGTTCGGTGAAGCTGTAAAGGCCGTTCCGGTCAACAGTGTTAGATAGGTTAAAAAATCGGTCCTTTGGAGCGCAACGCAATAGCAATAGATTTCTGAAATACGTACTTTTTAAATCCCTCGCTGCCGCATGTTCTCATGGCATTATACAAAACTTTTCTAATATTACTTTTACATTATCTTTAAGGCCGGTCAAGTTTTGCGCAAGCAACATTTTGGACTTAAAAAAAAAATTTCTTACTAGATGTTTGCTTGCGGCTCCTCCTGCATTTTATATATTCTTCACTGCGTAATATAGTTTTTGGTTTTTTTACACGGGATCCTAATTTTTTTTTGTACTAACAGAAAGCTTAGATATTGCTCAGAAATTCAAACACCTGCCAGTAAAACTATGCATTAAATCGGATTTTATTCAAAATTCCATAAGTGTTAATACGTAATGTACATGAGTAATAAAAATACGGGGAACCCTGATTATTTTGAAAAACAAAAGTATCTCAAATTACGCGGAGAAACTTCAGCAATCTACCAAATAAAGTCCCGTCAAAATCGGTGCAGCCGTTTAGGGGTAAACAAGCGGAAAATTTTAAAAATTGTATTTTTGTATAGGTACCGTGTATACATTCATACGTATTTAATATAAAAAAAAAAACATTTATTTTGGCATTATAAACAGACACTTCTATTTTATTTATTAGTATAGATTAATGTGTCGAGTACCCATAATCATAAGACAATAGAAAGACACTAGGAAAACAATGGAAAGCTAGCGTAAACGCCAGGTAAGGCGTTGGGGCCCCGACCATGAGGGGCCAGACCCTACTGGGTTAGGAGCGACGCATGCACGTCTATCGTGTGCCCCGCTCCTCCCAGTGAAAGGGCCGAGAGTACAAGTGGGGTTTTAGTCGGTAAGAGTCCGACACTGTTCCGCTCTCCTACCCGGGAGAGCGGTTCGTCCATGAGGATTTCCCCAATATAAAAATAAAAAAAAATAAAGATAAGTTCTCAAAAGGGTTAAGAACAATTATTGTAATAAATATATAGGTTGCGATTTGCAAACGGAACTGAAGGGCATAGTTAGTACGATAATCAGTTCGTCGAATTCCTTTGCATTATCAAGATAAACTGGTTTTGATATAGAAATCGCAAGATACGAGTTAATCATAACATAACCAGAGGCCCTCCGCGACCGACTTCGACTGAGTTCATATGACTCATAAAGAATTCTCAAGAAATAATATTTCGTGTCAATGATTCATTGTAAGTTGTAGCGTAAACGACGGTGACTATTTGTCTTGATCGGAATAATTAATACGATGAGTAAACAAGTCAGATATATGACGGAAGTCAAAATCAAAATCAAAATTTATTTATTCAATTTAGGCCCTAAGAAGGCGCTTATGAACGTCTAAAACACTACCACCGGTTCGGAAAACAACCCAGTCGAGAAGAGCGCAGGCAAGAAACTCGATCTGGTTCTTTTTTTTTTTTTCATAAATATAATATATATCATTTTATTTTTGTCATATAAAAAAAAACTATACAAATCGTAGTTTTTAGTGGAAGCACAGAGAGAGATGTGGGTTATTTCCAGACATCACTATCGTTCACGTAATGATCCACCCTGTAATAACCTTTTGAGATTAAAACTTACAGAAAAACTTTTAGAAGTAAACAGAGAATAAAACTCTTGAGAGTTTCTACAAAGTTTTGGAACAGACAGGCCACTTACAAACTTATCACTTAAAACATTGATGCCGTGTAATCGAAACAGACGTTCTGGTCATTTACCATGAGATTCAAGCATCCATAGTACATAAGCAAGAGTCAGATATTGATCCTATACAAACATTTGGATGTGAAAACTGCGTGCGTGTGTGTGTGTGTGTGTTTCTTAAACTAGTGGTTCCCAATCAATCCTGCTAGTAGCTCCCTAAGTTTTATTCACGTGATATAAAATAATACGCCATTGTCCGTCATAAAACAAATAATAGTTTTATGTTTTCCTTCTTAAACACTGTGTGTAGTGAATATTTCTGTTTATTATATGTAGAATAAATTCCGCTATTTATTTATGTGCTTATTAAGTTGAATTATTATTTTCCTTGATTTATTAATTATTATTGTGTTATTTCAGTCTGATTATTTTATTAACGAGAATAACAAATGGCCGTCAGAAATAATAATGAACCCTCGCTTATTATGGTCACTCGATCGATGACATACTGGTGGTGTTGTTTTGTTTGTGATTTAGTTGTCCTCAATTAGTTTCCAGTTTGATAATTAAGAAAATAAAGTTTGAGAGTTTTGATGATTATTTTTTTTCTGTTTACCGGTATGATTTTTCCTAACTCAATATTGTAAGGAAAGAGGCGGTTAATATAAGTAAGTTCTATGAACACCATAGCCTGGTGAAATTATAACGAAAAATTCGATACAGGTTTAGCCTAATCTATGACGTCATTATCAAGGAGATCATATATAATAAAATGTAACAATAAAACGATGCGCGTCATGCGACAAATATGCCGTATTATCTCGCATTATGTAGAAACGGCACGAACTCAAAATAATGCTTTATAACGCTTACGAGTTATTATAATATTATTGAAAACTCGAAAGTTTTTAGTTTTTACTAGCTATGTCCATGCGGCATGGTATGTTTATGGTATGGAACCGATACTTATAATCAATGTGATTACAGACATACCTTTTGTTGTGATATATTGTTTATGCCAGGAGTTAAATTAGGTGTCAAAAAATATGTCGTTTAGTTACCAATATACGGTATTTATTTTTTACAAAACTAAGATCTAAGCAGAGTTTTTCATAAACATCTTCTGTTAGTGACCGCATACCATGCCGCATACTCAACTAAACTCAACTTGGTGGGAATGTACATCATACGTAACTTACGTGGGCCATTCAAATATCGTAATCGGGCCACATTATGGCCATTTCATAAAAATAGTTTCCACACACGATCGTTATTAAAAATTTGAGGGAAAATGTCTCACTTGTTTCTCTACACGGTTTAGGCTCAGCGCATTGAGCACAATCTCAACTGATGTTAAGCGACGATGTGAACAAGTTTAAACCTAGAAGAAATGGCTCTGGGTATTTAACGATAGGATTTCAAACTTGACAGTGGTAGATGCTCAGGCGGACAATATTAGAAAATACCCTACCACCATGCTATGGTTTCCTCACGATGTTTTCCTTCACCGTTTACGCACTACCCTTAGCTATTGTATTAGTGAGACCGAAATCCCCCAATACAATAGGTAAGGGGGCACGGAGGGACGAACTCCGCGCCAGTGTGGGACTCACCCGGGCGTGAAGCGCTCGGAAATACCCACTAAAACCCCCCGGGGCCGTCCACTGCATTTGGGATGGGGGCGACACGGGGTGGCTTTCGCAAGCACCGCGTCGCCCCCTGCCGATGGGTCCGAACCTACCTACGTCCATCGACGCGGAATCCGACTACACCATCACTGAGCTAACATTGCTTCACCTATTTATATTTATTCTAAGTTATTTCCTAATTTCTTAACTAGAACAGAGTAATTACGTGTTCACACTACGTAATATTATTACCGATAATAAGTATATACTAAATGAATTATGTTGGCGAATAGCGTTTGTAAATTATTGTAAACGATCACGCGATCGGCGTGTAGTCGTTGATGTCTACGCATAAATTCTTAATTCAAGGTCGAGGCGAGCGACTCAGGCATGGCCGCCGCCGGGCGCGGGCCCCTCGACGCATGCGCTGTGCAAGTTCATTGCTCAGGCTTCGTTCGTCTTACGAGGAAATGCGGAACACGTATATTCCATACAACCGTATATGGAATTATAGTAAATTATTTTATACCATATAATATATGTATAAACCACGGCCATGCCGTTTTGATTTTTTCCATAAATTAATTATCATAGAAATTAGGAACCTTCCAAGATGACAACAAAATGCCGTCGTTTTCAGATGTCCGTCAAATAAACAAACGATGCAAAACATAGAGGCATATTTTATCATTTATAATTGAAAGAAAAATCGTTCCATCTTTGTAGAAGGAAACACAGGAATTGAAAGAAGTGATGATCTCGTCTATTTTAAGGATGCAGTTGTCCCTTTCGTGCTCTATATAAACCTTTAATTGGGAGGTAACAAGATAGCAATAGATTTCTGAATTGATCTATACTTCAAATTTATTGCCGAATACGTTTCCTGTTAAGTAACCGTTTTTATCGTCTATTAATATTTTTATATTCTATGGTAAATGAAAGGTTTAAAGTATTTAAAAAAAATCTTTGTTTATGCCTTAGAAAAAACGTTTATACCTTATTTTTTACGAATACTATTAGCTATTTTTTTATTCAATACGAAGTAAAGTATAAATATTCACATATATTTGACATTTTATTCATAGTGCATGAAGAACTCTATAGTATAATTATTTCTTGTTCATATTGTCTGATGATTTTCTTTACTTAGCTATATTAAATCTACAGAAACGTGTAAAATTTAGTATTCGAGTAGGCACAGAAAATAAAAAAAAAACGCTCTAGTGATTAGTTAACCCTTGAGCACTAACCTGGCGTTTACGCCAGCTTTCCATTGTTTTCCTATTGTCCCATTTTTATGGGTAATCGACATGTTAAGATTTAAATTTCCAGTGACCCGAGTGTAACCAGTGATGACAATTTATACCAACTGTGACTGAGTTTAGAAGTTTCTAGATTATTCCAACTATTCTTATGTTCCAACTTAAAGTTATTATTGTTTCCAGAAACTAAAAATAACTGCCAGACTGATGTGTGGAGCTGTTTGCTAAATAATCGATAAGTCGCTCCCCCACGACGCATTCTCAGACGGATGTTGACTCCTTTGAATTTCGACTAAGACTTCATTTCCATACGGTTTATAAAACCTACCTACGTACATGCTAATTTAAAGATCCAATAGCGTCTTAGGCACACGATAAATAAATATCTAAACACTGAATTTGAAACAAACTTTGTAACATTCGCAAACATGTGAATATTTTTTCAAATATGAAATATTTTTTCGCAATAATTAATCGCGACATAAATCATTACAAAAGTTTAGGAAAACGGGTGGAGATGGGCGTGGGCTATAGTGAGTTTTATTTAAGTAAACAGCTGTGTGCTCGCGGCTCCGCCCGCCTTTCTTAAATATACTTCACCGCGTAAATAATCATTGGAAAATGTTTTGATGGTGCTGTCTATTGTACCATTTTTCTTGTGTTTTAATTCTCTACGCTGAACCATAATAATTTTCTTGCAAATTATTTTTGGTATTTTTTTTTTCTATATAATATCATTGGTACTAATGGAAACGAAAGATATTTCTCACAAATTTAAACACCTGCCAGTAAAATTGTCCATTGAATCGAGTTTTATTCAGAATTTCATGAGTTTTAATTTTTTTTACCCGGAACCCTAATTATTTTCGAAAAATAGAAGTAGCTCAAATAACACGGAATCACTTCAGCTATCTTCTAAAAAAAGTCCTGTCAAAATCGACACAGCTGTTCTGGAGATTAGCAAGAACAAACAGAGAGACACAAATATTTTAAAATTTGTTTTTTTTTGGTGTAGATTTATACATGTATTTAAATAACTTGTTGTTTTGATATTACTAACAGATACTTCAATTTTATTTATTAGTACAGATTATCTTAAAACAATGACTTTGCATTAAATATACAAAATATTCTGGTATTTATCGCCAGAAAAATTGGAGTTTGTTAAAAAAAAAAAAATCGATTTCACAATTCGCCACATGATATTACGAGATAACTGAGTCACGCGAATATGAAAATCGTATTAAAATAATATATATTTATAATTAGATATTATTAGGTCTTGAACCATAACTAGGCAATTAATTAATAAGTCCATAATAGTCATTTTAGGGCCAATATCCGATCTTATCACGATCGCCTTCAACATAAAGTCCAAGTAGAGGCAGTTAGCACCAGAAAGGTTGGTCCGAAACCGTAAAAGGTGCAGCACTAGCCAAGCAACCGTTGCGAATCGACTGCGAACCATTTTTGGCCGACGCTGGCTTTAAAACCAAGGCCCGTTGCCATATCTAGATGGTATATTCCATAAAGGATCCGGTAAAGCCTTAGAGTATTTTTAAATCGTGTACTCTGTTGTTTTAGATAGTTATGCTATGTGCAGTGGTGTTGCTACATTATAGCAAACTGGAATGACTTTGGCAATATGACGTACTTTATCAATTCAAAAGACTATTGTTATAAAATAATTGTATTGAAATTATATTTTCAGATTTAAGACCGTTTATTTTTTCTCAATTGTATATTGGATTTGGAAACGTAAACATCTTCATCATGTAAAAAAAAAGCATGTTTATATTTTAGCAAAAACCCTAATCCTGGGAGAAGCTCAATTCTGTTAACTTTCTTTTGATGCCTAATTATAAATTATCTCTTTTTCCAACTTTTTTTTTTTTTTGACGGGGGAAAATGCATTTTCGCACTACCCTAACCTATTGCATTAGTGAGACCGGAGTCCCCCAATACAATAGGTAAGGGGGGCACGGAGGTACGACTCCGTGCCAGTGTGGGACTCGCCCGGACGTGAAGCGTCCGGAAATACCCACTAAAACCCCCAGGGGCCGTCCGCCGCATTTGGGATGGGAGCGATACGGGATGACTTTCGCAAGCACCGCGTCGCCCCCTGCGGCAAACCCACTGGGCCTCGTCCGTGCAATGGCCCAAACGTCCCTGCAATGAACCATCTTTTTCCAACCTAACAATTTAAAAATACGCTATTAATTTCTACAATTATTTTTTTAGGTAAATGTACTCAAAAATGTTTGTATGAAGCTTATCCAATGAAATGGTTTTTTTTAATCTAAATGTTGTCGACCTGAGGGTCGCTTGTGCGGACTTAAAATCTCAAATTTGAATACTCAAATGAAATGAATCTCTCTCAAATGAATACGGTTTCTGAAAAAACATAATTTGAACCAGTTTGTGTAATTTTTAATATCAAACCTACTTTATGGAATTGTATAATTGTTTTATTTAGCAGCAAACGTGCGATTATAATAATTAAATTTAAATTCAGAATAATACTTAGTACCTAAATATTATAATATTAAATCATTGTTTGTTTCCTTGTCGTATTGTTTAAAAACTTTATTAACATCGTGTAATGAAGCATTTAGAATATTCAATAAATCACGGGAAACAAGGAAAACATTTCATTTATATTTTATATATGTACAAACATTTTGTGGAATATATTTCCTTCATAGTTTGTTCGGGGTATAACTATATTTTAATTTCTACTGTTTCAAAAGCTATTTTTACCTTAAAATTGCTACTTACTATTTTTTTCATACATCTTAAAATAGGAAATTACTACATAAGATTTTAAGAAGCGATGATAGCTCAGTTGTTAGTGTAGTCTGATTCTGCGTCAATGGACGTAAGTTTGAATACACCAATCCAACTTTAATCAACCTGAGTTTTCAGGAATCATGAGGAAACCATAGCATTGTGGTTTCTAATGCCCAATTGGGTAATTACCAATCTCAATTTTGAAAACCTTTCGTCAAGCAAAAATAGGTGTGTTCCGGCAGCATCACTTAATATAAGGATATATTGTGGTCGAGAATATAACATCAGTAAATAACAAGGCATACTGTCAGTCTTATTACACGTGCGGTCTGTGGGCCAGGTCTATTGCCCGTGCATACAGCGATCTACGTGTCCAGTACAATAATGCACTCAGGATATTGTTGGGGCTGCCGTGGAGATGTAGTGTCTCCAGTATGTTTGCTGAGCGACGTATGTTTGCCGCTATAATTCGTAACAGATGTGCCTCATTAATGACACGCCTACGCGCCAGTATTAACAATATAACAATACATTCATGGATAGACGCGCCAATACTAACAATATCTTGAATGTATTCACGGATAGATGGGAGTCCCCAATGTTGCGTCATTGGATTAAACTCCACACGACGTAGCTTCTCTCAATTGAAACTAAACTATGTATGTAATATATGGGCTTGCCTGAAAATAGTTAAATTAATATCTCGGTTTTGGTAAACATTATTCGCTATTCTCAAGGAAACAGGTGATCGAACAAAAAAAAAATTAAATTGCGACCGTAATATCTGGCGGAAGGAAGAGAGAGATAAGAGTATGATAAATGTCACGGAGAACAAGGTTGAAATACATAAATATAGTTTTATCAAGCATACATTGACGTTGATATAGCTTCAAAGAGTAGTCAGTAGGTAGTACCAAATATTAATTTCGACTTTATTCTTAAAATAGTTTTAGAATAACCCAATATAACAGGCTTGTTTAAATCTAATCTTTGTTAAAGAAAGGTCCGACGTTCTGTGATCTGTTGATCACCCCTTCTTGTTGCTACACATAATAATAAAGATAATTTTAATTATAAATATTTAGTATACAAAAGTTATCCTTTTGATATTTTAAATAGGATAATGTTCAGTCAAGAAAATAATAACACATAGAAATTTATGAATACTTAAACCGAACCTACGCATATTATGCATCTTTATTAATAATTTTCCTGTCAATGCTAACAATATATTCAAAACATACTAGTCTCATTCCCGTGATTTGCATTCGACAGACTTGACTACTTTGTTCTTAGGGTTGTCATATAATTTAGATTACTTATTTAATGGCGGGTACAGACTTACGAAATGTAACATACAATTAAAGAATTTACCGTCCACGTTGTCGTAATGTATCACGCAATGTAACAAAATTCATATACTTACGCGCATGAACAGAGGATTTCAACTAGTGGGCGCCGCGATCCGCCATTTATCGGTGAACACAAAGGGGAAAATGTTTATCGCGCGCATGCCGGAAAGATGCGAGTAGGTACATGCTCGGTTCATACGCCCGCTGTGTCCACACTTATGAAATGCTCCTTTCATGCTATATTACAGCAGTCTGCATCCGCCTTAACATTAGCTCGAATTGATGTTCTGCAGGGTTCGATTTTGGGACCATTTTTATTTCTAGTATATGTAAATGATCTTCCGCTAACGGTAATGGTTGTGCTGACTAAAAGAGCTGACGACACTTCACTTGTATTCAAAATGTTAAGGTAAAACTCAGAGGCTAGACAATTAAACCAAACTTTAACTAAGATCACAAAGTGGTTTACTGTTAATAATTTAATGTTAAATACCTATAAAACCAAAAGATTAAAATGTTATTTACCTAATGTGTAACGTTTTTATTGTAGTATCAAGATAAAAGGGAATTTAGTAGGTTTAGGTATATAATACTGTTCCTCGGTATCACTCTTGATGGGAAATTACAATGGGGTCCACATATTGGCCGGAAAGTTAAACTCTGCTGCCTTCGCAATTAGTGAAATTCGCCATTTAACAGATAATTACCACTGCTAGGTTACTATATTTTTGCTTTAGAGAGTAAGAATTTTTATTAAATTGCTAAATACTCTATCAAAGGAATATATTTGGACCACGTCTTATATTATTCCGTGAGAACCCTATCTCATATTTAGATGGACCGTACAAATGAGATAGTAAATGTTTATGCAAATAAAACTACACAATCGAGTCGCCTTAAATGAATTAGAGTGTCCATATAAGAAGAGAGAACAGGGGCCCTAACAAACATTCATGAGCATCAAGTTTGATGTGAAATAGAGTTTATATTCAATACAGTAGTTTTAAAATATACCATTTAATATATATGTATAATTAACTAACTTCAATGAGATGTGGACGAATCAATGTATAGAATAAAGAAAAGCCATGATAATCAACTATTGTGATGACAAATCCAAGGTATTTTAGACTGTTTACCTTTACACAGTACAAATTTTACATAAGATACCCACCCTACAGGGTAGCTAAAGCTGGGGTATTTCGGATGTTTACTAACTGTGACTCAACGATGTTCCTTAGATTACATATTTGGTTGGGAAGTAAGAACTGCTTTCGCATTATCTGCAGGTGGAGGCTCTTTTATAGCCCTTTCTGCAATCTGAGGATAAGAGTGTTGGGAGACTCTTACCAATAAGCGATAGGAATCCGCATTGCACCTAATGCGACTCAACCCCCTTATGCATTGCCATTTCCACGGCAGCCGTAAATCGCCCAGTATGACCCTACGACGTTGTCCGCTTTATCAACTGCAAAATGGAAATCTCTGTTATCCGCCCTTTCTCCACCCGCCACCTCTCTTGCGAGCATGACTTGTTTGCAGAATCAGAAGACGGAGTTCCACTTGTTCTTACTCTCGACCATCACCTTGATGATACAAAGTCCCATGCGGGACAGAAGTTAAAATTTTACTACTCATGGTCTCATGTGCAGCCACAATGATGACACCTCATCACCCGTTTTGACTTAAGTAACTCAGGAAACATCGGTCTCCCGAGAGCACCTTTGTCTGGCTGAGGGTCAGGCTACTATGCTACCTCCGTATTCATACCACTAAGTTAAGGCTTCTACGATGTTTTTTTTTCCATAATAATAACATAATCCGAGTTTTGTTTACTTATTTTGTGTAGCTTTCCCCTATTTTTTTGTGTGCCTTTATTGTTCTCCTCTTATTTCTATTTTATAATTTTATTCTATTTCTTATCTATGTGTTCCTATTGCACTGTGGTTATGTCGAATCTTTATATTTACTTAAATCTTATTTGTAATTTACAATCCTTAGCATTTGACACACAAGCATATAATACACCTTCTTTTATTCATCATTTTTATTAATTGTTTCAGTCAATTCGATAATTGCTTCTACGATTACTATAGCCGAGCTGAGGAGCTTTTGCTTTGAAATCGCCATTAAAGCATCGTGTCGCCGTCATTTCTTAGAATATTTCCGGGCAAGGATAAAGAGCAGGTTTTATAAATAAATACTATAAGTACGATATTATTTTATCAAAAAAATATTTCTAGCGAGTAAGACGTGTCTGTGTATAAAACTGTCTGTCCGTAGGCATTAAATTAAGGTGGCGCCTATTCTAACAAGTACATAAATATCAAAAGCCGTTTTTTTAGGTTATACTTACTAAAGACTCTGTAAATTGATGAGATTTTGCATACTGCGGTTTCCTTAAATACACTAGTCACCGAAATTATCATTACATACCTTTTACCTACCTCTGGCACAATACTACGGGTTTTTGAACTGTTTTTTTTGCTTACAGCTGAACAGATTTTTCAACTCAATCTGATGAACGACACTCAAACGTATAGAAGGCGAAACATGCAACTACTTTTAAACGGGTCTACCAATTTGAAAGTAAGTTATACTGAAAAATAAGTAGTTTTAAATATAAAAAATTTGTCACAGGATTTCGATATGCAACGAAGTTTTCTTATGACAAGTTTAAAATTAAATTACTTCATAGTGAAATGGAATGGAGGGGAGTATAGGCCAGAGCTAACTTATCGCGTTAGTGTTACATTAACGTTCGTATGAGGACGTGTTTCATACGCACGCCGAGTAATCACGTGATTATATTTATATTTTGAGCGCGTTCAAAGAATAAGTGTTTGTAACAGATGTATCATTGTTTTGCATATTTCAGTAATAATATATAATTTGATATAATATATAGTTTGATTGCTCCTTCTAGTATATTCTTCAAGTTAGATAATTATAATGTGTAAATTTTTTTAATTTTTATTTTCAAGTAATATGTTAGTTAATTTGTAAATTTATATTTTTATAATTGATCAATTGGTTTACCATATATAATGCCACGAAAATCGAAAATACAATACTTAAGGGCTGAAAAAGCCCGAAAAATGCATACTGTATTGTAAGTAATATAATTAGCTAAGATTTGTACTTTTCGTTCAGCTACGAATATTTTAGTGACCAGTTTGATTAACGTAATGGTATATTTATTTCAGGAAAGCGCAGAGTGAAGAGCCGACGCACATCAAAATTGAATACTGCAGTGAATCTGATAATTGGTATATTATATTAGTAAATATACTAAATAATATATATTTAACTAATATCTCTTTATGTATATTTTGTAATCGGGAAATGTTAACTTTAAGACAGTTTTTATAAAAACGCTATATTAGATAACATTCTCATATAACACTCATTGTATATCAGTTGCCATATTTCTTTTTTTTTTTAGATTAACTTAGTTGATTGTTGTCACACCTACATATGATAATCAACACAAAATAGTATCATTCAGCCAAGAATTAACTATTTACGCTAATTATTGCAATTATATCATCTTTAAACCAATATGTCAGGAGCAAACAATAATTAATTCTAGCCTAGTGCAAGGCAAATAATAATTTAATAAAACTAGAACCATAAGTGAATCCTATAAATTACAAATTTACTATAGAACCCATTCTTCGAGGATATATCTTCCTATAATAAGGCTTGCAACCCCGAGTTATAATGCAGATTTAAAAAATTAAGGGACGTACCATTAACATATGAAAATGGTATAAAGTTTCAAAAGGGAAATAAATACAAAATATCACAACGGTCGGTTATAAAACTAATCTTACAAAATATTTTGCGTAATATGGACATTTAATTGATTTTAAATATCAACACGCAAGCAGTGTAACGTGTTTTATGTAAAACCAAAAAGGTTATAAGGGGCCGTTTTACGTAGTAATTATTACGTAAGCAAGGTTTTGGTAATTATTGATCTCCCCCCCCCCTTTTTAAGCAATAGTAAGCAATTCTCATACCCCTCTCGATTACGTAAGCATTGGCATAATTTTAGACAAAAAAACCAATCACTGTTCACACACTTCTCTTTCACATGGCAGAAAAAAAATAAACAAAGCATAAGATGGATGCTTACATAAGTAACTGGCCCCTAACTGTTCAATAAACGATAACATAGGCACCTATAGTTCAGAAAATAAATTATTTACCATATATTAGTTCTTATCTTTAATTCATTAACTTTCTACACTTTAGCTAGAAGTGCCCTGTCTGCAAATCTTTCACAATTGTTCTTTGTCGTTCTATTGACGTCATATCAAAATTAATAGCTCCATGGACTCTGCCTGCGTTACATTTTTGTATTGACAAGGCTAATCGTGTGCAGTATATTTCACTTAAAAATATTTGTTTACTATGGCTATCTATGTATTAATTAAACCTAAGATTTCCATGACATTAATGAGACAATGATAGTAATGGAAAACTTAAGATATATGTAAATATAGTGATCTCATCGTCTGATTATTTTAGTCCTTGGCTTCGTTTTGTGTACAGCAGTTTGCACTGAAGTACCTCCCACGATGTGAAATGAATTCTTTCTAGATTGAAGCTTGTTTAAAAGTGATTTTTTAAGGACAACTGGTATTATATGTCTTAACGTTATTATGACTCACTAGAAATTAACTCACGAATAATTTGGATGGACCCATTTTCGTATATTTTTTATGTGAGTCATCTATCGCTGTGTCTTTGCAGTTAAAAAATATACAAGCATTTTTTAGGAAATAAAGTTCGTGTTGTGTTTATGTTAAGTTTATTATAGAAGATCACGCGTATCATGTATTATGAGATGCCGACAAAGCTTCATGGAAAGTTCGAGCAGGATGGGCCACCGTTTTGCTGAAGCTTAGTAACTTGATACAAGTTTGAAAGCAGATCTTACCCACATGACATTGGCACAAATTGTGTGTACACA
This sequence comes from Samia ricini, assembly GCA_014132275.2. Classification (NCBI taxonomy): domain Eukaryota; kingdom Metazoa; phylum Arthropoda; class Insecta; order Lepidoptera; family Saturniidae; genus Samia; species Samia ricini. The sequence continues at coordinate 31,613,353 of AP028161.1, forward strand.
GATTGCCATTGACTAAGAAGAAGATTTTGAACGGACGCCAATCCAACACTGGTGCAATACTAATAAAAGTCATATTTTGGGGCATGGGAGGATTCCGAAGATACAATCGGTGTGTTTTGTGATCTTTTTAAGGCCTTAGACTACGTTGATCACAGTACGCTAATATTAAAACAAAAGCATTATGTTGTTTCTGGAACCTCTCTTGCCGACCTTGTGTTTTTACTAAAAAGACCGCTGTCAGAAAGTAAGTGTAGATGGAGCTATCTCTACGGAATCATTAGTTGAAATCAGCATCCCTCAGGGTTCAATGTTGGGACCGTTTTTATTCCTCGATATACCGATAATGGTTTATACATGTACTGGCATGGTGGTTTTTACAGACGATGCTTCTCTTAAAAGTTCAGGCACCATGTCCAGCAAGTTTTAATTTGTAAAAGTAATTATAGGTAGGGATATTATGTGAATGATGGTGATATATAGAAATTAAATGCCTCTCTGTGCATCTACTAAAAACCTTTTAACCAAGATGAATACTGTATAGTTCCATTAAAAAAATCATATATTTGAATACAAAAATAAAACCATAGCGTGTTGCTAAAATTACAAAAATACCCAACTAGGCAGCTATCATCCTCAAGTTTTAAAATTTAAAGCCTGCATCACTTGATACCCAATATATCTAGATTGAGTGTTACCATCTTGAACGACATCGTCACGTAACATCAAGCGAGATTAATAATTAAAAAAAATAATTCAATTGTAACGAGTAAATGTTCTAAGGTCCTTCGATGAGGAATTCATTCAATTAAACGTCAATAGAATAGATTTAAACGGTTAAATGGAGGAAACAACAAACTAGTTTCCTTCTACGTGATTAACAGACAAGGTATGCGCAAGTTGAAATCTATAAATTTGTATATTCTTGCATCGTTTAACTGATGTAAGGATAACCAAAAAAGGATGAAGGGTAAAGGAAAATAAACAGAAACGCCGGAAGTTTGTAGGAGGTCGCTGTGTGATTTAACGTGTCCTCGTAAGATAATTAAACTTGCTAAATAAACATGTTATAAATTCTTAAGAGGACATGCTAGCGGAATTCATTTCATACAAACGTAGTCCCCTAACATTATGGTAAATATTGTATACCAAATAATATATATCCACGACTGCCATGCCGCCATACAATTAGTTGTTGTAGAAACTAGGAGCCTATGAAAATGAGAAAAAAACTTGATTTTTACCGTCATTTTCAGACAAAAAATTTGATAAATAAAAACAAACAAAGCAAGACGTAGAGGCATAGCCAAAGTCTTTCTTATTCCATAAATGAAAGAAAATTAAAAATCGGTTCGGTTTTGGAGGAGGAAACAGGGTACTACGAAGTGAAATACGAAGGTAAAATCAGCACGAGTTGCAGTTGTCCTTTTCGTGTTTTACAACTCTTTCCTTGGGGCGCAACTCGATAGCAATAGATTTCTGAAACACCTACTTTTCAAATCTATCGCCCTCAGAATGTCCTCTTAATACTAACGATCATAACACTGGAACTCAAAAGCGGAAATATAACACTTAAATACGCGGTTATTCGAAATTTGAATATTATTGACTGTTCAAAAAATTCGATTCTTGAATGATTTTTTTACAAACTAAGATAAACAAAGAAAGATAATGTGGCAGTTGAAACAAAAATAATATCAATGTTGTGGATCGTTCACAATTTCTTTTTAGTTATATGACAATCCGTGAGTTATATAAATGCACAATTTTACCAGTGCCTTGTGTATAATGACATTTTTGGAATCTTGTATTAGTGTTGTATGTTTTAAGGTTTTAGCATCACGGTGGTTGTTTTGGCTAAAACTTTTCAGAGAATTTTTGTGACATCTCAGAAATAACTTTACGCGTTATTATTTCCAAACACTTCACTTGTACACAATCACCAGACTATATCACGCAAAATGCAGAATTAAATAATATAGAGTCAAATACGTAAGCTAATGATTTAAAGACATGACAGGCTGACATTGGAGATCCCGCCAACATAGTTTTTAGGTCAATCGACTAACTTTCGATTTTTTCTTTTTCAAATTTTTGATTGTTCAGATCCTTTTCGTTTAGTATGACATTTTTGTTTTAAAGCAATTATTTTTCTATAATTATAAAAAAAAACTTTGTTTTTATGTATGGCTCTTATGAAACAAAAATCACGTGTATAAAATATATATACGAGTATATATATTTTTATGATTATTCTAATTCACGGGATTTCCTAAATAAAATAGAAAAGGTACAAGTTTTAGCATGCTGTCTTAAATCAGTCCAAAGAAATCAGCCGACGTCAAGTATAAGTTATTTTTATGGTTCTTAGACAATGCCTTAAATTTAGTCGTTGCAGGAAAAGAGATTCAACTCGAAGGCTACACAAAAGTGATTTGTACAAATATAGGTTTCAATAATTTCCAAGAACCTATATAAAATAGAAAGTGGACTATAAATTTCATAAATAAATGTTAACTTTACGTATAATTACAAACCGGTACAGAATCATACAAACGGGGCCGCAAAATAATGAATAATATGTTATATTTAATGTGAAGACTAAAGACAAAACAGATAAGCTTCCGAAAGTACGGGGTCCTTGGCCCCGGCTTCCATCCGTTACGTTTTAAATTCAAATCATCAACGGTATGTACGGATTTGGCTAACGGATGCAGAGACGACATGCGACGCGCGACGCGACCCCGCGCGCGGCTGTGTATCGATTAACCCTACCATTGTTTTTTCACAATCGATTGTGTTTTAATCTCAGAATTTTCTCGGTAATACAACAACGAATTCCTATTATTTTATTTGTTATTGTATTCTTTATTTGAATTTAATTACAATCATTGTTAATTTTAGACGTATTATAAAACAGTTACAGGGAATTAGATTAGTAGAAAATTAATATAATAATAACATTCTAACTATAGCGACAAGGACTTTTCTCGGCGACCTAAAGTCTAGGGAAGAGAGGTTATCCAATAAATAATTATTCAATGCGGTGCCAGAAGCGGCCATGTCTTTCGAATGCCTAACGGCAGAGTAGCGAAGTGTATCTTTAAATCCGAATTGTAGGACGGTAAAGAAATTAATATATAAATCTGAATAAACACGTAATGTTAGGGTGCGTTGTCAGTACCACAGAGATTTTACCTCTTTAGCGTATTCTTTATTAATCTTCTTCTTTATTAATTAAAATTAATACAAGTTCATAGACTTTGACCTTGTGTGACGAACGCTAAAATAACTCAGCAGAGAATTTTCTCACAATTATCATAACGTCTTATCACGATGCAGCGGATCAAAACTTTCCTTCTAACAGACATAAACTAAAATAGATCAAAAATATTGTTATTACACACGTACTTATGTTTTCAAAATAAAGTACTTTTTATTCTCTATATGAAATAATTAATGGATATATTGTCCACAAAGTATATATATCACATAAGTAACCACTTACAATAAAACTATAATTAGGTACACGATGAATTCATTTACCTGTAATTAACTATAAATTTATTTCCAAGAATATAATATGAAACTGCTTTAAATAGATTCCGTACATTAATTATCCTCTTAAAATTAACAGGAACTTTATGTCCTTCATGTATTATAAAAATAATTCAATGTAATTTGTCAAGTAATACATTACTGTGTACTCATATTCGATAAATTATAGATTATATTAAATTTTCAAGAATTTTTAGATAAAATTTAACACCTTATTTTAATATCGCTAATCTAAATAATATAGCGTAATGTAATAATTATTCTGATAAAATACATTTCTACGTATTTCTTATCATACAATCAATCCATTATCCCTTGAGAGCTCAAACCATTTTCTGGTAATTCGGCACTCCTTATTAATTTAGCGATTAATGACAGGATTCGAAAGAATGAATAAGGGTCTTCAACTTCAAAAATATCTAGATACATTAAAACACGTATTCGTCGGAAGAAATGTGTGTCACATTGCGTATAAGTCATTGAGGAAGTCGTGCATAATAATTAAGCGTAAATCATAACCTACCACAGCTTATAAACCTAACCTAAATTCCACAATGTAATCCATATATGGATATGGATATGTTTTTGTAGTTTATTGTTTTCGTAGTTTGTTATTTGATTTCAATTACTTTAATCACCTGTGATTATGACTTACATTTTCAGGCGTTCTCTATAAACAGACTAAAGGAATTAGAGATGTCAAAGGTTAGCAGTGTTCCTAACCTAACTATTTTTCATTTTCATGACTATTCACTCTTAAATATTCAATTATTTAGGTAAAGCATTGCATTAGAACGCACTTGTGTATATAATTTTGTTAACTTAATTCATAATAAAATTACTCAAATAAGTACATTTTTTCCATATACATGTATTAACCACATAATGTAACGGAAATACACATTAAAAAAATAATCTTGTAAATCGATTTAGTGGTTTTCGAGTCATAATCCACCTAATGGAGCTAGTCAGACTGAAAGATGTTGCAGTTTATAACCTGGGCGCCTTGAGCGTTTGCTTGCTTGTTCGGTGAAGCTGCCAACTAGCATTTTAACACCACTTAAACAAGTTAAAAAAAATACATTTTGTAATACAGTCGAACCTGAATGAATGAGAGCTCAAGAGATACCGATCTAGTTTTTACTTCGGATATTTCTCAATAACCTGAGTTACAGTCACTGTTACTGAGTTACTGAAATTGTCTTTCTTACTCATAGAGAATGGTTGTTTATAATTATTATCGACAGTAAACGATGAATAGGTAGTGTTTTTAGACGTTCATAAGCGCCTTCTTAGGGCCTAAATTGAATAAATGTTCTCTCCCTCCCCCCTCCCCCCCCCCCCCTCCCCCCTCCCTCCCCCCCTTCCCCCTTTCCCCCCCCCCCCCCCCCCTAATTTTGATTTTGATTTTGAATAACTCATACATAACTAAATAAAACTCATACATACACACATGTAAACATAGTCTTATAATTAATTTTTAAATAATGATAAATTCAATTTTGGCTCTTTATTTTATGTATCGGTTTAGTTTATTTGTCTATTTTATACGAGCTGTGAATTTTTAATGTAAATAAACAAATAAATAATTTTATTTTTCCGTTTTTATATTTTGTGCATATTTTTCAAGTTCATAAATTAATGTTATCAAATATTATCTTATCAATAACTGCCGAAGATTCATAAAACTTATGTATCTTCTCCTGTGCCTTTAAGGGTTCTTGCTTCTTTGGAATATTCTCTACTTCTGTATCTTAAGCTTCCGATTAATAGGTAGTGTAGGTACAAAGTTCGGTGATGCTGTAAAAGGCTTTCCGGCATTAGCTAGCTTGAAAATTATCTGAGAGTCCACAGTACGTTTTATAGAGGCTCATACTTCTTACTCATAGAGGTTTTAGAGACTGAAAAAAATGGGTTCAGACAACTACATCTTTACAGTTTTCTTGCTTACCTTAAAGTTCTTATTTACTCATATACTGATAAAAAAACGTTAAATACGTAAGATTTAATTAGATATTGTTTTCCATTTCATTATATGTCGTGTCGAAAACAAATAGTAACTGCAATGTTTCGTATACCGCGAATTATTAATTCAGTAGATGTCGGATCGACCTTGAATGGAGTCAGGAGATGCCGACACGACCGGACCGTTTAAATTTTATACGTTACTTATTATTGTTATTATCAAATCGTACGCCAATACCTCATTACGTCATACTGTATCGTGTACGTTGTATTAACATACTCGTATACATCATATGTATTTATAGAAAACTTTGTAATCAACTTTTAATGAATACGAACCGATTTAAATTCGCTATTAAACATTAGTATTTGTCACGCAGTATTTATTTAGTAATTTAGCTAATTCGGAAGAAATTTAGTAAGTCAATTTCAAGTTTTTTTTTTTACATAAAGTTTTATAGAAAAGATTTTTCAACATATATTTTTTAGTCTTCTTCGTTCGTCGAACTTTACTCTTATAACAAATCTCTTTAATAATATTTAGACGATGAAGATTATTTGAAAAACAAAAGACACGCGATTACATTAAATGTAAATATTTATAATCTATATTACAGTTACAAATAAAACTTAACTACATTTTATGGTGTACCTCTCTACAACTAATTAGAATTTTACATTGTAAAATTCTTTTCTCATTAACGGTATAGAGTTTATTCGTGAAAGCAGTGATGCTGCATGAATAGAGAAAGTAAAGTCTGTGTGAACGAACGAACTTATGAAAGTAACATCTTCATGGGTTAAAAACGACTCCGCCACTCATACAGCTCTAACTGTTTCTAGTTAATTAGAAAGTTACTTTTAATGCGACGTTCTTTTGTTTAATAACCTTAGTTTTAATTTATTAACATAGGAAACTATTTAACGTCGACGATATGGTCGGTGTTGCAATCGGATCGAATCTCCACGGACGTGGGTTCGATTCATTTTGGGACTGGCTGTTATTAAAGTAATTTTAAAAATAAAAAGAAAAATCTAAAATTCTTTATTCAATTTGGGCCCTGAGCCTGAATTTCGGTTCAAGTTCAGTCACGAAGAGCAGGCAAAAAACTCGATCTGGTTTATTAGAATGCTTTTTTAAAGTATGATATACATACAGAATTCATATAATAAACAGTTTTAGCAGAAATGATTGCTTAAAAAAAAGTACCTTTTTTTTTTTGACGGGGGGAAATGCATTTACGCACTATCCTTACCTATTGTATTAGTGAGACCGAAGTCCCCCAATACAATAGGTAAGGGGGCACGGAGAGACGAGTTCCGTGCCAGTGTGGGACTCACCCGGGCGTGAAGCGCCCGGAAATACCCACTAAAACCCCCCGGGGCCGTCCGCTGCATTTGGCATGGGGGCGACACGGGGTAGCTTTCGCAAGCACCGCGTCGCATAAAAAGTATAATTCAGTTAAATAGTTCATTAGTAATGTATACGTCATTTAAATCTGGAATGTTTCATTGCAATATTTTTTGGAAATTTTTAATGATTTTTGTTTTATTAATAAAATAATAAAATGCCTATTTTATTCTTCGTAACTATATCACACTGGGTAATTTTAGACTCCTAAGAGGATCCAAATTTTACAAAAAAATATAATAATTTTTATTAGCCTTATCCAAAACAGTTATGGATATATTCGTATCGGTTTTAACTTATTACTTACTTATGTTGCATATGCTCAATGATTTGACCACAATCTCATCTGGAGTTAAGACAATGTGGTCTAGGATGGTAAACAAACGAAGCTTAGATGTTCTGCCTCTCACGTGATGGTGATGGAATACACCTATTAATATTTGTTAACAGGTTTTTAAATTTGAGAGTGGTAGCTACCCAGGCCAGCGTTGTTAGAAAAAGCCTTACCACCATTCTATGGTTTCGTCACGTTGTTTTCCTTCACCAAAAGCTCAGTCTCATTTTTAGAGTTGGCTCGAACATGCGTCCATTAACGTGAAATCCGACCACATTTAACAACTGCACCATCATCGCTAAATAATTTAATATTTGATTGAATAATTTTGCTTTTAAGGTAAATTAATATATATATATATATATATAATAAATAGTACAACTGCTTATTTTTAAATATCAAGGAACACAAGGCATTACACACTCCCTTGTTCTATTTTTGAACTGACAAAAGTCTCTGGTCTATAATGTCTGAAATATATTTTTCCGTAATTTATATAGGTTACGTGCAATTTCCCACGGCCTTTTACACAAAAGACTATAATATAGAGCTGTGGTAACATGCATGACGTGACGAAACCAGCAAAACAAAACCATATAAGGTGAATTCCACACAACACAGCGCAACTGAAGTGTTTGTTCACGCGTCGATGCGCTTACGCACACGAGACTTTTGTGTAAAACAGAGACGGATTTGGTAACACATGAAGTTTAATCTTCATGAAACTGTATTAAAGAGATTTAATTATATCAAATTTCTGTCAACGAAACATAAATCTGTAAATGATTATAATAAATGTAACATGTAGAGGTCACTAATATAGGCTATTTAAAGTATCTAAATACATATAGTACAGTAGTTTAAATAGATTATTAAGAGGAATCACGGTCGTTGACCAATTTGAAAATTTTCTATTTCAGAAATCTGTTGCTATCACGTTGCGGGCAAATGAAAGAGTTATAAGCGCGAAAGTAACAACTTCAACACGAGCGGATTATACCTCGAAAACTGGACCAATTTTTTTTTCCAGTTTTAAAATAATAAAGACTTTAGCTTTGTTTTTTTTTTTTGTTTTAATTCGTAAAACATTTTTTCTCGTTTTGTAGGCTCCTATTTTTTGTAATAATTAATTAATGGAAAAATCAAAACGTAGAAATACGGCCGTGGTGTATATATTATATGAAAAATTAAAATATTTACAATAATATCATTTTCCACGAAGGAAACAGGTGAATACATTTGTATGGAATAAACGACGCCCGCATTTCCTCCTAAGAATTTTTGTAGTGAAATAAAACAAAATTCAGCTGATATGCATAAGTTTGACAGACCCTAATGTAAGCTGTGATCTTAAGCTTATGTTTAGAAATAAAACAAAATCAAATTTTAAAAAATTAGATTAGTTTTATTCTGTCAAAGTTAATTGACAAAATGTTGCAGTGGTGTGGATGGAAGCAAAGAGATTGTAACTACTATGTTTTAGAGGGGGTCATGGCCCACGTGTTGTTATTGACTACTCATTACCGCTGCGAGAATTCGCTGAATCCGTTACTGTATGAAGAAGTCCGAAATGTGATATTATACTGAAATGCAACGGAACGATTATTATTTTAATAATCTAAGCGATGTTAGCGCTGTACGTTGCTGCGTCCGGCTCTCACTCGTCGGATAATAATCCAAGCCGAGTTTAATAACCGTTTCAGACCGCTTTTAATAACGTTTCGTATGTATGTATACGTTTTATTTTTAACTGTATTAAACAAAATACCGTATTAAGAAATAACGGTCAAGTTTATGTCCATCTATTCGATGGTCTGAGTTCATTTTTAAATTTTTGTTATTATAATTTCTTAGTATGTGATCCACCAGATGTGCCAACGGCTTTGCTAGTTTTTATTTTTTTCTGCTTTACATTACTTATAACTTTAATTATCTTATATAATATATACTTATAATAAAACTGTAAATAAATAAAATCTGCACATTAAATATGTTTACATAATATCATGAATTTGAAGAAAAAGAAAGAATGATAGATTGCATAATTACGATCGAAGGAGCGAGTGTGGAACAAGTGAAATAGTTTGTGTATTAGGTATCAAAGGGTACGATAAATTGAAAGTGTGACGGTGATATAGATTGAATGGGGCCCTGCGTAACTTGCAGCCAGAAAGTAATTGAAAATGCGCGTTTGGCTGTGCATCAAAGAGTACTGGTCCTTACACTTGGGTACGTTAGTGAGTGCTGGGTTTGGCAGAAGAAGCATGAAAGTAAGATTAACACTGTGGAGATGAGAAGTCTGAAAAGTATAGCTGGAGTGAAGATTATTGATGATGATGATGATGTCCTCCTTGACGTATCCATCAACGGCGAACCCTGTCATCTTCGATAATGTGAGCGAATGTGGCTCGCGAAACCAAACTTTGTCTTGAAGGTGCGGTTACATGGCGCACAATGTAACTGACCGAGAGTGTTGTATGTGTACACATAGGAAGGCTTAGGACGGTTCTTTTTAAGAAGGCGTTTTGCATCAAGATCTTTAATTCGATGTTCCTCAAATATTTTTACTGCCTCTTTAACTGAGTTGCGCCACTCTATTCTCTGTTTCGCAAGCACTTCCCACTCAACTGAAGATATGGTACACGCGGTAAGATAACGTTTAATTACATCCCTGTAACGCAAAAATTGACCACCACGCTTGCGCTTTCCATGCGACAATTGTGAGTAAAATACAGATTTAGGCAGTCTGGAATCACTCATACGTACAATATGACCGCACCATCTCAGTTGGTTCTTAATAAGTAAGGATTCTATGCCACTCAACTTGGTCCGCCGGAAAATCTCTGAATTTGTGATATGGTCGTGCCATTTCACATGTAGATTTGGTCTTAGACATTTCATGTGAAAGACATCAAGTCGCCTAATATCATGCTTATAGAGGCACCATGTCCATACTAATATCATGCTTATAGAGATTATTGACAAAGTCAGGCAGTGTGATAAGAGAACGTTTTGGTGTGGTAAAGGATGTAGTGACTAAGATAGAGAAAGGTATGCTTAGTTGCTTCGGGCATGTGGAGAGGATGTATAACAGAAGATTGTCGAACGAATTTATAAGGCGAAGGTGACTGGGCACGTCGGTAAGCGTCGACCTAGGCGAACGTATCTCGGCCAAATCGAGATCGTCGTTTAAATAAAGGCCAGGTAAAAAGTACCCATAACTGGACAGCATGTATGAAAGCGCTCATGAAATTAGAGGAAACGAAAGAGGTGTGCCAAGATCGTTGTAACTGGAAGGACGTAATCTCTGCCTACCCCCACGGGAGAAAGGCGTGATAATACTTATGTATGTATGTATGTATGAAAATGTCTCCGAGGCTGTACGTTAAATAGTTTATGGGATTTGGCATTAATTGCGGAACAAATCTCTATAATTTTTGATAGTAGATGTAAAAGGAACTATATATAGGAATATATGAAATAAGTCAATATCTCAGTTTAGTATCCGTTAAGTTAGGTATCACCGACACGCTAGTTCACATCTTACGCGAATACATTTCAAATCGCAGTTTCCGCTTTAGAGTAGTCTCCTCTCTCTTCAGCCCACCCGATCCGCGCAGGAGTTCCCCAGGGCTACATTCTAGCGCCTGTCCTCTTCAATGTTAACATAGCAGTTCTACCCGACCTAAATAAACCCGAACCGGAAAGAACATCCGGTCCCAGGCCTAGAGTCAAGTAACCAGACCGCCATGGTGCTAGGGCGACTTTTCCCTCTATATAACTCCCGGAGTCAGATGGCCCTCCGCCATAAACTTACTCTGTTTAAAACCATCGTCAGACCAATCATGACGTATTGCGCCCCTGCCTTTGCCCATAAACACTTGGCTTCCTTTCAGGTGGTTCAGAATCGCTTCGTAAGGAAAGCCGTAGGTGCCCGAGGGTATCAGAGAAATGTGGACTTACACAGAGATCTGAACCTACCCTCCATTCATTCCGTAATCAAGTCCCTGTTTCGTGTCTTCTTCGATCGCGTAGAGACACACCCAAATCCGCTCATAGCGAGAGCCGTCGCGTACTCCGCTGATCCATTAGCTCCGAAATCACTTCAGAGACCGTGAAACGTCCTTACCGACTCCGACGATAAAATCACCACCGCTAATAGGATCTTTCCTCATCACTATCCTATCTCGTTCCCCAACTGTGTAGGCTGTTGGCGTCGCCGCTAGCGCGATACAGTGACATTGACCATGCATTGAACATTACACGCACAACACCACACACACTCCTGCACGAAACACGCAGGTACATAGGTTCGGTAAGGACCTTTTTTTAATGTAAAATAAAAATTGTAGGGATTAGCTAGGATTAAAATTCCGCGGGAGTTTTCACACTCATGTAGCGGCCAAGCCGAGGTTCAAACACTTGTGCTAGTTACCTTTTGCGGCTGAGTGCCTTCAGCACTCGCCCTCAAAGTTCGTTGAACCTGTAAAGACCCTTCCGGTCAACAGCATAAGATAGGTTAGAAAAAAATATATGACAACCGATACCTTATACCAGAAATACTACCTTATACAGAAAAAAGCACTGAACTGTTTTTATCTCTGCTTATTTATATATAACTAGCAATGTGCCCGCGGCTGCGCTCGCTCTTCATATATTCTTCACTGCGTTTTAATTTTTTTATACGGAAACCTAATTTTTTTTAGTACTAAGATAAACTAAAAATATTTCTCATAAATTCAAGCACCCGTAAAATTGTGTATTGAGTTGGATTTTGTTCAATTTTTTAAATAATTCTTAAATAATGGCAATCTGTGTACAAACAATTTGTGCCAGTGTCATTTGGGTAAGATATATTTTCAATCTTGTATCAGTGTCACCAAGCTCCAGTAAAATGGTGGCTCATCCTGCTCGAACTTTCCGTGGAGTTTTGTCGGCACCTTAGAATAAAAGTTACGCGCGTTATTTTCCATAATAAACTTAACTTGTTCATAATAACCAAACTATATCACACAAAACGCCACCAATGTTACATGACATACTCGTACAGTCAAATACACAAGTTTATTAAATCAAATTGCTACATGACAAACTGAGATCCCGCCAAAACTCTTTGTTTTATTTATTCTTTTCTGAGAAAAAGGTAAAGGTACCCCAGATTTTTTTTTTGGTTCCATTTATTCCTTTTTAAAGAAAAGGCAATGGTACTAGTAGACCATGCGGCCAAGTCAGACGTTAGGAACACTATCAATAAATAAATGGCGATAACAAACTAATGGCCTTCTATTACGACCACAACGGGAATTATTGGGAGATTTCATAATTCACGCTTTCACTTCTCTACAGTTATATATCATAAGTACACTATATAACGTAAAATGCCACCAAAATTACATAATATATAGTCAAATACCGCCAAATAATTAATTAAAATAAGGACGACGACATGACAGACCAAAATCGCGCCAAGCACCCCGTACCGCAGATCATGCAGCTAAGATTCATGTATTATACGAACGAGTCTGTTCTCTTTTACCATAAAAAGGTGGGAACTCAACCGAATGATCTTGTTCTTGCACGCCTTGTTTGTCTTTATACTCGTTGCGTTCACTGTTTATAAAGACAGTACATTATACACATGAAAAAAAAAACATTATCATAAATAAATATGTTATGGATCAAGTGATATATTGGAGAATATTCACGATTTTTAAATAATGTTCAAAATTATTGTAATAATAATTATAATTTATTTTATTTAATTATAAATGATTACAGTGTATACAGTGGAGACTCTGCCCTACAAACTATGCATGTACCTGTATCTTGTAGGCCAGAGTACTTCCGTATACATTAAAAATAATCGACCAACAGACGTACTATATCTAAATACAACAATGGAAAAACAATATATGTGTATATATATAATAAAAATAAAAAATGAATTGGAATATATGGAAAACATGCAAATGATAAAACAGAAAGAATAAATATATGATACAAATATTCAGTCAGAATAACTCATAAATTACGCGTCGTTAATCAGCAAATATTCTGTTTCTTCGTAACTTAATCCACGTAACCACGTTAGTAGTTTCTGTTTGACCATATATGTGTTCAACTTATAAATCATGAGCAGTTTATTTATTTTATTGTATAGTCGGGTACTCGTAGCGTTAAACTGGCGAAAAGAAAAATGCGGTTCGTCAAGTGATAGCAGGAAAGATAGGTGCGTTTCCTCGCCGTAGAGATCTATTTATTTCAAAGGGTGTACTAGTGTGGGGTCGAGTAACCGCTCGGAGAATATACAACTGTCTCACAGTTAACATCTAGCGTTCCGTATACAGCACCTCGGTACGATATCTGCACGGATTACCCCATAATTACTTTGAGAGATAAACGTTGAGCTCTCTCAAGACCAAGGAAGGCGGTCTTATAGGTTCCTCCCCATGTAATGATACCATAGTTGAGAATAGACTGACACAAACCATAGTACACCAAAGAGAGAGTTTCTAAGTCTGCCGAGTGTAGTAGTGCTTTAAATATTTATAGCAACTTTCTTACAATACTTTTAAGAGTGTCAATGTTGAAGTGCCAGTCAAGTTTCTCATCCATCGACTCATTAATTACACTACAAGATATTACATGATATATATATCTTAGACAATATATCTTAATTTTTTAAGTTTATTACACAACTTTACAAGAAATGTATGGTAGATTATGTCGACTTCATTCATTAATATCTTTACAACTTTTCTAATATTCTACCTAGTATAACATAATTGCATATAATGAAACCTAGCCTGAGAATAATACATCTATGATAATTTAAAATCATGAAAATTTTATTTATGTATACATACAAACATAAAATAGTGGGCTAGTATTTAATAGACCCCAAACAACGGAAACGGAACGGAACGCATACAGAAAACTAAAAATTACATATGTAAAAAAAGTGGGAAGAATTATTCTACAAAGAATACATGAAAAGTAGTTTAATAATTCTGAATATATCTCATTATCATAGTATCTAGTTTATGGTAGAATTTTTTTTTGTTATGTTAAATTTAACGTACTAGGGGTTCGCATCATAGTTTATTTACAAATAGAAAAAAAAACTACGACAAGAGATTCCATTTACGAGAAAACTAAACATTTTCTGTTATATGTACTTAGAACATGTAAAAAATGTTAGTTTAAATGAAAGCTTGTCAAAATATAATAATAAACATCATTATAACGTAGTCACCAGCAAAGATGAATAATAATCGTTACCAGTAGTCACTAGTCACTGTGCTGTCATCTATAATTTATATAACAATATCGTAGAAAATAAGTTGTGTCATATATATTAATTAAAGCGCCATCTGTTTTCATACAGCTAAAACAAATTAATAAATTCACAAAATCGTATAGTGAATAAAATTTGTAATAAAAATATGTAATTAAATAGTTAATAATATGTAATTTAACAAGCAGTTAAATAATAATTGAAATTACATATCAGACTGAAAATATTTTTTATGTAGCAATAAGTCGTATTATTATTGTCTATGATTTGGGGTGCTAGACACAATTTCGGTCTGTCATGTTGTCGTCCTTGTTTTTAATTCATTATTTTGCAGTATTTTACTATATATTATGAAATTTTGTTGGCATTTTAAGTGATATAGTGTAGTTATGATACGCAAGTGTAGTTAAGTGAAAATAATAACACTTAGCGTGAATTCTGAAATGTCTCAATCGTTCCCGTTGAGTTGTAGCAGAAAGCCACCATTTTGTTACCGCCATTCACTTGTTGATAGTGTTCCTAACGTCTGACTTGGCTGCATGGTTAACTAGTACTTTTGCCTTTTCCTTATAAAGGAATAAATGGAGCCAAAAAAAAGTCTATGGTTTTTGTCATCTTTTGTAGCGTGTAATGGATCTAGGTAAGATATTAATATTAGACCTCCGTCTCTTTTACTCATAGTGTGTAATAAAACTTAACAGCTGGGGCTTATATCAGGCACATGACGTAAAATTCATCTACGTTTTATTACATCACTTCTCTGTTATCTCTGTCTCACTATAGCGTTCAAATATAGCCTATCTCACTTTTATTTTTTTCTTATGCTATGAAATGAAAATAATAATTAACTAACTTCTGTCAGAGCTGTCACATAATGCTGTCATTTCTCGTGTGTATTTGTTTTGAATTCTTATAATTGATATTTTAATTTTACCTATAAATACTTTACATCGTGTGAACAAATGACTTTTGGTAAAGGTGGCAATTTGAATTGGAGTTACTGTATTGGTAATAATGGAAATTATTTCAATCCAACTATGACAGAAAATAGGTAGGTATAAATAAACACTACACTATACATATACTTTGATTTCTGATCCCTTTTATTGTCTAAACTTTACTTTTTTCTTCAGGAAAAGATCTCGAGACGAAGATACATGTGAATTTATGCCGCTCTCAAAAAGGATCAACAATCTTCACATAAATAATAATCTTGTTAACAGTAATACTGTGACATCAACTCAAGAATCTAGTCAAATAAATGGGATAAACAATGAAAATGTCTCTTCACCGAGCTCATCATCAGACACGGAACGCAGACCGAGTTACGATCCTGGAATAAGTTCTTCTCAAAGTAACTACTATTATGAAAATAAACTGCTATTTGAATTGCATTTAGAGAGAATACAAAGATCTGGTCAGCAATTCCCTTTTTAAACTAAGGTTTTAGATAAGGCGTGGGTGTATTTTGTTGAGTATTGTTAGTGTGTATTTAAATTTAAAATATGCTATTTTCTATTAAAACGTGTAGAAAATATATAGTAGACTTTTATTTCTCTCATAGATATAAACAAATATACATTTTTGAATAATGCCAAAAACAGATGGCAATTATTTGACCAATCGCTAAACAGTGTATATCGCCACCTAGTGTTGATATCGAGTAACTTTTAAACAATATGGCGGATTTTATTACTAGTAAATGGTAAAAGAGAAGGGGCATTATTATTATGATGTTTTTATTGTGTAAATACGGAAAATATTAATGTGTGAGGACTATGCTGATTTTTAAGTTAACAAGATAATATACTGTGTAAGGTAAGTGTAATTACCGATTTGTTTACAACGTGTGAATATTGAATATCCATGACCTTATTTTGAAAGCGGTACTCCGTAGTACCGTACCGTTAAGAGGGCGCGTGGCCATCGCAGCGGCAACGAGAGTGCCGTGAGAGCCGCGTCAACCCCTCCTCTCGCGATTTTCCTGTCGATGAGGTAGGAGTCGGGAGCGGGAGTGATTTGGTAACGGCACATGGAGGGGATCCCGCATCTTGGTGGGGATGCGTCGCGTCCGCGTGATGGACGCTTCGTCGATCAAAAGGAACTGGTAGGGGTGAACAATCTTCGATTTACGACTGGTTCCGCCCACGAGCACGCGGTTACTATGAAAATTTGCAAACTTTGAAAATTGAAATTACTTTGTTTGAACTCGAACTTAAATCTGGTCATTTACAGGGATTCCTTTGTCAGCTTTTTATACTGAAAATGAAAATTATTAACACATATAGAAAAGATAAATTAAAATTATTTCAACAAATATGTTACAACTTCTTACTTATATAGAATTTAGCATAAAGTAAAACCCAGAAATTCAAGGTCAATGACTTTCATTATGACCTTATTTTAAGTTTTAGAACAATAGTTAATAAGGGAAATTATGTGCTAAAAGTAATCTTTTATAAGGAAAACTGTACAAAAATTAAACAATAAAAACTATATCAAATTACTATTTGCATATAATGCCAATACATTAAATGAATAACTACCTACTTAATGTAGCAAGATTACTTAACAGATGGCATCCACACAGCAACTGAACCACAACCACACACCACTGTGTGTCTTGTGAAAGTACACCAAAGAGAAAGTGAGGATCACGCTAGAGCTACATACGCATACACATAATTTGTCAGTATGTACAACTAACTGGTCGGGCTTGTGTAAAAAACTTTCTTTAACCCACTTTCTTAGCCTGCCACGATCATCTTTTGCCTCTCACCATTGAATTAATTTTAGTGTTGTGTGTCTGGTGGTCGGTTGTGGTATGCCCTACCAGTGTCCCAGTGTAGTCCCGTGGTCGCGCCGCGGTGGTGGGATGTCGGGACGTGGGGATACACGCTGATATTTGTGAATGACGGAAGTGGTGTGGCACAGTGCTTTTTATTATTGTTTTTCTTCTGCGCCAATGAAGAGGGGGACTATGTGTGACATGCAGAAAATGCCCACTAGAGAAGATGCGCCTTGGTACTTCTTATATCTAAATTAATTATGTTATTATAATAAAATCACTGTATAAGTAAATTTATTTGGCAAAGATATTCAAAGCGACCCTGTGTACTAAAAAAATCAGCTTGGATTAAGAATTACTTATTTCTGATCCAACAAAATAGACCTAAAGTTTTGAAAATAAAAACTTTCAAAATATTGTATTATAACATAGAAGATACTATAATATCATATTTTTTTTTAATTTGCAAGTTATCTTTGTACTTTATTGGGGAACCATTCCCTAAATAAAATACTAAACATGATTTTGCACTTTCAAATGTTGGCAAAGTTTTTGTTAAAAATAAATTTAACATTTGCACATGGAAATCAGAATCTAAACTTCTGTAAAAGCTTGTCAACATTAATTTGATATCAAAATTTATATCAGCGATATAGATTTAAAAGCATATTTAAATTTCAGTTTAATTTGTATAAGGTTACCAGTTGTAACATAACATTTCTAGAAACAGCTTAAACTTATTGTATAATTTTGGTCTAGATTGGTAAGTATTTGTAATAGGTACTAACTTGTTAGGTTTAATCATAATGTTTAAGTATAATTACTTGTTAATATTACATCAAACATTTAAAACTATCATATTTAAAATAGGATAACATAATCGGCCCCTATTTCTAGCAACTAAATTAATGTAAATTTTATATGAATTTTGACTTATTTATTATATTATATTATATATTTATTTATTATTACATAGCTAACTACTGTGACACACATTCTTGAAAAGAAAATTGAATATTCTAAAATTAACTAATGAAAGATAATTTTTAATATACTTGATAAAATTATAATAATGTTTTTATTTGTTTATAATTTATATTACATAAATTGATAAATAAATCTGACTCCAGGACTAAATAAAAAAAAATTATGCATAAAGGAATGCATAGGAAATCATTTGGAAGCTGGTGTAGATGCCAGGTTGGTTCTTGACAGTTAAAAAAATACTGAAATTGTTTTATGCTGTCATTTTTTTTTAAACATTTATGTAATGTGCATGCCGACTTCTTGGTACAGTTCTTCTTGAATATTTATTTTCTGAAATAGTACAAAATTGTTACACTGGTTGTGCTCCCTGACTCTGCATATAACATGTATCTTTGAAATAGTCAATCGGTTAGGTTGAAGTATTGTATGAGAAAATATTGGTCATTCTTTTTTTGGACAACTTAATTGGCTAGCATTATCAATATTTATTCAAATAACCCAATTTAAGAAAATACATCTGACCTTCTAATACATCTATGACTTTAATAAATAATTATTTCAATTGGTTCTGTGGTTCTCGAATTATGAGATAACTAACAAACATATAGAGAAATTAACTTTTATAAGATGTAATAATTCTCAGGTTGACAAAGAACGCAGTATTGTTTCCACTTATCTATAATCTACATATAACCTTATTAATTTAGCAAAGTAGGTGTTTCAGAAATATTTTGCTATCGCGTTGCGCCCCAAAGAAAGAGTTATAAAACACAAAAGGGGCAACTGTAGCTAGGGCTGATTTTACCGTATGTAAAATAGACGAAAACATCACTTCTTAGTACCCTGTTTCCTCTTCGAAAACTGAACCTATTTTTAATTTTAGTTATAGAATAAGAAAAAGTTTGGCTGTGGCTCTACGTTTTAAATTTTATTCATCAAATTTGTTTGACGAACGTCTGAAAGATCACGGTAAAAATCGAGCATTTTTTTCATTATCAAAGGCTCTTAGTTTCTGTAATGACAACTAATTTATGGAAAAAATAAAACAAAACGTACGGACATGACGGCGGTGGGCATATATTATTTGGTATAAAAATATTTACCATAATGCTATTATCCAGGGAGGAAACAGGGGAAACAGGGTTACGTCTGTATGGAATAAATGCCGCTAGCATATCCTCTTAAAGTGTACAAGACTTCAAAAACCTACCAAGGTTTGTTGTTTTGTCCCTTAAATAGAAACATCGTCCTGATAATTTATAAATGGATTTTATATGCATATATGCTATCGTAGATTTAAAAAGTTCCAAATAATTGTCTTAATTTAAAATATATAGTGACTTGAACTTCCGTGATAAGTTCTTTATTTTATGACACTGTCAACGCCACCATGCAGAAATACTTCTCGTTTCATATATTCATCATTTTGGCTATTTGAAAGGAAGAAAGAAAAGAAATTTATTTGTTACACACATAACATACAATCAATAACAGAACAAAGAATATCACAAAAAAAATAATATAAGAAAAAACCAGAGAAAAGAAAAATAAAAATAAGTGCGTGTTTTACAAAAAGGTGTGAGTCAGCATATATTCTGGTGGAGGTGAGTCCACCAGCGCTGATTTTCACTCGACGCCCAAAGTGTTGTGTGTGCAACGATTGCGAATGTGCGTGTCCGTCGTAAATTTATTTGAGGAACGTGTCATAAATGGACGCTTCATAGCTAGAAAAGACGAACATAATGACAATATTAGTTATCTAGTGATAAAAAGGTAAAAAAATAAAATAGAAAATGAATACATATGTATATATATATATATATATATATATATATATATATATACACACACACACACACACACAGAAATATACGTACATTATTATATAAGTTACAATAACTGTTGTAACAGAAGAAAAACTTTGAGTTTTTACCTAAACATATTTAAAGATTTAACATTTCGTATTGGGAGAGGCAGGTTATTCCAACATTTGGCGACGCGGTGCTTGCGAAGGCCACCCCGTGTCGCCCCCATCCCAAATGCAGCGGACGGCCCCGGGGGGTTTTAGTGGGTATTTCCGGGCGCTTCACGCCCGGGTGAGTCCCACACTGGCACGGAGTTCGTCCGTCCGTGCCCCCTTACCTATTGTATTGGGGGACTTCGGTCTCACTAATACAATAGGTAAGGGTAGTGCGTAAATGCATTTCCCTCCGTCAAAAAGGTTATTCCAACATTTGGTTGCCTGATATCTGAAACTACCCCGAAAAGCGAAAGTTCTATGCTAAGGAATACTTAAGAGACACAAAGTTGCACGAGTTCTGAACTCCCGCTGCTGACCAACCCACTCTAGCGCGATTTCACATCATAGAAAACGTTAGCTAAATAACTTGCGTTATTTTGTATGAATATTATTACAATATAATGTTCATATCATTATATATTACAAAAGTTTAATATTTCTTGTTCCGTCTGTTAGTTGGCTTATTGGTTAACTTAAAAACTACAAAAGCCTTTTTTTTACATGGTTTTTTTAAATATTGTATATTTATATTCTTTAGTCTGGCTCTCGCATTGTTGTAATATGTAATCTATATGTATATATCGGAGTACATTTTTCTTTTGTTGGTCAATAGATTTACGGCAGTTTTCAATATCGCATCTTAAATGATAGGATTGAGATAAAACCATAAATTTATCGGTTTGTGTTAATTTAAAAAAAAGATTTAAATTTTGCAAAAAAGATTGAGATCGTATATTGACACCGGTAAGTAGTGTTGTCAATAAAAAAAATTGCAAAGTTTTTTTTCTTTAATTAATAAATTGTGATAAACGGAAATTCAAAATGCGAACATTTTGCGGGTTTGACTTTTCATAAAAAAACTAATAAGTTACATAATGTATCTCGCTTACTCTTTACTAAAGTTATGTCAGTTAATTACTTTATACATTTACATAATATGGTACACGTCATAACGTGGTGTGGTATGTCTCCCGGCCGGTGTGTTTCCCGCCTTCCTACAAATTGAATCCTTCAAATTCAATGTGAAGATACACTGTGGAGGCCAGCTTAGCAGCGACGACTGCCAATCGATTGATGATCTTTTTGTTGTTGTCGCTGGTTTTGGATTGTTCTAAACTTGCAATCGGGCACAGTGCCTTCATTATCCCGTGCTAGTATAAAAAAAAAGGTTCGAAACTTGAGGTTCTACTGAACTTTTTGAAATCATAACAGTATTAATAGAAAATATGTTGGTTTTCTTTTATCAATTGGTAGGTGTAGCAAAAAAAATTTTTTTTTCACGGAAGCCTTAATAAGACTACATTTAGCTTCAATAGAAACTGCCTTGCAGTTTGGCCCTATGAAATATATGAACTTATTAAGCAATACGAATTCCTTGTGTGATATTATATATTCCATAGTCGATACTTTTAAAATAAGGCGTTGCTGACTTTGTAAAGCATCTATAGATAATTTTATTTTTTCTTTTTATTTCCAGTGACGAGGATTCTGAGATGAATTTCGCTACGTTCTCGTCGATGGGCGCCGGCGGCACGCATTTCGTGACCACCGGTGGTCAGTTGCCTGTCGCAAAGTTACAGCAGAATGTTTCGAACAACGGCACGACCTTGTCTCAGGTATGTGTTATCTTCGATACATACATCTCCGATAACTTAATGCATATTCGTAAAAATTTTGACAAGTTCGATCTGGTGAATGGATCGTCATAATTTTAATATTAGAAGTAAAGACAAGTTGTCCGGAACCACGCTTTAGGCTAAGTAATTATAATAAAAGCTTTACAGGTAATAAATAGTATTCGGTTTTACAATAAGATCCCAAGTAACATTACCGATTTACCTGATAATAAGTTCAAGTATTATGTCAAGCAAGTTTTAATCTCACAAAAGGTTATTACAGGGTGGATCATAGTAGTGGAACGATAGTGTGAATTAACCCACATCTCTGTGCGCACCCGCTAACATTAGTTAAGACTATGATTTTTTTATACTAAAAAAAATGATATATATGCCGGTTCTTTTCGACTGGGTTGTTTTCCGAATCGGTGGTAGAGTTTTAGACGTTGTTATTGATTCTAGAGTAGTAGTGGTTCCAACCTTCTTAATCAGGGATCACTTTGATTTCTTTGTTGATAGCAGTGACCAAGATGTGCACAAGAAAAATAAACTGAGACTGGATAGTAAATATGTTAAAATTAAAAGTATTTTATTAGAGAAAAACACTAGGAATTTATTTTTTAAATGAATATAAATTTTGAGGTTGCATATACTTCTTCACAAAATTTTTAGTACGATTAGGTAAAATCTGTAATATTTCGTTTCTATCTTTGTTATTAAATTACGTTAAAAAAAATTATCGCCTCCCTCATTAAGATTGTATACTTGTATCCACTATTAATCCGTTTTCGATTTTATAAAGTGAAATCTGCAAATGTCATTCGTCTTTTCCTTTTTATATAATAACTGACTAGTACCCGCTGCTCCGTCCGCGTTTCGTATGTTCTATAGGTGTGACCTAAAAAAACAAATGAATGAGGAAAATTGAGATACTTTTGTTTTTATGAACGAAAACAAAATGTACATAAGAGTAAATTGAAAAAAAAAAAATAGAATGGGTCGATGGGATCCAAAAAGATCCAAAAATAAATAGCCTAAATATCAACGAAAAATTCTGCGTCAAATGGTAGGAGTCTCATCTCGATATGTTCAGTTGTTTTGAGGTGATTGTGCGTTAAAGAACCCCCATTACCCTTATATATATAGGTAGAGATCGAGATATAAATAAATACGCATGTTCTACCAACATAAATATTAAGTTATACTATACTTACCTTTTGCCTTTATGTAACGAGTGAAAGTCTCAATACATACGTCGGCTCGCATTTGAAACTAAACCTATCTTGATACAATAGGATAGATGAAATCACTCGCACACTTTCGACCACTTGTTTGAATTTATTAAGGAAGTTAAAACTCCTTTTACTGGGTTTGAGTATTTAGCAATATCTTTTTTAATCATGTCTTATTGAAACTCTTAAAAAAGGTTTTATTATACAATGTGTTATTTCAAATTTTGTTACACTATCGAATTTATTTTTTTATTGAAGGAAATTTGTTTGTTTTTACCAAGTATTATTTATTAAACCCGTGTAAGTTACGCGAAAAAATTACATCGTCGAATATTATTAAGCCGGATAAAAGTAATGCATAAGAAACGAATTTTAGCACAGATTGACCTAGAAAAAAAATCGGTTGTTAAAGTTAAGTTTGCATCTTTAATAAAAGAATCGACAACAACATAGCTGACAAAAGTTCATTGAACTTACCAAAAACCTAAATTTTTTACTATTTTAAAAAGAGAACAAATAATTTAATTTACTAATCAAAGTACTGTTTAATTGATTAGTTATTGAATATCTCTATAGAATAATAGAATGTTATGTACTTGAAATTTTTCCAAGAGCTGTACTCTACAATAACCTTAAAAGTATATTCAAATCGTTATAGTCGTTTTGAATAGACGCGCGTTAAAAAAATGATAACGTATAAAGTCTTTATAGGATTTTGTGGTATTCTAGATGTACTCGCAAATTCAAGTAGTAATAGTAGTGGACAGGGGTGGGTTAAAACCGCTGTTAAAATATCACGTGATTACTGGACGACCCCTAATACAGAGGAACGTAAAAGTGTGTTACAGTTGATGTAAATTATACGTAATACATTTTAGGTGGTCGGCATGGTGGGCGGTGTCACGATGGGCGACGGCGTACAGTACATGCGCGCCCTCGAAGGCGGCGCTACACTGCAAGCTACGCCGCAGATTATCTCCGTGCCCATAGCTTTACCTGGAGCCAAGCCTGGTATGTAATACCCATATTAAATCTATAGACTAAGTACATGAATAAATAAATATTGTGTTATTAGCTGAATTACATTTAATTGTACTTTTAGTGCGCGTGAATAATTCTCGAGTACAAAACGAACAAAAAACGTTCATCAAAATGAATTTACAGTAGTACCCCGCTTAGCGCGACCCCGTTACGCGCGGTTTCACTATAACGCGAATGTCAAATTTCGCGCTCAAATGCCTCGCATTACGCGAAAGAGTGCGTATAAACATAACGTAAAGACAATAGATGTATTTTTCCGTAAAAAAATGAGAGTATGTATTGCATAAAGTGTTCTTAGAATTAAAGTGATTGATTAAAATGATTTGTATTTTTTTGTATTAAATTTTGACTATGTTTAATCATAAACCTCGATATACGCGAATTTCAGTTAACGCGATTTTTTTCGGAACGTATCCCTCGCGTAAAGCGGAGTATTACTGTACTTAAAAAACGTTTCTTTGGAAAAAGTTTCACTTATTTAAAAAAAATCTGTTATTCAGAGCCCAGAAAAATCCAAGAAATCTCAAATGATGACAACGAGTAGAGTTACTAAGGAGTGGTAGAGTTAGGTCTGTTCTTGAATCGGATATGTTTTTTTTATTTCATTCATTATTGTCAGACAAACATGTCTTATGTCCGAATGATTGAATTAAAAAGAATCATCTGAATAAATAGATTTACCCCCCAAAATAATGAAGAGACCAGCCACACACATGTATAAAAAATTAATTTGGTTATTTATTATCAGGTGATCCGCAGCAAACTGTTCAGATTCAAGTGCTTAATCCGAATATATTACAAGCGCAACAACAACCAAAGTATCACATGCAAATACCAATACAAGGCTTACAGCAAGGTATTTATAACGTTTTTTTTTTATTGAGCACTAACCTGGCGTTTACGCCAGCTTTCCATTGTTTTCTTATTGTGTCATTTTTATGGGTAATCGACATATTAATACCAATTTTTAACAAAGTAGGTTTTTTAAAGGTTAAGAAAATTATTCTATAGAAGGTATTAGTAATACATTTATTTGTTTTTTTTATGAATTTAACGATGACTCCCATTTCGAAAAAAAACTACTTTTACATTTCATAATTGTCTATTTTTTTTTTTTTTACAAAATGTAATTTTCTCCGGTTGGCAACATTAATTATACGCCGATTCTGGGGTAATTTTTGGGTGGAATATTAGCGGAATATGTGATATAGTGGTCGTTACTATTATATTCGTTAACTTCATTTTGGACTGGGATTGTTGAACTTTTTGAAAAAAAAAAAAAATGAATGAAGTGAAGTGAATATTAACTTTAAATAATTGCAGCTTCGTGTATTATTTTTGACATATCATGAAATGTCTTCACGCCAATCTCTGTTGTGTAATGTGTTTACAATATATAACCTATAAAACCGTAAATTATTTATAATCGATATGTATTTGACTTTTGGCCACATTTAAATCTGATGTTGTTTAATATAAGTTTAAGTTAAAGTAACAGTTTGTAGATAGATATATATATATATACATAAGTCTAGTATTTAACCACAATATCGTTCGATGCTTAGTGATGATGTGGCTTAAAATGGCTTAACACGTTAAGCTTTAGAGGTATTGACTTATTAGCACTCGTTAAGTCAGTTGAATGCGATGGCTAATCCAGGATGGCATTGGAAAATGTTACCATACTATAGTTCCAGCACGATGTTTTAGAGTAATAGAGTAATATTAGAGTAATATGTCACTATTTTTCAATCATCATCGCTTTAAATATTTGGTTTTTTTTTACACGGTATAAGCTCAGTTCTTTGACCACAATCTCACCTGATGTTAATTGACGATGTGGCCCAGGATGGTCAACACACTAAGCCTGAAGGTTCTGCTTCTCAATTAATGTTGCTGGAACACACCTATTGGTGTTTGTCGAGAGGTTTTCAAACGTGAGGGTGGTAGCTAACCAGGCGCTACCACCATGCTATGGTTTCCTCACGGGGTTTTTTTCCACGGAAAGCTCAGGCAGATTTTAGAGTCGGATAGGTGGGGATCGAACCCGCATCGCTTGACTCGGAATCCTGCCACACTACCCGCTGCGCGCCATTATCAATTCAAATCATTGTTTATTCTCATAGGGGCTGTTGTGACAGTGGCGTACACGCCTGAGACAGGCGAAGCCGGCGGTATACAGCTAGTCGGTCAGAATGCCATGGGTGAGGGTGAGTTCCATATATATATGTATAAAAATCTAAATATAAAAAAAAAAACTCCAAATCCAGGATATTTGTTCGAGATAAACTCGGAAACTCAATTTTGTACAATGTTACTGATGTGACCCAACCTTAAAAGATAGTACTATAGTTTTTATCCTAATTACTAATCTTAATTTTTATTTTATCGTTAATTAAAAATGTTTTTTTTTTTGATAAATTAACCCGAGCAAAGTCGGGTAGGGCAACTAGTATTATATATGTAGTTCGAAGTTTAATATAAATTCTTTGTTTTCCAAATAATGCCAGAGATTTAGCAAATAAATCTACGTTTAAAAAAAATTACCTTAGCTCACTGTTATGTTCTTATGTAAATTAATATGGGAAAGAAACGAGTTTAATGGGAAATTTAATACAAAAAAATACAAATCATTTTAATCAATCACTTTAATTCAAGAACACTTTATGCAATACATACTCTTATTTTTTACGGAAAAATACATCTATTATCTTTACATTATGTTTATACGCACTCTTAAGCGTAATGCGAGGCATTTGAGCGCGAAATTTGAAATTCGCGTTATAGTGAAACCGCGCGTAACGGGGTCGCGCTAAGCGGGGTATTACTGTACTTGCAAGTCAGTAAAGACATTGGCAGCAGTTAACTGTTTGGATAATTGTTACCAAATATGTGTAATAACAAAAACCTAGATAAACACATGTGTGAATTTAACAAAGAATTAGTGGTTAATATAATGTTTAAGAAAATTTAAATGTCTAAGAGCCGATTTTTTGATCCGCAGTCAAAGTTACTATATCCATTTGTCAATTTTACTATTACTATTACACAAACCAATGGTTATAATCACAATGCGTTTTTTGATGACAAAATGTACTATGGTTAAATTTAGCAATAGTTATTTATGTTGCCAGTAAAATGAACTGTATAATAGAATACTTTTGATTCCGGTAATTTTTTTGTATGATCAATTCGAGTAAAATGTTTCAGGGTCCATAACTCGAGACGTGAAACAAACATTACAAAAAAAAAACAAAGGGTCGAGCTACTCTCGAACATCTGTGTCCAATATTATTTCTTGTGATATTTTTGTAGCTTTTTTTATTTCGTCCTGTCTAAAATATTATTTGATTTTATAATTTAATTCTTGAATTTAATATATTTTACAAGCCAAATAAATATTTGTACGACCTTGATATACTATACATAATGGAATACTGAATTCTTATGAAAAACAAAATTCATAAACAAAAATATTACGAAAAAGATAATAAATAGCAATACTTTGTAGTTATTTAACAAATTATTTTATATAAATTAATATTACATAATGAAACTTCAAATTATCTACTTCAAATGTTACACAAAAGCAATGAAACAGCTGTTCGCACTAGAGTTAACCATCCGCCATCTTGCTAACCCGACTAGGCTGAATGGTTAAATTTTTTAACAAATAGTCACATTTTTGACAAATGGTTAGCTTAACTATGTTTCAAAAAACGCATCAGGGCATTATTTTAAAACATTTGTCACAAATCTGACCATTTCTCGAGTTGACTACGTATCAAAAAACTGGCCCTAAGGGAATTAGTTGTTAGTAATATCCTAATTAACAAACAGGGTTACAAGTTCTAGCTGCGATACCGCAGGAGTTGCAGCTCGTGCAGCAATCGCAGGCTGAAACTAAGGAACAGATACCATCGAGCATGCATCAGGTATGAAACAAATGTAATTATTGATGTGAAAGGTTTACTGTTGAGAGGACATGCGGTCGGAAAAGTATGTATGTCAGAGATGTATTGCTGTCGCATAACACTGCACACACACTCCTGCACACAACACGCAGGTACATAGGTCCTGTAAGGAACATTTTTTTAATTATTATTATAAAAAAAATGTAGGGAATAGCTAGGTTCAAACTCGCGAGAGAGTTTTTACACTCGGTGACGGCCAAGCCGAGGTTCGTACCATTTTGGTGGCCCTTGTGCTAGTCACCTTATTGCGGCTGAGTGCCTAAAGTCACGGTGAAGCTGTAAAGGTCCTTCCGGTCAACAGCGTTAGCTAGGTTCGAAAAAAAAAAAAAAACAAAAATTTCGGTCGCGCTGTGCGCCCCAATGAAAGCGAAAGGGACAACTGCAGCGCGGCCTGATTTAACTATGCGAAATAGACGGAAACATCACTTCGAAATACCCTCATTCAAAACTGAACCGATTTTTAATTTCCTTTCAGTTTTAGAATAAGAAAGACTTATGCTATGCCTGTACGTTTTGCCTTTTTTTTTTAATTATTCCATCAAATTTGTTTGACGAACGTCCGAGAATGACGTTAAAAATCGAGCATTTTTTTCTTATTTTCAATGGCTCCTAGTTTCTATAATAAGTGATTTATGGGAAAAATCAAAACGTACGGGCATAGCGGTGGTGGATATAGCTAGCTTTAAATATTATAAAATATTTACCATAATGATATTATCCAGGGAGGATACAAGGGGCAACGTTTGTATGGAATAAATGCCGCTAAGATACCCTCCTTGAGGATAAATTTAGCAAAACATTGTTACAGGTTTAAGGCTTCAAATTGATGTATTTTTTACACGCAGATTATTACATATAACATAACATCTTAAAATTGTAAAAGGTAAAGATGCAATTAGTTTGTGCATTTTTATAGTTTATTCTTTTGAAGTCGATTTGTTTTTAGTTAAAAAAACGTTTTTTTTTTTTTTTTTTTTTTTTCGTTTTTTTTTTCATATTTCACCGAAAAAGAAATTAAAACCAAAAATGTGCGATGACGTCACGTATAACGGTACAATGTAAATGTTTTCTTTGTTTCATATTTTGTGAGGTATAAAAAATAAATGTCATTTGTTACAACATAAATGTCTGAAACAAGACGCTAAAATGACAAAATAATGTCAAGTGTCAACTTTTTTTTTTAAGCGAAGCGAAGCAAAGGTCAATCTATGATTATGCCGTATATATGACATCATTTGGTGTTTGGTTACTTTTTAGTATGAGACAAAATTCAATGGCATGGCATTTTCTAAATATGCCCGCCTTGTTAGCTACCACCTTCAAGTTTGAAAACCTGTCGACAAATACCAATAGATGTGTTCCGGTAGCATCACTTCAGAACCAGTACCTCTAGTGTGATTACCATCCCGGACCACGTCATCACTTAACATCAGGTGCGATGGTGGTCAAAGCACTGAGCCTTTTTTTTTTTCGAGGGGATTGCATTTACGCACATCCTCCATCAAGCCAACCCGAGAGTAACCTCCCCGATGGGGTCGATGGAGAGGTGTGCGGGAATCGCCAGGCGCTGAAAGTACTAAACCCCCGGGACCTCCCGCCACCTTGCCGGGGCAATACGGGATGGCAACGCATTCTACCGCGTTGACCCGGTGAAAGCTCTGAGCCTCTATTCCGTGTAAAAAAAATGAGATCTATAAAATTCAAAATTTCATTAACCCTTTCACGGCCAGGTGAAACATTTTTCCCATTGTAAAATTGGCAGCTGTCTATTTAATTATAACAATATTCGAATTTCAATTTGAAAAATATTCAAAAAATGTTTCCCACAAAACTCTAAAAGAGATACGACTTACAAATGCATCATTTTGTGATTTTCATATACTCTATGTTCACAAAACTAATACAAACAGTTGTATGGTAATATTTACTCTCCGCCTACTTATGGTCCTGAAAGGGTTAAATATATATGTATGTTTGATTAATTTAATTAATATCTTGTCACAGGTGTTCATAACTCCGAATCATCAGATTATAATTAACAGTCCCGACGATATGAAGACGCTGAACAATAACACGAGCAATAACAACAACAACAACTCTGACATCAACAGCATCGTCATCAAACAGGAGTTTGATGACAATGATGACGTAAGTCCTAGCTGAGATTTACTAAATAAAATTAAAAATTAAAAACAACACGAATTTATAGAGATTTCACTAGCATAAATAAACTGTTAATTATAATGATTCTAGCAACAATTGGAGATCGCTTGCGGTTCTCTTTTTGTGCTTGAATCCAAACTGAACTGACTGCACAGACCCCCGGGGCTCCAGAATGGCCTTGAATGATTTAAGGTCAATTCTTTCTCTTTTTCTTTCCGTTGCCGTTTTAAAAATATTATTATTAATCAGTGTGAAGTTCAAATAGTATGTGTTTATCTCCGCAGGAAAGCTCACAGGGTACGGAGACCAGTGACAGCATGTCGTGGCAGATCAACACGGGTCAGCAGGATCTTATGAAGTATCTCAGCCAGTTACCCCCACAGGTGACTTATATTCTTAATTTATAATTTACTAGCTGGTGCCCGCGGCTCCGCCCGCGTTTCATATGCTCTGTGCATATGACGTTTCATTTATAGCTAATTAAAAAAAAAAACAATTTTGTTTTTATTAGCGGAAAAAATGTATATAAGCGTAAATTGAAGTGGAAAATGTACAAAAGAGTAAATCGAAAAAAAAATGAGAGAGGATCGGTGGAATCCAGAAAATACCTGTCTACGAAAAATACTGCGTTGAAAGGTATTAGTCCTATCCCGATATGTTCAGTAGTTTTGAGGTGATGGTGCGTTAAAGAATTAATAAACAAACAAATTAAGAAAACATGGCAAAGGGCTCATAGAATTTGAAAAATATATAGCCTATAAACATCTACGATTAATTCCGCGTCGAATGGTTGTGGTTTCATGCTGATCGGTCCAGTAGTTTTCGAGTTTACCTCGGACATGAAAACAAACTTTGCTTATATATATATATAGATTAACCCCCTTGAGCACTAATCTGGCGTTTACCAGCCAGCTTTCCATCGTTGTCCTATTGTCTCATTTTTATGGGTAATCTACATATTAACAGTTTTTAATAGACTAACGTTTTATATAAAATTTTTGGTTGGATAGTGTAATCGACTTGTGGTTTAATCACTTTAAAAACGTAATTGAATAATGTAATTAAATATAATAATGAAAAAAAGATTTCATTCGTCTAATGAAATTCTTAAAGCAAGAGTTTAAAGTTTTTCGATCAAGAGGTTAGAGTGGTTAATGCTCTATCCCTCTCTAACAAAACGAGTGCTATATTATAGAACTTTTATGTAACATGTAA
Source organism: Samia ricini (assembly GCA_014132275.2). NCBI lineage: Eukaryota > Metazoa > Arthropoda > Insecta > Lepidoptera > Saturniidae > Samia > Samia ricini. The sequence goes on from AP028161.1 coordinate 31,644,951, forward strand.
AGTGTAACACCACATCTTAATAAGTACCCCTCCCTTTTTAGGATAGAATTATAATTGATTGATAAAATTAAAGAAAAAAAATGTTGTTTTCACTGGTCAGGTTTATTTATCGCCTTATACTTCTCGGGTTCTTTATTAATTACCGATCTTAATTTTCACACAAATTATAATTTGATTAAAAAGAGATCGTTCAAGTAGATATTTCGTAAGCTTCAAATAGGGGCGGAGGGAAGAGGTTCTCAGTTTCGATTTATAATTGAAAATCGACCATAGACAATATTGCAAAATTTAAAGAGAAAAAGTTCCGATTAAAAAAAAAATTGTTAAAACTAAAGTTGTTCAACAGCTACGAAACAAAAAGTATACGTAAAATAAAGGAAATCTGTTCACTGTATCTACAAGTGTTTCATCTATGCCTATATGCATATAGAATTTTAAAAAATGCTTGTAGATCCTTATAATATAATTGTATGATAACAAAATTCTCACGTCTGTTTTTAGCAAGCCCAAGCTTTACCGGTATCCCTCCAGCAGTTCCTCAAATTGAACCCGAACGATATGAAGAAACATGAACCGATCGAAGTTGAAGTTCCCCCAGTATTGGATAGAAACCAGGAAGCGGTCGCGGAAGCTGTCCTTAGTGAAGGTATATTGAATACATCATATCGAATTGGTTTTTGATGAGTAATAAATATCTCCGTTTTTCCTGCGATCGCTGTAAGTGAATTCGCGAAAAGGGACGGAAATGTGTAACAGGAAGCCGGGGAAGCGCGCGCTATTTGATTTGACCAATCAGCGCGCGCTATTTGATTCGACCAATCGGCGCGCGATGCTATGGTTGGCCGTCAGCTGATAGTACCAACCTATTTTCCGTGAGGTTGGTACTGCCAGCCATCAGCTGTGCGCTCTATAAAGTGTGCTGTTTTATAAACTATACTAATAATAATGTATTTACTGGTCATAATCAATTAAAATTAAAAAAAAAAAATCATTTTTGGGCACTGGGAGGGGGGGGGGGCGCTTATGAAGGTCAAAAATGACCACCGGTTCGAGAAACAACCCGGTCGAGTAGAGCCGGCAAGAAATTCGGTCTGGTTTTCTTTTGTAATGTTTTGTTTAAATTATATTGTAAATTAACCCCTTGAGCACTTACCTGGCGTTTACGCCAGCTTTCCTATTGTCTTTCTATTGTTTTATTTTTACGGGTACTCGACACATTAAATTATAACGTAATAACAGAGAGGGGTGTCATTTCCGGACTTCAATATCGTTCACGTAATGATGCACCCAGTAATTTCAGTGTCTGAAAAGAGTTGCAGATTATTTATTATAAAAAAATTCAAGTGTGTGTGTGTGTAATACAATGAATAATGATTGCAATAAATATTTCAGTATTTAGCGTTTTTAAATTTTGAGGTTAATTTCTGTCTCTGTTCCAATTTATATTTTTCATATCGATGTCAAATGTTGTCACTAAAAAAATATTATTTTCGTGTTAGCCTGTAAAGTATAAAATCAAAATTTATTTATTCAATTTAGGCCCTAAGAAGGCGCTTATGAACGTCTAAAACACTACCACCGGTTCGGAAAACAACCCAGTCGAGAAGAGCGCAGGCAAGAAATTCGATCTGGTTTTTTTTTTATAAATATAATATATATATATATATTTTGTCATATAGAAAACTATACAAATCATAGTTTTAATAATGTTAGCGGGTGCGCACAGAGATGTGGGTTAATTCCAGACGTCACTATCGTTCATGTAATGATCCATCCTGTAATAACGTTTAAGACTTGCTCGACATAATACTTGAACTTATTGTCAGGTAAATCGGTAATGTTACTTGGGATCTTATTGTAAAACCGAATACTAACCTATAAAGCTTTTATTAGAGTTACTTAGCCTAAAGCGTGGTTCTGGACAACTTGTTTTTACTTCTAATATTAAAATTATGACGATCATTCACTAGATCGAGCTTGTCTAAATTTTTACGAATATGCATTAACGAGAGTTAAAAGGTTGGTCTCCCCTGCACAGACGGGACGGTGCGGTTACAGAGTAAAAAGAAGAAGAAGTACAAGAAGAAACCGCCGAAGCCGGCTCGACCGAAGCCCGGGCAGGTGGTGATAACGACCGCGTCGGACGGCACGCCGCTGTTCTGCTGCCCGGAGTGCCAGATGGCGTACCCGGAGAAGGAACAGCTCGAGATACATCTCATTGTGCACAAGATCGAGAGGCGGTTCATATGCGGCATCTGCGGTGCCGGGTCAGTTGGTATACACACATACACACTAATATATATATATATATAATAAGGTTTTATTCTTAATGTAACTCTGGGCAAAAATAAAACGACTTAATTGGGTTTCTCCCGTAAGACAAATGAAACAACATTTAAAGCCGTTTATTTTCAATTGTATTTTCTTTCGCAACTCACTCTTATATCTATTTTAAATATGTAATTTAAATGTCATCTTTACTGATGACAAGGCATAGACAAAAATAAAGACAAACATAGATAACAATAAAAACTAGATTACAAAGGTTTTCTTTATATATATGTATATATATATATAATATAATTCATTCACTTCTTAGTTTTAGCGTTTCTTTCATTTGAAGTCGGTAAAGTTTCGTTTTGATATTTACAAAGGGGCACTTTAATTTTATTTATAACACAACATAAGCTCACGCCTGTTATCCCCGAAGGGTTAGGCAGAGGTGATGTAGCGAACTTCTTAATATCGTTCGTTTTAATACCGTTTTTTAATTTTTTTTGATCTGAACCTATTTAAGTCTGAATCGAATGAATTATTATTATATATATATTTTTGTAAGTTATATTTGTTTGTTTGTTTTGATATTATTAAATGAGTGTAATTAAATGTGACCAGATTGAAGCGTAAAGAGCACTTGGAGCGGCACAAGCTGGGGCACAACCCCGAGCGGCCCTACGTTTGCGCCGTGTGCTGCAAGGGGTTCAAGCGGCGGGAGCACCTCAACCTGCACGCGGTCATACACTCGGGCGTTAAGACTGAAATGTGCCTCGAATGCGGGAAAGGTTAGTCGTTGCCTCGTCTCACCTATCCTAGATCATATGACTTTTTGAATGCATTTACGCACTACCCTTACCTATTGCATTAGTGAGACCGAAGTCCCCAAATCCAATGGGTAAGGGGGTACGGAGGGACGTCTCCGCGCCAGTGTTGGACTCGCCCGGAAGTGAAGCGTCCGGAAATACCCACTAAACCTCCCGGGGCCGTCCATACTTAGGCCGTTGGGGATGGGGGGGAGAATGCTGATGCCTGACCCACAGGCTCTCTCCCCACCCGCCTCTCCGAAGAGAAGCATTGACCATTGGTCAACCGTCTAGGGGAAAAAAATGTGTTACCCACCCTGGGTTCGAACCTCCGACCGTTCAGTCGGTACCGTCTATGAGACACGCGGACTAGTCCACAGGACTAACCGTGCTCCCCCCATTGATAACAGAATATTACAGAATTCGGTATTCGACGATATATGAACCGATAATTCGAGAACACGACTTATCTAAAACGACTTCATTTTAACTCTGAATAACTGTTCACTTTCAAATAAACGCAAATTAGTTTTTCAGTTGGTTTCAAATTAATGAATAAGATTGTCAAAAATAACTTCACCTCGAAAAAAAAATTAAAAATGGTTGTTATTGTTATACAAAAGGTATGGGGAATTTAGAACAAATAAAAATAGTGTCAAGTAATAATGGTATCAATTACTCAATCTATAAAAGTGTCACGACCGTCGGTTTTTTAGATTGTCATCAAAGCACTGAGCTTATACAGTGTTAAAAAAAAAGATAAACACAAGTGAAGTAGATTTATATATATATATATATTTTCCGTCTCGTCTTTGTGCGTTGGTGGCTAGTAGTGGGGTTCCTAATAAGCTCTTTTCCACTTAAAAAAGTACATATGAGTCGTATAGAATCAAAAGTGGCTAACTACACTTCAATTAATTATTGGCAGAGTGGAAAAAAGTTTTTTTTTGATGTGAAACATCTATAGCCGCACGTAAAACCGATTTCTGGCGTGGCGACAAGTCGCCACGCTATATGATGTTATATATATACAGTCTATATGCAGTAGTGTGTACGGTGCATATTACTTTTACAAAATAATGTCGATGTTTCACATCTTCCAGGCGTCCCGTGACGGCTCACATTTTTTGTTCTAAAGTATAGCAGTAATTATCGACGTATAAATTGAATTAATGAAAAAAAAAAAAATTCCACTGTGCCATAAATGAGTTGAAGTTTACATGTATTATATTAATTTCAGGTTTCTACCGGAAGGATCACCTGCGTAAACACACGCGGTCGCACGAGAGCAAGCGAGCGCGCGACGAGGCGGACGGCGTCGAACCGAAACCGAGCATCGTCCAGCTCCAGGCTCCCGCTATCACTGCACCGAACACCATACTGCCCGAGATCACCATACACGTTAGTGTTCGCACTCGCACCAGCCGTGTGCCCGCGGCTGCGCACGCGTTTCGTATATACCTCGCTCAATTTTCGTTTTAATTATCGAGTATTTTTTGCTTATTATTAAGATAAGGAAGAAAATAATTCTCATAAATTCTTGCCAGTAAAACTGTGCATCGGATCGGATTTTGTTCACTTTTTTTTTTACTCTGAACCCTAATTATTTTTCGAAAAAATAAAGCAGCCTGAGTTACGCGGAGTGACTTTAGCCATCTGACAAAAAATGTCCTGTCCAAATCGGTCCAGCCGTTCCGGAGATTACCCGGAACAGACAGACAAAATTAAAAAAAATATATTTTGTTGGTATAGGTTACATATATATATATATGTGAACTATGTGAATATTTTTTTTTATGATTTTTAACTTTTTTTTTTACTCGGAACCAAAAAACAAAGTAGCCTAAGTTACGCAGAGTAACTTCAGCTATTTACCAAAACGAGTCCCGTCAAAATCCGTTCAGCCGTTCCGGAGATAGTAAAACTCATTTTGCTATAAAATATCGACATATTTTTTACTCACAAAAAAGTTTATTTGGAATATATCATATGTATATTTTACATAAACCTTCCTTAAAGAAATATATGTAATCTGATGAGCTAAAGACCGTTGCTTAGTTTAAGACTTATACGGACAGAAATGCGGAAAGTGACTTTGTTTCATGCCATGTATAGAATATAATATAAATTAATAAAATGTATTTAAAACTAAACCCTTAATCGTCAGGTGCCAACGAGTGCGAACATGCAAGTACCCGTACAGATAAACATACCGCAGCACGTGATGACGTCACTGGCGGCTGCGCAGACCCAGCAGCAGCAGCAACAGCAGCAGCAACAGCAGCAGCAGCAGCAACAGCGGCAACAACACCACACAGACGCGCAAGCGCAGCTCGAAGCGCTCCTCGGTCATCACACATGACAAAGGGGATAGCACATCTTCTACCAGATTCCCATCGAGGAATATGACGATGATGATGATGATGACGATGACGACAGCTGGGACGATATGTGAACTAGTGTGTTTCGTGTGACGTCATTATAGTGCAACAATGTTGTTTCCGTGTGAGAATATCAATGATTACCTTAAAGAGACAATAATGTTTTTTAGCATATTAAATTAGTGTTTAGGATTTAACGTTTAAAGAGATTTTGGTTTTTTAATCACGGTTAGAGTGTTTTATGAAGTGAAATTAGATGAATTTATCCAATAATAAGGAAGTCGTAAAATAATCTTTGAAACAATTAGGTTGTGTGTTAAAAGTAAATAATATATTGTGAACTTTGTTGATGATGTCCGAGTTTGTATGGATGAAGACTTGTATGCGTTTTTTTTTAATACGCGTATATGTTTTTGATGTGTTATCAGTTAAGAAATATACATACATATCGTTGATTATTGTATATATATGAGGAATTCATACTTAACTATATAATAGAGCATGACATAAGCATCATTCCGCTTTTGATATTAGAAATGAACGAATGATGAACTTTATTGAATAATATCCCTATTTTTATATGAGCGAATCCAAAGACAAACTTTAAAAAGGTCTTAATTTTGTCTGTGGTTAGTTTGTTTTTTAACAACGCTGAATATTAATCAACTTCGTATGTAAATTTCGTGTGTAGTTATAGTTCTCTTTTCAAAAATCGTGAGCATTACTTCGTTGCGTTCTGATTGGTTCTTTACAACCTGTCGGCGTTGCTGATTGGTTGTTAACACGCGCATGCGCCTTACCGTCGTTTCGTGTTCTCGATTCGGTGATTTCGGTTCGAGAATGAACGATTTTACAATAGTACGGCATCTATAGTAAAATAATTTTAGGACTTTAGTAAACTTTTATTTCGCATGCTTAATTTTGTTTTTTAAACTATACAAAAAAAAATAGTTTTGTTTAAGATTGTGTTTATACAATGACGGCGTACATTATACGAACTTTGGATATAAACACAAATAATATCTCGGATAGTTTGGTTATTTAAATATATTTATAAGGAAATGTAAATCTTGTAAGTAGAATTATTTTCTCATTTTTCTATAATTAGGTATATGATTATTATTATTAATAAATTAGTAAGTAGATGTATAAAAAAAATTAGCTGTAGATATTTTTGATATGTAAGAGAGAGAGAGAGAGAGAGAGAGTGCTACAATCCCCACCGCTTCCATTTCATTTACCCTTAAACGAAACTGCTAGCAATTTCTGTTGAAGTTTAGTTAATAATACTTTTATATAGGTGTCGAAAAAAAATAATCTTGAAAATACACTGAGTTTTTTATAGTTTTTGTGTTTAATCTCTGGAAATAAAGATGTTTTCACTTGAAATACACGCTATAATTATTATATTTTGAGAACGAATTCGAACAAGTTTAAGACCGAAGAATGTCATGGCTTAACATATTTATTAGGACATGCACAGGTGGAACTTTTGTGTTTTTTTTTTTTTTTTTTTTATTGTAGAATTAAATATTTTACACTATCAACACTATCGAAGTGTACTTATGGTGATATATCGTGTTAAAAATGATTGGATAAATTAGATCGGTTAATTATTTACCTAAGGCAAGTTGACCACAATCTCACCCGGTGTTAAGTGAGCACTAGAGTAGGTATTGGAGTTTCAATTTGATTGCGCCACACAGCGGACACTACACGCACAATGTTCTATAGAATACATAACGTCGACGCGAGCTGTAAGCGACCTCTTCTATAGTGAAAGCGCGCTGGCGTCCCGGCCCGCCCGTTGTGCGGCTCTACCATTAGTCGGACGCTACCGCAATGTTATAGAATTCGAACGCTGGTCTTTCGAGTCTGTATACGATCAGATTGCAAACTGACCCTTTTATTTGTTTTTAATTTTTATATTATTTATACTGTAACTTACTAATACCTAAATTAATCAACAGAACAGTTTAGATCGCGAACAAAATTTCCTCGCTTTTAATTTTACTTTTTTTCCCCCCTTTTTAATTATATAGTCTGTTATCGCAATTACCCACTAAGGTATCTACTTTTAACGCATATAAATCCGTTTTTTTTTTTTTTTTTTTAAAATAAATTCATTATAAAGACGATATTAATACCCGTCAGCTTTAATGTAGGTGTAAATTATTTTAGATTGTATTTTTGTACTTACATTTTATAATATGTTTTTTTTTAATTATTTTTATATTAGAATATTTTCATATACATCACTCTAGTTAGTTGTGGTGTTTTTTTTCCGATAGACGTCTTCACTAATCGATAAGGTTAGTTGGTCTTTTCAATTTCTTTAGTAATTTCGAAAATAAAAATCGTTTTTGGTTATGTTAATTTTGAGTGATCGATTACCAACGGAATATTACAAAACGTAATTTTTTAAATTCCAAATCGGAATATATTATTTAAATGGTAAAATGTAATTGAATTATTTAGTCATTTGGATCGTATATATAAAAAAAGTAAAGACATATATATATATAATTTATTTTTTTTTAGTGTTTATAAATTTAACAGTTCATTTACGTGCATTACTGTAATTTTGTATACAAAAAAAAAACAATGTTTTCTATTTTTTTTTTTAAATTTAAACTAATACAAATGTCATTCGTTTGATTATCTTCTAAGCGAATGGTATTTAATTTTTTTTTAAAGAAGTAACTTCGGTTAAAATATAATGAAAAATGCGTATAGAGATTAATTGCTTCTTATAACTATTTTTTTTACTCGAAAGTATGTTGTGTTAATATGTGCGCACAAGGAGATTAGTATATTTTACTAGTTAGTTTTTTTTTTTATTTTTACACTGATTTTTTTTTTTCTTTTCTTAAAAATTAAATATAGTCTACAATTAAGACAGTATATGTATTATACAGATTAATATTCTTATGTAAGTTAATCCTTTTGTATGAAGTTTTATTTAATCAGAAACCATATTAAAAAGAGGTTGGAGAAAAAAAAACGCTGATTTTGAGATTTGGGATTTTCAATTTTTTCTTTCTACATTTCCTCTCTGTTTTTAGCTGATACCTGATCATTGACATTCTTATAGATTCGAATGGTGATAATTAACAAAAAAATATGCAGTCATGGGGATTGCTGACAGAAATGAAAACTTTAAAAAACCCGTTTTATTATTGTCTTAATTTTATAATTCGTTGATTGAAATCATTAACATATAACGTCTTTACATATATCGGTGTTCCGTGCAATAATTATGTACACCCTTACATAGTTTGTTCGTGATCAAAACATACGATAGGCTGCGTAAGCAGACATTTTATTATTTGTCTCGTGAGCTCCAGCACTTAAACGACATCTTATAATTGACACTCTACCATGTTGACGGCTGAGGTCACAGCATTGGTGACCAAAATCTTATAAGTTTTAACATGTTTCCCAAACGAGAATTTGTGAAGGAGGCTAAAGAAGTATTCACTTCAAAAAGAAAGTTCCATACATGTAAAAATTTGTAAAAAAAAAAAAATTGAATGAATTGAGATACAAAGAAGCAAGATAAAAAATAAATTTTTAAAAGAGCATACATAACAATGTTCATGCTTCAGGTCAAAGTGTAAATGCGATTCATATTCGCGTATAATTAGTTATTCTCTTGCATCGTGATATCTTAGAACGAAGGCGGTGCAACAACACGCTCCTACAGTAAATGACAGCCTTTAGTTCATCGGTTGTGACCGAAGCCCCCCCGTCCCCATTCCGCTGTGGCCACACCGCCGTCACCCTGCTGCGTTCGACCGCGCAGGTGCGTATTCCCCCCCGCGCACGATGTCTGCGCACTCCGCCATCCCTCGCCCGCCTTATTTCATCAACGAGGGACAATTAAAACGCAATGAAAACCTTCTGATCGGCCGTGTAAAAGGTAAACGTTCACTTTAGTCACCGTTTCTTCGCTACACCAGTTCGTGTGTGCTCCGGTATTCGCTTCCCGGTGCGAATGGTGTGAGAGAGCGGGCCGGTAAAAATAAAGCGTTAGAAACGATTGGGGTGAGGCAGAGTATGGCGTGGGTTGAGTTATCGCCCTACCAGGGGCCCGCCGCACCCTTCGATTCATTTGTGGTCGCGGACCCACCTGTATGCTTGCTCGGGAATAGAGTTCTCATTCAAGTTTACGCATAATGTTGTCCGCGATTTCAGATTCGATAAGCTACGATGAACTTCGCACCGTTTTCTGGGCACATCCCGTCAGCAGCGGCGATACCGACCATACACCAGTTCGCGGCGAAGTTCGGTTATGAGGGTACAGGAAGCTCAGGCGGGGTGCTCCAGGAGACACGTTACCAGTCCTCAGGTAGTGGGAGCGGGGTTCAGTTTGCAGTCACTCCGACTTCGAGCACGGTGTCCGTTGATGGTGTGAAGTTTAGGCAAGCGGAGAGTGTCGTGGTCGTCAGTAACGCGCAACCCGGCACTGTTACCCTAGCTGGAATAGCTCCTTTACACACTGGTATGTATTATTTCAAACTTTAGTACAATGAATTTTACCTACGTAGTGCTTCTTGATTTTATGTTTACGTTGTTTCGGAAAACATAGTCGCAACAACTTCTTGTTTACTTGAAACATAAACAAATATATTTTTTGTTTACTAAAATGCAATATGGTTTAAGTCTGCTAGTTAAAAATTATCTTTACCATTGCGAATCGTGTTTCTGCAATGTTTGGATTCTCGACTCGTATTATTTTTTACAGTGAATTCTATCCAATCCGCTTTATTTATATCATCATAGTAGGAAAGAAAAGAATTAACGCAGGAAAGTTGGTTACATTCCTAACCATTTTTCATTGGAACAGTGAACACCGGAGTAAAATATCAGACTATATCGGCGTCGAGTTCGTCTTTGAATCTCGGTAACATATCGTACGGCGGACAGACGAGCTACGTACAGACGGAAACGGTGCAGCAACACCTCAAAGCTGAACACAGAGCCGAGAAACGAGAGTACAGGGAAGAGTTACACCACGATCTGATGGCTACTATGATGCAACAGCACCAAGGTAATATCACGTTTCCCCGTTACGTTTATAAAGGCCGTTTACAAAAACTGATATAGGTAATATAACAAAACGGTTTTCCAAATAGTGCAGGTCAAATTAAAAACAAAGTGCAATCGAAAGTGAAGTTTAAAATTGTAAAATTTTGCTGGACGTAACTTATAGACATTCGGTAAAACTTTTCATGCTCGGTGTAAACGAAAAATGGTCCAAATTGACAGAAAATAGTTTTTAAGTCTTTGTTTATAATCTCCAGTGGCATGTCTTTTGACGCTTAATACGTTTTTTTGATAGCAAGTCATCTAAAGATACCAAACCTTCATTTATGGTATACTTATAACAAAAAGATTGCATTAAATTTATAGTAAGGTAAAATAATTATTTAGAACGATTGGTCTGGATAAATGAGGTTCAACGAACGTGAGAAGAACACTGGTTTCAATAGATTTAAGTAGTTATAATCACTCGGCCTTGGCCTTAATCATTGCTGCAAATCTGAAGAAAAAATATACGAACTATTTTCAACAATTTTTATTGGCAACACTAAAACTTTGAATAGTTAGTCAAACTCGGGGAAACCGTCGTAGCGTTTTTAAAAAGACAAAAATTAAGTTACGAACTAACTTTTAATTTGACTTGTTACATAGGCGATTCACTTAAGACTAACTTTTTTATATTCTATTGATTAAATGAAGACTATGCTATGTCGTCATACATGTCGTCAGCATAACAATCCTTGTTGTTATATTCCCAGGAATATAGGGCGGTCGGATGATGCTATCGGTATAACTAGTTATTAAACAAAAATAATGAAATCCGGATGATAAATCCATACATAACTTCACGTCTCTCTCCCATAAGGGTAGACAGAGACTACATCCTTCCACCTGCTACTATCCTAACACACGTCTTTCGCTTCTTCCACTTTCATGAGCGTTTTCATACACGTCTTTCGGTTACGGATTTGAACGATTTTGATCTGGGCTTTCTGTAAACGCTTAGACCTGAATACGAAGATTATTACCGGCTTCTCCAATCACCCTCACCTTGTAAAGAGATGAAAAATATATGGATTGTTTGAATATTTGTTACAGCGTCACAAGGGAATCCACTCCAGCAAGGAACACAGCAGTTGCTGGTCGTACTCCACGAGCCGAAGGAGGCTGCGGCCATAGCGCGTGCTATAAAACAGGAGGGCAGGTCTGAGCGTACCGTTGCTACGGCACCTGCCGAGTTCATCAGTGAGTATAAACAGTTGGAAACCAGCTTACCTACTTTATAAGGAACCGTCTCTTTCAGCTGGAGTTAAGTTTCGATCTGTGCTTAAATTTTTTACTTTTTTATTATTGAAATTAAACTATCTGCAGACTCTGGGTCCACACCTTTTTTTATATTGGAGATTTAAATCGACTTGCGTCGGAAAAAATTGCCTATAATAGCAATTCAAGCAGATATGCTGTTAGTAATCTTCTTTCGCATATGTGAGCTTAAATCTACTTCTATTAAATTTTTTATATCTGTATGTTAAATTATTTTGTAATTTTTTTAATTTTTTTACTTGGAACACTATACGTCGGGTATGACTTTCGTAATCGATTATATCTCAAAATCAAAATCAAAATTTATTTATTCAATTTAGGCCGTAAGAAGGCGCTTATGAACGTCTAAAACACTACCACCGGTTCGGAAAACAACCCAGTCGAGAAGAGCGCAGGCGAGAAACTCGATCTGGTTCTTTTTTTTTTAATAAATATAATTTTTTTTTTTGTCATATAAAAAAACTATACAATCGTTGTCTTAATAATGTTAGCGGGTGCGCACAGAGATGTGGGTTAATTCCAGACATCACTATCGTTCACGTAATGATCCACTATATACACACAATAGTGACTCATTTTGCCGCATTGCGTTTCCGTATCAGCAAATGTAGGTATGGCGATGATTGCATAGTCGGTAGTACGGTACGGTCGGATTCCGTGTCAATGGAAGCGGGTTTGAGTCTACCTATCCAACTTTAAAATCAGCCTGTGCTTTCGGTAAAGAAACAGATCGTGAGGATACAATAGCATGATGGTAGGGCAATTTTTAATGCTACCTGCCACCCTCAAGTTTGAATATTTTCCACCCTGGACCAAATCGTCACATAACATCAGATGAGATTGTGGTTCAAGCACAGCCTAAAAAAGGTATATCCCGAGCTACCTAAATGTTTTAGCCGTGGTAGGTGGAAGGCGATATGACAATGATGACTGAAAAATTTTCATGTATCGACGATCACCGTCGTTCTTAAGTTGTTAATACACGTTCGAATCGGAACTCGGATTAGATACTTCAAATAGATCGATTTTTTTGTTCGATTGACAAAACATCGAGATCTAAGAGATCAATCTTTTTTCGACTTGTTTTATTTGACTTTTTATTCCTGAATATTATTTTTCCAATGATTGAAATTAGACTATAATCATCGTTTATTGCAAAAACTGTATTAATTTTTTTATTAACAGCACTAAAGGTCATCAATAGCGACTAAACAAAAAAAGAAGAACGCTTACCTGCCATACTACGGAAATATTACAATGAACTGTTTTATTGTTGCCTACTGACAGATAATCATAATGTTATAAAAAACAAAAAGGATAAGAGTATCCTTTAATATCGATTATTAGAGAATAATCGATACTTGAATAGTTTGAAAGATTAATCTTTTCAACTTTAATGTTTTGTGAATCGATTTATCAAGCTTAGATTTGAATCGATTCAAAAATCGACTTTTTCTGAAAGAATTCCCATACCTTAGGCAACTGATAACCTCGGCTCCGCGTCGTACCATGTCCGCGGTCCGGTCCGTTCGTGTGTTTACAGCATTAGATTTCATTTAAAATCATATGAAGTGCAGTCATTTTGCTCTAATTTTATAATTTAAAAAAGATTAAACAAAAAAGTAAAATATGTCATGTCTATTAAAGTTTAGAGTAGCATATATTGATATATATAATTTACAGTATGAGTAATAAAAAATATTTTTACTGAACATCATTTCCTTTTGAGAACGTTACTTCCGAAAAAGACATGAGTTACTCTTTGTTTCGTTTCTAAAGAAGTTTACTATAAAAAACATACACAGAAATAATGTGTTAAGACATTCATAAAATATAAAATACAGGTATAGGGGATGTAACAGACAGCTCTACATGGCAGTCTCTAGGCGGAGGGGTGGCTGATTACCTCTCCGCACTTCCCCTACCTCTACACCATCTCCTGAAGTACTCAACCCCTGTATCAGAAACTAAAAGGGAAGACCAATCGAGCATAGTAACAAATCTTAATTCAAATGCAATGAACGCAGTACCGACGATTACCGCTGTAAGTTTTACAATTGTCATATAAAAATATTTTGTTTAAAGTGTGATTTCACACGCGGTATCAGTGAAACTTCGTTTTAGTGACATCTAGTTTTTGTTTATTTTGTACTAACAAACATATAAACGTGTTGTAGGTTCGTTACACATTTTTGTTTCATAAAATCCAATTCACACCATTCCGTAAGAAGTTTTACTGCAATAATAATTATGCGTCAGTGATTTAAAAAACAATGTCGTCGTAGATTATTTTGGCATTTTACAGAAGTGTCTACAAGTTGTTAATAATAATAGAATATTTTTGACTTTTGAAATTAACGTTTGTAAAACTAGAAAAATTCAATATTATAATATCACACGTTCCACTTGCTCGTTACTTTAATTCAACCCCTTGAGCACTAACCCGGCGTTTACGCCAGCTTTCCATTGTTTTCCTATTGTCCCATTTTTATGGGTAATCGAATTCATAACTTTGTTAATTTCTTTTATGAATATTTCTCCACGTTTCACACAAGAGGTATATTTTTATACGCGGGTAATAGGTAGAGAATTAAAAAAATTGTATAAACGGTTTTTTTTAGCTTTAGGCTTATCTCGTTATCGACTATTTTGCATCTTACAACAAATAATTTACGACTTTTTTTTACTTTTAAGCATATATATAACAGTAGGGAACATTGATGCAGAAACTTAAAGTTTTAACAATAAATAAATGCAATTATCTAATAAATAGACTTACAATATGTTATGTTCTGCGTGCGGTTTGTTTTTTTTTCCTAGCTAATGCTGTTGACCGGAAGGGCCTTTACAGCTTCACCGAACTTTGCGGGCGAGTGCTGAAGGCACTCAGCCGCAAAAGGTAGCTAGCTCAAGGGTTCGAACCTCGGCTTAGGCGTTAAAACTCCCGCGGAATTTTTATCCTAGCTAATCCCTACATTTTTTTTATTTAGTCAATGCTTTTATTTTATACTATAAATGTACTATACTGTTTTCTAGTATAAATAATACGGCCCGACCGTTTCAATACAGTGACACCGACCATGCATTGAGCATTACACGCACAACACAACACACACACACTCCTGCACATAACATGCAGGTACATAGCTCCTGCGAGTAACCTTTTTTTATGTTTTTAAAAAAATGTAGGGATTAGCTAGGATTAAAATTCCGTGGGAGTTTTCACACTCAGGTAGCGACCAAGTCGAGGTTCGAACACTTGTGCTAGTTACCTCTTGCGGCTGAGTGCCTTCAGCATTCGCCCACAAAGTTCGGTGAAGCAGTAAAGGCCCTCCCGGTCAACATCATTAGTTAGTTTAGAACAAAAAAAAAAGAAGTTTTTAAATTTATTCACTTCATCAGATGCCGACGAACAGTGTGGTTGTGCAGCCGGTAAATTCTAACACTAACACATTGTCGTTAGCTAAGAAAAAAAAGAAAAAGAAGGCGTCGTTAAAAGAGAAGAAACAGAGACCTAAACCGGGAGAGATACGCTTGACCACAGCCCTAGGTTAGAGATTTAATATTACCAATGAAATTTATCAAATTTTCGATACAATAATTCTGTTACTGAACACATGTTATTTATAAGAGATTAATTTTGCAAAAATGTTTATTGAGGTTTAAAAGTTGCGCCAGTGGTAGAAAAGTTGAAAGGTTCTCGTTTGTCTTGGTATGGGCTTGTTATGAGAAGAGAGGAAGCGCATGTCGGTAAAATATGAATGAATATGAATGTGGAAGGATGGAAAAGTAGAGGAAGGCCAAAGAAAGTGTGGATGGAGATTGTAAGAAATGATGTGAAAGAAAAAGGAGTGAATGAAGAGATGACGGCTGATAGGGACGTGTGGAAGAAGAAAACATACTGCGCCGACCCCAAGTGAGTTGGGAAAAGGCAGGAGAATGATGATGTTATTGAGGTTAACGAACAACGTTAAGTTTGTTGTCCTCCTGTAAGATGGTTATTATTAACTTATTATTTTCAAGTTGATAACGATTTTAATTTTTAATAATTAATTGGAAATATCATATTTATTATAAATGAAGTAAAGAATACTTTTATGCTTAGCTCAATGTCTTGTTTATTATTATTTGACATCAGGAGTATTCTCAAATTAGTTTATTAATATATGGTATGACGGATGATGTAATGAATTTTATTTTTATACTTGATACCTAGCAACAGAAATTATTAATTTTACTCTAGATGGAAGTACGTTGTATTGCTGTCCGGAATGTCACATGGCGTATCCTGAACGTGGTCTACTGGAGCAGCATCTACTCGGACACACTATGGAAAGAAGGTAAGACTTTATAATACCCACTAATGGGTGAAACCTCATCGTGAATCCCGAACCTACATAACCTTAACCATACATCACTACTGCTACCTACAAAAATAATGGACTAGTGTGTGGGCGAAATAGAGCTCTATTTGGAACACCGCAATTATTCAGTAGAATAATTTTGATTCTTGAGGTGACATCACAATATCCACACCAGGTGCCATCCATCCTTTTTTTTTTTTTCGGGGGTAATGCATTTACGCACTACCCTTACCTATTGTATTAGTGAGACCGAAGTCCCCCAATGCAATGGGTAAGGGGGTGCGGAGGGACGTCTCCGCACCAGTGTGGGATACGCCCGGGCGTTTAGCGCCCGGAAATACCTACTAAAACCCCCCGGGGCCGTCCGCCGCATTTGGAATGGGGGCGATACGGGACTGCTAGGCATGCCACCGCATCGCCTCCTGCGGCGAACCCACCGGGCCTCGTCCGTGCAATAGCGCAATGGGGATGGGGGGGGGGGGAGAATGCCCCCACCTCTTCACCCGCCCCCCGAAGGGAGGCATGACCCACCGGTCAACAGTCCGGGGGGCAGAATATACTTCCTGCCCCCACATGAAAAAGGAAGAAAGAATGGGACAGAGCAGTGGCGGGCAAAGAAAAAGAGGAAGAAACCCGCCACTGCAACAGAAGAAGAAGATGCCATCCATCCTAGCCATTCAGACCCTATTTTATTTAAAAAAAAAACCATGCATAGAACCCCTCCTACGTTAATACTTGAATGACCCTGTCGTTAAGGATATTCTCGTGACATTTAATATCCAGATTCATCTGTGATATATGTAACGCGGCTCTAAAGCGCAAGGACCACCTGACCCGTCACAAGCAGTCCCACAACCCGGAGCGGCCGCATATCTGTTCGGTCTGCTTGAAGGCGTTCAAGCGGAAGGAGCAACTGACGCTTCACTTCGTCATACATTCCGGCGAGAAGAGGCACATTTGCAACGAATGCGGGAAGGGTGAGTGACTGTGTCATCTAGTTTACTGTTTAAGCACGATATTAAATGGTAGGTTTACATCTAAGAACACCCCCCTCCCCCATCCCCATTTGTAAAATAATGAATTAGTTAATAAAGTTTACTTTCGTCTAAGGCTTTTTTTAAAATAGTTTCCAGACATTGTCAATGTTACCATTAGTGCCCATTCGGTATAATCCCGTCACCTGTTTTTTAAGAAGCATAATCTATATATATAAGCAAAAGTTTGTTTACTTGTCCGAGGTAAACTCGAAAACTACTGGACCGATCAGCGTGAAACCACAACCATTCGACGCGGAATTAATCGTAGATTGTTATAGGCTATATATATTTTTCAAATTCTATTGTACATTGTACTTTTATTAATTAGCTATAAATGAAACGTCATATGCACAGAACATATGAAACGCGGGCAGAGCCGCGAGTACCAGCTAGTACATATATATAAGGAAAATCGGGTTCTTTTGACGCACCATCATCTCAAAACTACTGAACATATCGGGATAGGGCTACTACTATTTGACGCGGAATGTTTCGTAGATGGTTATAGGTTATTTTTTAGATTCCATCGACCCTTTCACGTTTTCTTTCGATTTACTCTTATGTAGATTTTTTCGCTAATAAAAACAAAAGACTCATTTTTCTTCATTCATTTGTTTTTTTAGGTTAGATATGGGTAAATGAAATGTTATGTGCATTTTTTCACTCACATCTAAGGAGCATATGAAACGCGGGCGGAGTCGCGGGCACACAGCTAATAATACATATAATAAATCACAATAACAGCCTTCCGATTACAGTATTTGTTATGACACTTGATATATTTCATTAATTTTAAACCTGAGGTGTGGTCTTTCCGAAATTTAATGTTTCAGCTGTTACTAATCTCGAATATGACATTTAAAAAATGTCTGTCCGTCTGTTTGTATATCCGGATTTAACTTTGAAAAACCGTTTCTGATACAATTACGTGTGCGTAAAGAAATATATTTTTATAGGCTATAAGAATTATCAACGTAATTTTTATGTCAAAAACAATATATTTCATGAAATTGGGTGTACGTGAAGCTTGGTGTCGTTCTGTGATTGATTGGTTATGAAAAATAAACAAATCACACATTTAATCAAGATAAAATTTGTAGACAAAGTCGCGGGCGAACGGTAGTATTCTTATATATGTATTAATATTAACTAATTAGTTTTGGATGTTGTGATTAAACAACGGAATCCTCCCCAGGGTTCTATCGCAAAGATCACCTACGCAAACACACGCGGTCGCATATAGCGCGACGAGTGAAAGCAGAGCTATCTCAGCAAGGGGGCGGATCCCCGCCGCTGTCAAGTACGGTGCCCGCGCCGGCGCCCTCCTGACCGCAGCCCGACGACAAAAACGATCTCCTCTCTCTCATTCAAGCCGCAAAAGACGTCTTTTGACTAGATGATTAAGATATAAAAAAAAAAAAACTACGGCAGAAATATAACATTCAATCTATAGCCACTGTGTAACCAGAGTAATACGTTTATTCATCTTTTGATATGATACGACAAATATAATGTAGGAACATATTTAATTTATTTAATCTATGTTGTATTCACTAAATGCATTTATTATATCAACAAATCTTCAATGTATAATTCGGATACGCATAACTTAATAGTTAGTTTATAAGAGTTTATTTCGATTTCGACTAATCGTTAGTCGTTTTTGAGGTTAGAATAAAAATTACCTATATATTTTTATAAAATAAAACGGCGAATCGCCGAAGCGATTTGCATATAGTTTTCAAATTAATGTAGAAGTGAGTCTGAGAAAGGTTTAAGGTACAAACTATAGTTACCATTTTATATATATTTATAACTAGATGTGTCATCGGCTCAGTTCGAATGTATGAGCTTCCTTCTTTATTTCACTTAGTTAACTTTATTGGAACGGAAATTATGTTCATTTTTGTGTCGATATTATTTATTATATGTAATAATAGAATAATTATATAATCTATACTAATAAATATAATTTGAAGTGTCTGTTTGTAACGTTTAAATTGTTTTTTTTTTTTTACTAAATATATAAGAAAACATAATTTTTAAAATGTTTGTCTATCTATTTGTTTACATAGCTAGTATATGATATAAGTATTAAAATTTTGTGATTTAAAAAAGAATCGTCGACTTAATCTCGAGACATAAGGCAACTAAGGGACAGACAGATGCTGCCTTTTTATATATAAGGATATTTGATACGTACATGTATTCTATTTTTATCCCGGCCTTGCCGTAGTTGTTTGATATGTGGGGAAACTACGATTCGATTTGAATTAAACGCAATAATTACATTAATCTAATTCTAGATTTGTAAGTGTAAATAGACAAGCACAAAGGAATCCTTCTTTCTTTAGAATTAAATATAAAAATTATATAATATTAAATGTGTAGAAGGTTTATTCTTTGCTGTGATGAGAAATAAAATAAAACGTTATTTATATTATGTATTAGGTACGGTTAATTTTGTTTGTTATCTCTAAAAGAGTCGTTTCGTTATATATTTTAAATTGTTTTTTTATTTTTTTGGTAAAAAAAAAATCTCATAAGTATAAATACAATCGATGTTTAATCATATGAAAAATATGTTTAAAGGTGACATTATGGTTATTAAATATATGACAATAGTTATATTTTGTTTTTATTTCTTGAATATTTGACGATATTAGAGGAAGTAGGTACCAATAGAAAATAATAATGGAGTAAAATATATAAAGTAAGTACAATATTATATTACTTATATTTGAATAGTATTTATTGATCTCGGACTTCTCAGTCACACTTACATATGTACCAATATTTGTCACTCATAAATATCATAGCTGGCGTTTATTCTAACAATTTTGACTTATTTAGTTTTATTTGTTTTGTCGGCCTCTACTTTTACTACTCAAACAAATGCAAAGCTCGGCTTAGACTTAGCAAACAGTATCTATTTTGTTTTTATTTGTTTAAACGTAGTGTTGCCAACTCTTACATTTGGCGACCAGGGCAAGACGCGTGAAAAGCCGAGATTATAGAGCTCAGAATCCGGATATGTCAACAGGTTTGTTTTAAACATAGTCTGTGTAATAAAAAAAACAGAGCGGGCACATTGCGCGTGTCGCGGGCGGCTCAAGACTTTAAACTTTTAAACCCGGAATACAATGAAGTCCCGTCCGGACGCACCCCGGATACCCTCTAAACTAGGACAAATCCGTGAAAACCCGGACATATGGCAACCCTATTTATAGGTGACACTTATAAAACTTAATTAATTATATAATTTTTTAACAATGAAATCGTAAAAAATTACTTTCAAACAAATTTGTCATTATTTATTTGAGTTGATTCTGTAAGAATCAAATATTATAAAAGAACTCGATAAAGATTATCTTTCAAAGTTTTGACACGTAAGTTCAAGATCTTAAAAAGATGAGTTATGATTTGTTTTGTGGCAAACAAAAGACCGTAGAAGCTTCGTTTCTTTATACTAACAAGAGTACGTTTTGCCTGATGGTAAACGGTCACTATAAGTTATATAAGCATGCGAAATCAGTAGTACCGACATATGCTTCACGTGATAGGTTAAGTGCGATGGAATTAAATAAAAACAAATTGTTTTAATTATTCAGATATTTATTACATAATTACTACACAAGAATTCTTACAAAAAAAAAGTTAAATATTGTTCTAATAATACGATATGAATTAAATTTACAAAAAAAAAAAAAACGCAATACAATATTGAGATCGTTCAGTATTATTTGGACCCATTTAATAATTACTTATACGATTAAATCAAAAATTTTTAAGAAATAAAGTTCGTACGTCAAAAACGTAAGACTAAGTAAATATGGCATATTATGAATAAAGAAACGGGAATAAAATAGAATAAATGGACAACTCATTTAATCTGAACGTCAAAGGAGTACATATTTCAAATAGTTCAGAGGTAGTAACTGTTACAAAGTCAAGTTTACTTCAGTAACATACCTCTAGAAGTAACAAAGTATGTAATTTCGTCACCCCAATGGTGCGGCATTCATTTGAAATAAAACGAGTGCTCCAACAAAATATATGTCTTCTTCAGTACATAAGGACATATATATAACATTTGAGGATACCCTAGAATCTCGTAGTAAAGACTGCATAAATATCAGATTATATTCCCTTAGAAAGTGCTCTAGGCCCGCAAAGAATAAGTCGTATTTGATAGTCTTCTATTTACATCATATCAAGTGTCAGAAAACCATCAGTCACTGTTTCGAAGGAACTGTTAGACGAAGTCAAGAATCTCTTAGATATTTCAATTGAAGTATGTGCATTAATTATATTTTTTTCTATTTTATGTAGTCGATTAACAGATGTTTGTCATTTATTATATGTTATTTTCATCTATCTATATATATAAGCAAAGTTTGTTTCTTTGTCCGAGGTAAACTCGAAAACTACTGGACCGATCAGCATGAAACCACAACCATTCGACGCGGAATTAATCGTAGATGGTTATAGGCTATATATTTTTGAAATTCTATGAGCCCTTTGCCATGTTTTCTTAATTTGTGTTTATTATTCCTTTGACGCACCATCACCTCAAAACTACTGAACATATCGGGATAGGACTAATACCTTTCAACGCAGTATTTTTCGTAAACAGGTATTTTTTGGATTCCACCGATCCTCCCTCATCTTTTTTTCGATTTACTCTTTTGTACATTTTCCACTTGAATTTACGCTTATATACATTTTTTCCGCTAATAAAAACAAAACACTCTTACTTTCATTCATTCATTTGTTTTTTTTTTTAAATTAGCTAAAAATGAAACGTCATATGCACAGAACACATGAAACGCGTGAAAATTATGAAATATTAGTGTAACATGTATCATAAAACCGTACAATTATAATTTAATAAGTTAAGTAAACTATGTTTTTGAAGTTATACTTCTTTAGGCGCGTTATGAAAAAATGATGAGAGTGAAATTTTAAGATGCGCGCGCATCTGTGACACAAAATTAACAGTATGAAGCTGTCTGCTTAACCGCTCATTACGTCTCGAAAAAAAAGCTACCAACAAAATAGAAATTGAACCTCGATATTAGTCGCGCATGTTGGTACGCTCGTCACCTCTGATCACTGTTTTCATATTTATAATATTTATCAACATGTTTCTAGTTTATTGAAGTTATACTTTTTTTGGCGCGTTAGGGAAAAATGGTTAGAGTAAATTTTTACATTACGCGCGCAACCGTCATGAAAAAACGTCACCCTGAAGTTAGCTGTAAACGTTTTAGTTTTTTCTATTATTACGTCAAAGAAGTATAACTTCTTACGTGCGTACATAAGTACACACTCACTATTTTTTGTATGAAAAAGTGTCTTTTTTAATACTAACATATTAAAAAAAATTTAGCAACGAATGTACCATTGTTTGATAGTATACACATTACGGATAGTACGTACCGAATTTCAGCTATTTACTTTAATCAACAACAAAGTTATAGATTTTTAAGACGGTACACACGGTTCTGTCCCATAACTATATGCGTTTTTACTGAGTGGGGGGGGGGGGAAGGGAGAGGAGGAGGAGGAGGGGGGTGTCTCATAATAACCCTACAATATACATTACATTTATAGAAATCAAACACAGTTATGGGTCAAGTGAATGATTTAGTCATTACATTAGATAAAATAAATTTAGAACTAGAGCGATAAAACTACCCCATATATAGTTAAAGGCATTAGTTTTTCTTAAGAGTATAGGTCATTGTGACTTAAACTTTGGCAGAATTATTCATTGTTGCCTAACTCTATATATATATAGTTTAAGAGAACGTATGTTCTATGGTATCGGAGTTAGGGTCCACGGTGACAGCGTGTTGCTCTCCATCATCAGTAGAAAGAACCATCTGGTATGGCACTTTAATTTGAAGCGGTAATCTTAGTTTCGCGTTAGATGGTGCCTGGTAATTAAAAAAAAAAAAACATAACCTAAAGCTACTTCTTATTTTTCGAATAAATTTTGAACAATACATAAATTTATCCTTTTATATACATATCAGAGTTAAAATGCATTAGATTATAAAACTATTGTATGTTAGTGCCATTTTAAAGATAAACATTAACGGAAATCATGTATTTTTGTACAATTGTACAGATAAACATTAACGGAAATCATATATTTTTGTACAATTGTACAGATAAACATTAACAGAAATCATGTATTTTGTACAATTGTACAGATAAACATTAACGGAAATCATGTATTTTTGTACAATTGTACAGATAAACATTAACGGAAATCATGTATTTTTGTACAATTGTACAGATAAACATTAACGGAAATCATGTATTTTTGTACAATTGTACAGATAAATTTGAGAAAACTCACGTGTATAGTGATTTCGGGTTTGATATGGCTATTCTTAGACACAGCACTGATCGGGTATAAATCCGGAATGCTTCTCTTCGGTTTCAGCTTCGATTTCGCGTGCACCTGCATGTGTTTCTGCATGTGATCCTTGCGGTAGAAACCTGCGGGCAGGCGTTAGATCGTTCGATATCAGACTATCATGGTCCTCACATTCAATGTGACGTCAACATTTAGAAATGGTACAACTCAGAAATTTAGAGTTTCGCTTAAATGAATATCCTCCTATCCGTATTCTGTTTTTTTTTTGTTCGGGCAAGTGTTTTGTACCTTTTGATTTTGTGCTATTTTTCTTATAATACTACGAAGGCTATTTTTACTGTTATTATTAATTTGCATTGCAAGTTTTATAAATGTAACACTATATTTTTCAAATATTGTTTTTAAGATACTTTTTTCTTAAATGAAACGCCAGGTAAGGCATCTCTAGTATTATATATTATTTATTTTCAATCAGCTTATTTTTGGTGTATGACTAAGGTGACCACGATACGTCCTGTTTTGTTGTTCTCAAAAAAAAAAAAACTCCAGGACGCAAAATTGTCCCGTTTTCCAAAGACTCGTTTAAATTATGAGTGTTCTTATCGAAAATGCTCCAAATTTTTCATAAACTTTTTTTGAAGATCTCATCCATGTTGATAATTAAGTTGAATAAAAGTGATTTAGATTTATATAAAACAGACTCTTCTTTCTAACAGTTTGTTACTTTCAATGAATCCAATGAATTAACCAATTAAAAACTTGTTTATATTTTTCTATTTTCAAATAACTTTTTTTTTTATATATTGCGCAGCACAGTGACTGCACTGGACCTGATGTTAAGTGCAGAACAAAAACAAAACAGCGGTGACTGATACAGAACACAATAATACCCCTTCACGCCTCTTTTGAAGGACCCAATATCGTACGAAGGAGGGAACACGCTGACAGGAAGACGGTTATTGTAATATATGCCCTTATTTGTATGTTTACGCATTCCTTTGCCAACGGAGCTGATTACACTATTAGTACTGTTTAAGTATATTGTTGCCCAAAATAAATTTGAAAAAAAAAAACGTGCCAAGAATTTTTTCTCACTTAAAATCATCACCAGCCCTATTAAAGCAAATTTGATCCTCTGACAAATATAACTAAAAAAAAATATTTTATTTTTATTTTATTAGTTTTGGAAAAGCTTACAGACTAATATTACAATACATAAAAATATATATTGTTGACTATTGCTAATAAAAAGCTTCCACAAATAAATACTAAGTTTATTACATGGAGATGTGAGAAAAAAAATATACACGATAGTGACAAAAATGAGATGCTTATGTCGCATATATGTTTTTCATTGAAAACCTGATAATTGACGTGAATAAACCGATGTCCCGTATTGAGTCTGCGATTGATTTTGCCATTTCATTCGCTTATTTTTTTTTTTTTATCTGAAACTTAATGAACGCCTGTATTAGTGATATAGGTACCTTTTTCACATTCAGGACAGAAGAATGACTTGATACCGGTGTGTATGTGTAAATGTATTTTGTAGTGGTCCTTTCGCTTGAAAGGCTTCGAGCAGTATTTGCAGACGTAGACGCGCTGCGGCACGGGCAAGTGACACTCGTCCCTCGCCGCCGTATACTCTACGTCGTCTGTATTACCCATGTCCACCTATGCATGGAAATATTAATCTTTCAACAACTAGTAGATACTAAATCAAAACATTATTTTGATTTAGTATCTAAGGAGAAGGGAATTCGGTATCGAACCATTCAGTGCCAGCCTCCACCTATTCCCTGGTTTAAACAAATCAACATGGACCGTAACTCTGTCGTTACAATGTTAAGGTTAAGGTCTGGACACATTCCGTCAAGAAAGTTTGGATATCTCATGAAAACTACAGATTCTCCTTTATGTATCAAATGTAACAGGATTGATGATGTCCATCATTTCTTGATGGAATGTTCAATTAATTACAACAATAGCACTTGTTACTAAGTTCATATCTGGAATGTAGGCGCATACCACAGCATTCTGGCAGATCCAACATCAGAGCCTGCCAGAATGCTGTACAATTCTTTTAAATTTAGTTAATAATGTATTAAAATTTATTTTTTCTAGTTGTATTTTAAAGTATTATATAGGTATCGTAAGTATTGATGAATAGATTAAGATTAGTTACGATGGGACTGGCATGTCTTTTGAGACAAAAGTCCCTTAAAAAAATAAAGAGAAAAAAACAAAAAAAATCAACTAGTAGTTGAGGTGTTTTTGCCCGGATCTCCTCAGTCTATCACGTTGAAACTCTTGTCTTTAATTCATTAACCCTTTTTTTTTTAATTAAAATAATCCATATTCTGCGGACTTTGGGTCCACATCTTTTTTTATATTGTAGGTTTTTTTTTTAGTGTTCCCGCTAATTTCCCTCTGGCATGACCAGAGAGAGACCTTTTTATTACATTTGTTTTATTGTGATCTTTTGCTTTTGCCTTTTCTTTTGCAATACTTGTTCTTTATTTATTTCATCTATATCTAATCACATGTCATGTCTATATTTAGTTACATCTAGCGACAATATACATAGTCTTCCCAATTCGTACTACACAGCAGTGTCAAAATCTTATAATATCGCTTAAATGTAACAATAGAATTAAAATTAAATAATTAAATCAATCAATTAAAATTAAAATTAAAGATAAAATTTTCAATAATTTAAAATAATAAAATTTAGTAATTAAATGATATTGAATTTAATTTAATTTCAAATATATAAATTACCATAAAATAATAAATTTAACAAAGTTAAGAGTCTGGGTCTCAATTGTGAATTAAAATTAAAATTTAGTCAAAATTAAAATTGAAATAAAGTGTAAATTAAATTGTAAGTTAAAAAGTAATTGTAAAATTAAAATGTAAAATTTTAGAAACCTTTAAAATCAATACAGCCCTTGTGCCTCGGTTCATTAGTTCTTATTATATTATTACTCACTATATTGTAGGTTTAATTCGACTTGCGTCAGAAAAAATTGCCTATAGTATCTAAAGCAGCTATGCAGTTAGTTATCTTCTTTCACAATTAATTAAGTGAGCTTAAATCTACTTCTATTTTACATCTAAATTATTTTCTATATCTATATGTTAAATTATTGTTTACCATTAACCCTTTTAGTACCAAAAGGTAACGGAGAGTGTTTTTTTTTTTTTTTTTTTACAAGGGGAAATGCTTTTAGGCATCCCCCTCTCGACGTACTATAACGGAGAGGGGGTATGTGGGACTCGCCCGGCCAAGATGGGCGGCCGGGAATACCCACTAAAACCCCTTGGTGCCTTCTCACACCTTTTTGGCCGGGGAGCGGGAATTGCGTATTGTACTGCTACCGCTCGACCCGGCCGGACGGAGAGTGTACATTAACATACAACAACTGCTTATTTTAGATTTTTCTCAACGTAAAGTATATGAATATCATAAAAAAATGCATTAGAAAAAAAAAAAACCTATTTTTTTTTTAAATTTAACTGGGATATATTGTTCAATGTCTTAAATTAAAAATTCAGATAATGTTATGCTGTTAATACATGTATGGGCCGGACCGCGAGCATGGTATGGCGAAATGATGGAAAATAAGATTTTTTTAACATCTTTTTTTTTAAATCGATTTACATAACATAGAGTTCCAAGAATCCCGAAGTTTGAAATTTGTGCCCGATATGGCGCCAGGCTCGTCCCCTGTCGCATCTGGGACGGAACTAAGCTCTGGGAAATGCGAGTGGTGTAGTTCGCTACATCACCTCTGCCTAACCCTTAGGGGATAACGGGCGTGAGCATATGTTATATTAGTAAATAATAGTTAGTAGAGTTGCATAAATGGAGGAACAATGAAGTTGCAGGAACAATGAGGTTGTAGAAATATAACCATCTCACCTCTACGTATTCTATGGGTAATTTGTTTTCTTTCTTCGCTTCCGTCGGTATATTAAGTACTTGTTCATCATCATTATCATCATCGCCATCATCATCGTCATCTCTGACGAACTGTTCACCGTTACTCTCATCGTTCATGCTGCACGCGTGGTTCTCAAACTCTTCGTCCGTTTCAAATACTGCAAAGGTAAAGGGAGCTATGAAAACTTCTTTTACGTTTCAATTATTATTATTATTGTATTATATAGAAAATAAAAACTTACTGTAATTACAGAGTGAACACCAGACGTTCTTATCTTTCGTCTTGCGCCTGAGATGTATGTTCATATGGACTTTGAGGTGTTGTCGTCTCTTGAAACGTCTATTGCAGACTTCGCACTCGTGCGGCCTAGTCTCGTCTTTGTACCTAGGGGTGCGCGGTACCAAAAGGCTATTCGTTTCGCCCTAAAAATTGTTATAACACTCCGTTTAGAATGAATGTATTTGCATGTGTTTGTGAAGTGAGTGTGGACGAGTAGTGTGACCATACTACAAATCCACGCACAGAATATTATGTACAGGCAACAGACACGTGACGTCACGAGACTCCTCCACAACACGCCGCGCGTCCACGTGCCTGTTATTATGTGCGCGCGTGTAATGTTCGCTGTTTATTTAATTCTTTTTGTATATAGAAAACTTTATTAATCTTGTAATAAAGCTCATTCTTAAATGACAGAGTTTTAATTTCCAACTGCATTGATAAAAAAGCCTTTTTCGTTTGGACTTACGTTTCATTTTCTTCTGTTCTAACTGATTAATTTATTAGGTAGATGTATTAAAAGTATTTATTTTGTTCACTGTATAGGCTCAGTGCTTTGTCTACGATCTCAGCTGATGTTAAGTGACGATGGAGTTCAGGATGGTAAACACATTAAGCCTAGAGGTTCTCAAGTGATACTCCCGGAACACACCTATTGGTATTCGGTGATAGGTTTTCAAACTTGAAGGTGGTAGCTAGACAGGCGAGCATCATTAGAAAATGCCATGCTATGGTTTCCTCACGATGTTTTCCTTGACCGAAAGCTTAGGCCGTTTTTAGATAGGTGGGGATCGAACACGCGCCAATAGACGCGGAATCCGACCGTACTACCCGCTGCTCCATCATCGCTCTAAAATATATCTGAATCTAATATCTGAAATCGATTCAGTAGCAGATTTTTAACAAACTGCTTTTACAGTATGCGTTTATGTTGCATGTTGTATCTAACTGCCAGTGGGCAGAAGTTACTCGTAGAACCGATGCTCGAGGGGGGGCAACGGGTTTTCGAATGGCTGCCGCGTACCGGAAGACGCAGCGTGGGTAGACCCCCCACACAAGGTGGGCCGACGACCTGATGAAGGTCGCGGGAATCCGCTAGATGCGGATGACGCAAGACTGACCGTTGTACAAATCTTTGGGGGAATATTATCCCAACAGTGGAGAACGTCTTTTAGTTGACTTCAAAAGGCATGAAATTGAAGCATTGTACCACTTATCAAGGCCGATAATGATACAATAATTTTACAAGTCTATCACGTAAACTTACCATGATCTTGTCACAGATTGATTTTTTTTATCAAATATTCAAATAATACAAGTATCATCATCATCTAGTTAAAATAAGGGAAAACATTCGCCACTGACCTTGACGCGACAATGGCATTTTGGCATAATTTTATAGAATTTTGACACACGTAAACGGTTCGTAGAACGCATAGAAAGCGTTCAATTTAAGGAGGTTACGATTTTAAAAATGAAACAACTCAAATATTGGTAAAAACGGGAAAGAAAGTGTAACACTTAAATGATATATAAAAAAATATCATATAATACTACTGTAAAGATTCTGAAAGTAATAATTATAACACTCTCGCATTCAGGTTTTGATAGGAATGCGGTTCACGGACACCTGATTTCAAAAGGAATGTCATTATATAGGAGAACCGATAAAGCATAGAAAGAAAAAAAATATCAGTCTTTTAAATTAAATATTCTGTTCTACGGTCATTGCTATAGGTAAGATGACGTCACGGGAATTTAAAAATCTCGTATTCTACTCACGAAGAAATCACTGTGATCACGAAGTAGAGGATGCAGTTCCGTCATATCGTCTACCTGTAGTTTGACATGAGTATTCATATGCTCCAGAAGCTGACTGTCTTTGACAAATGCTGCAACAACAGGGGAGAGATTATAATAAGTGTTAACAACCTCGTTTGTTTGAATCGCTGTATATATAGACGGAGTGTTTAGTATAAAATTAAGGTTAGTTGTCTTATAATTTGAGAACCTTTGGACAGTTTTACACGATCGTTTTTCAATTTTCTTCGACAATAGGAATGTGTCCAAAAGACTAGTTTTTATAGTCTCATCGAAAACCGACTATAATAAGTAAGGCTAAACACTAAAAACGAAATCAAATTCTGTCTATATGTAAAACTATCAATATAAAGAATGAAATAACAATGGCGCGTCACGTGTACGTACATTCGTGTTATGAGTGAGAAGGAAGATAAAAACCGGAGAAAGGAAGAAAGAGAGCTACACAAACTCGCTAAAAATTAACTAACAACATTATATACCGGCTTAATTAACAAATTTTTAAGTGACCTTTTTGTTCAGCTACAAATACAAGCTAGCTCTCCTAATCGACGTTGCCCGGAATATATTTTTATGTAAAAAAAAATTGGTAAAATTTATTTTTCGACATTTTTTTCAATTACACACCCAGTTCCGAGCGTCCAGTAACTAAATAAGTTCGTTTAAGAGCAGACTCAGTTCTGACGGGGATGGGATGGGGGGGGGGGGAGGCAAACAAGGGGTATCCGACCCGGGCAGCAGTTTGTGGGTGCGCCAAAATCATAATGTAATATGATTAAAAATAAACTTGCTCCACACAGCGCCTAGCATACGGAAGCATGGTTAAAGATTTAGTTGTACATTTTTTTTTAAATGTCATATCCATTCAACCGAAAGACGTCCACTGGTGGACATAGGTCTCTCCAAAGGCTTCCACGATAACATTTCCACTCTGCGACCTTCATCAGGTCGTCGGTCCACCTTGTAGGGTGCCTACCCGTTACGTCTTCATATGCCAACCATTATATATATTTGTAAGTTTTTTTTTTAAAGTAATTTCTATGTATCAAGTTGCACGCACATTTTGTTCCCAATCCTAAATGTAATGTCTGGGTATGTGTATGAAGTAAACGGTCAGGCTAATAGTGAATTAAGCCGATACAAAAATTAAAATAACACTTTTCTAACAATGTGTTCTGTAAAACATTGAATTTTTAAGAGTTGTAATAAAAGAAATATTTATGAAGCATTGTTTTGAGTGAGTGGAGACGCAGGGCATCATTAGTGATACATTATACGTCAAACCACGTTTCGCTTGGGTGCTGACCGTGTTTGCCCATTGATACGCCCCCCCTATGAGTTCGTCCATTAATCACGTGATGTTTTTATCAACTTTTAAACCCTCATCCACACACTTCCCCCCCCCCCCTCGCCCCGGTAAGGTTTTAGGCTAACGCAAACCATAGAACGCGTATATTTTTAAGATACAAAGTATCTTAAAAACCTTTAAAAAAAGGTATAATTTGTAAAACTTAGAATATCGTTGCCTGACAACGGTGAGCGAAGGTCACGGCTTCTCGATTTAGACATCACGGTTCCAACAAAAAAATTAATACACGTGATATTTACAGAACCCGCCTTGCCGCCTTCTGATATTTCGTGATATTTTTCCAACCCTCTCCGCCCTATCAAGGCTTAGGTGATTAACGGGCAATTCCTATGACTTTAGGCATTTTCATATTTTGCCTTAATGATATTTTACCATCTAGATTTTAACGTATTAACTTTGAGCGAATATGAAATTCGATTTCAATCGAATAACTCGCAGTAGGATTTTTGATGTAATGTTTATGACGAAAGCAAAATTTATTAGAAGACAATCCTTTCTTTCTATTTATTTCTTTCTCTATATCCGTTCTTTCTGTGGATTTGAGTATCACAATACAAAAACAAAATGCAAAATTATATAACCAACGAGTTTGTACTAAATTCCTTAGGTAATTTCTTCTATTAATAGATCGATCTAAGAAATCTTTTTGCGTTAAATAGCTTATTATTTGCATCTCTTTTTGAACTGACTAAATGCTATTGACATGAAAGCCATGACAGCGCATTTAATAAGAAAGGTCTATATGACGACATAACTTAAGGCTACGGTCCTAAGGAGTGTAAGAAGTAAGTTATATACATGTATGCAAAACGAGATGAGTTGACGTGAATAAAACATGCATTTATGTGACAATTTAACACGCATCCGTAGCACAGAGTAACTCATCGGTTACTGTAATATCTGTGGTTTTTGTTATAGCAGGTACATGTTATAAACATTAGCTATGTAGAAAATTTGTTGGCCTCAAACGGCCTTGGCAACTATCAACGGACTGGTTGGTCGGCTCACACGGGACAGAGAAAGGGGGCACCAAGTAGCTCAAGGGCATTAGTGCCTTGATCCGAACCGTTGGAAGGGGGGAGAGTTACTAAGCCGGTATCGACCGTCCGCCTTCGTATAATACATTTATTACTGGCCGTTCAGTTTAATCCCACAGTTTTCTATGTGTTTTTTTAAATAAAGTAATCCTTAGGTCCTTTCGAAGTTCAAAATCGTGTAAAAAAATCGAATGACTCCTATTTCATTCGTAGGGCACCAATGGATTTTTTGGTTCTTGCATTGATTAATCTAAATTCAAAACAAGTTGAAATATACACACCACATAATGGAAAATGCAGGCGGCGATAGTGATGTGGGAGACGACGTATATTCAATTTGAGAGTCAAAGTTGCCAGGAAATAAATTGAAAATGTTTTTTTTTTATTCTAAAAAATCGTCCTCTCAATGTCTCTGGATAGGGTTATCAACCTTTATATAACTCGTATATAGTATTATATCGTGTCTCGGATTCTGCGCGGCGGGGAGTACCTACTATATACATTACTCGTAAATTCTCTCATAGAATATAGACATATTTAGACGTCTAGGTTCTCAACGTGGGCGATAACGACCCCTTATGCATGTAGAAGACCCAGAGAAAATTAGGAGGCATTAAGATAGCGCAGAAGAGGTGTGAGCAGATTAAAAATATAGTTTAAAAAGGGCTTAAGATAGGGACTCTATAAAAAAAAACATATTCTCAAACTAAGGTGAACAAAATAAGGTTTGAAACTATGATTTAGAGGAATGCAAAAAAATACGTATATTTATAAAGATTTGCGTTTAAGTACTGGCCGTTATATGAATATATGAAATTGGAAAATGGAACGATTTTAAACATTTTTAATTTTCGAACTTCATTTGTTTTAAATTCTACAGCTGCAATTGTTTTGAGGGTTCTTCTCGACGTTCTTTTAAATTGCCTGCTTTTTGTTAAATCGAATAACTACAATGAGAGATGATTTTTTGTGATTAATACACAGGGGAAACGCACTTCGTTTTTTTCAAAGTCCAAAACAAGTTTGACAAATTACGGTGAGCATTCAAATAGGTAGTAAGAAGGGTCCAAGAAGTTGGAATAACAACTCAATAGCCTGGCGGTCCTCATTTTTCATAAGCCATTGATTAGCGCGAGTGACTTTTGCTTGGAGTCGAGTGTGTTACATATTGTCTTAATCCAAATGATAGGAAGGTCAAAATGTAAATTTAAGGTCATTGAACGTATTATTGGGAGAGAGCCTTTCAGTGACGGCTTAGTAAATGATTCGCTTTGAATCTCGCCCGGAACTAAAGATAATTGAAAACGGGCTTTTGAAAACATTTTCAAAGGATTCGTGAAAACGGAAAACATTCGTAAATTACTGCATCTTAGAGTACCAACAGGTGATCAGTTTGAGCAAATAAAAGATAATGCATTCTTGCGCGCGTCAGCGATAATTTTGGAGTATCTTGGGTGGTTGAAAGTGTGGTTATTGATTTAGTTGGCACGGTTTCCCGACCTAGACTCGATCGAATATGTCTGTGTAAAAAAAATCCTACGCGAGACATAGGTATACGTTAGTACATAAATATAATATTAGTTTTTTTTTATTGTTAAGGCTTTATAGCTTTGGGAGCAGTGGTAAAGTTTATACTTTACCACTCTCTAATTGGTATTTAATTAAAAAAAAAAAACGATAATTAAAAAAATGTAATACACATATAGTAATTTTCCGAAGTATAAAATATCCTTTTCTCGATTACTTATTGGATTTTTTCTAATTTTCGCGTTCCATATTTAATTCGCAATTATTTAAAACGGGTTTTAAGGTCGAAACGTCGGGATAGGAAAAAAAGGAAAGGTAACATCGATTACTTATTCTATTTCAAAGCCTTTTTCTTTAAGTTTAACGATGATTGTGCATTAATAGTTTTTCTTAAAATAAAAATGTCTTCGCTTTACTCATGTTCGTATAACGTAAACACGCCTCAGCAATGGGCGCTAAGGAAGCTGCTTTAGGGTTTTAAAGTTGCACATAATTGCTCTAATTCGCTGCGGGAACCCTCCCGTGATGGGTTTCACCAATAAAAAAAAACTTGCTATATCATATGATAACATGTGTTTAATCCTATTTCTCTGGAATTTTTTTACAACAGCTATATGCCTGTAAATTATTTATTGTTGAACTCATTCGTGCGCTATAACTATTGTTAAATAAACAAATTAAAAAAAAAAGAACAAGCATCTATTATATTTATATAAGTATTTTAAATGAGGAATGTTTTAAAAACGGTGTGTCTCTAGAAATAAAGATTACATTTTTGCAAGCGAAGCACCGCAACGTGTCTCTCTACTGGGGGGTTGAACGAGTCAAATATGGCCAGCAAGATTTATTTAAAACCTAGTCTGAGGGTCATTCGGAGGTCAGCATTACGATCTTTTTTATATAACTAGGGACGCGCTTCGGCTTTGCACGGGTATATATAGAAATTTGTAATTTAAAATATTAATGATAAAATATAGCCTACGTTACTTACTAATAATGTAGTTTTTTATAGATGTTTTTTTTTAATAAATAAATAAATGCATTAAATCAAAATTAAATTATGACCAATAAGAAATCAATTTTATCTCTTTTACAATAGTATAGATTATCTTATTTCGAAACTTATACGTATAAAGTGGTTTTGATTTAACGGGATATGGAGAAGTAAAACTACAGAATCTATGTAAATTTTCTAGGCTTAGAAAATCATTAATAATTACAGTACCGATTAAGCGCCTGCTTATTCTCGGGAGGATTTGGGATATTATTATTCGAGAAAGGGGCTACGCAGGCTAAGACAGTCCTGTGTCACTGCGACCTAAATAGATCTATTGTGATCGCCCCCATATTTCTAAAGCTCACTGCCTAGACCTACAACCTGGATATACTGTAGGATCTTTTTGGTAGAGAGTGTTTGTACCGGGTCCCCCTCAGGCGGCGACCCAAGACGTGTCTCGTTCCCCAACTGGGGAGGCTCTTGACGTCGCCGCCAGCGCGATACAGTGACACTGCCCATGCATTGAGCATTACACGCACAACACTGCACACACACTCTTGCACATAACATGCAAGTACATAGGTCCTGTAAGGAACCTTTTTTTTTTCTTTTTATTAATAAATTTTAAAAAAATGTAGGGAATAGCTAGGTTCAAACTCGCGAGAGAGTTTTACACTCAGGTGACGGCCAAGCCGAGGTTCGTACCATTTTGGTAGACCTTGTGCTAGTCACCTTTTGCGACTGAGTGCCTTCAGCACTCGCCCCCAAAATCACGGTGAAGCTGTAAAGGCCCTTCCGGTCAACAGCGTTAGCTAGGTAGGAAAAAAAAACCTCCTCCGGGAATGCGCATGTTTACCTAGAATTCAGTAGCGTATGGGTATTAGCAGGTCACATTCACACAAGATGTGCTTTGGTGTTTGGTCGTCTGCAATTTCACAGATCTGCAATCTCTTGCGTTCTGGGCACCCATGTTGTGCATATGCTTGCCCAAAACAACAGTGCCCAGTTAGCTCTCTCACTAATACTCGAAAAGATTTGAAATATGTATAAGGATGTTATTTTTATTATTATAATTGTAGCAGACATATATTTCAATTCCCACATTATTTAGGGCAACAAAACCTTCGCAAAAAATCAAAATCAAAAACATCTTTATTCAATTTAGGCCCTAAGAAGGCACTTATGAACGTCTAAAACACTACCACCGATTCGGAAAACAACCCAGTCGAGAAGAGCGCAGGCAAGAGACTCGATCTGGTTCTTTTTTTTTAATAAATATAATACATATCATTTTTTTTTCATATAAAAAACTATATAAATCATAGTCTTAATAATGTTAGCGGGTGCGCACAGAGATGTGGGTTAATTCCAGACATCACTATAGTTCACGTAATGATCCACCCTGTAATAACCTTTTGAGATTAAAAACTTGCTTGACATAATACTTGAACTTATTGTCAGGTAAATCGGTAATGTTACTTGGGATCTTATTGTAAAACCGATTACTATTGCCTATAAACGCAGATTAACTCATCAAAATTCAGTCACAATCGATTTAACAGTTTACAGAGGTTTTCGTGCTAAGAAGCTTATTCGAATTTCGAATTCGTTCAGATAAAAAAATGATTGTTATGGATTGTGATTATACAAAATTTCCGGAACGTAAGTCTTAAAAAGTCATCTTAAGCCATAAAATAACTAAAACATATATTTAATAAGCGAAAGTCAGACATTATTGTTTCCAACTAACGACCTTGTGCTCTTAAAATCTATACTTATAAATAAAATTGTCTGTCTGTGTCTGTTTGTAATATCAAAATAACAATTTTTTTTTTACCAAATACATATGAATGTATATATGGTACCTATATGAATATAGAGCATTTTATTCTAATTTTCAAAGGCTCCTATTTGCTATATTAAACAATTTTTATGGAAAATATAAAAATGTACGGGGCATGGCAGCGGTAAATATATATGGTACAAAAATATTTACCACATTGATATTATCCAAGAAAGAACCAGGGAAATACGTTTGTATGGAATAAACGCCGCTAGCATATCCTCTTAAGCCGAGAGAATAGTAGTTAGCGCAAGGGTCCCAAAGTGGCACGGACATCAGCTTCGACTGCGCTACCTGAGACGTAAATTCCGCAGAATTAGACCCGCCTTAAACCTACTGCGGTTAAGGGGAAATACGGATCTCAAGGTGTCCCTTACAGAACCCATTTACCTGCGTGTAGTGTTCCGGGTGTGGGGTGCACGTGCAAAAGCGATTATTTTTATTTAGCACTACCTGTGTGCCCGCGGCTCCACCCGCTTGTCATATATTCTTCAATGCGTAATATAGTTTTTCAATAACCATTGAAAAATAATGTCTTGATGGTGTTGTCCATCGAAAACTATTGTGTTCACAATGTCATGAGTTTTTTTTAAAAGCGGAACCACAATTATTTTCGAAAGTTATAAGTATTATGCTTAAAGTGGCCTACGTTACGCGGAGTCACTTCAGCTAGCTACCAAAACAATCCCATCAAAATCGGCCCAGCCGTTCCGGTGAATAACCGGAACAAACTGACTGACAAATATTTTAAAAAATTGTATTTTTATTACAGGTATA
Source organism: Samia ricini (assembly GCA_014132275.2). NCBI lineage: Eukaryota > Metazoa > Arthropoda > Insecta > Lepidoptera > Saturniidae > Samia > Samia ricini. Next base: position 31,682,170 of record AP028161.1, read on the forward strand.
ATAATTTTGACATTACAAACAGACGCTTATATTTTATTTATTAGTACAGATTAGAGATTTCTATATGCCTGTGCGAAGCCGGGGGGCGAAGCTAGTTACTTAAAAATACACTACATTGAATATAGCTGAACATGGAATAATAATTTGCAGGGGCAACGGCCATTAATAGCTTGTTCATAAGCAGGGAGTAAAGAGACTAGACCATTTCCTGGAATGTCATTAGGCCTGTGGCGTATTGTCTATGTCAGTGATTCTCAACCACTGTGCCGCGGCACTTTTGTGTGCCGCCAAATTTTGCAAATATATAATAATATATGTTAATATTATTAAATTATATCATTTAAAAAGAAAAATATTTATGCAGTGTGTTGTAGTGAGTAAATAATTTTTATCTTTTTCTTTGTGTGCCGCCAAATTTTGAAATCGTTAAATATGTTCCGCAACAAAAAAAAAGGTTGAGAATCACTGGTCTATGTGTTATACTAATTGCAGCCATAAAGCTTCTGCTGCGGGTGCGTGCAGTTTTTCAGACGCTGTGGTGATCGTTTCGTATAAATTGTTATTTATTTTATCTTAGGCGTTGTCCATTAATCACGTGATATTTTTAGAACCATTGGGATCCTCCCCCTCCCTTGGTAATACGTAGTGTGGTTTAAGATCAAAACACTGCCCTTCCTGGCAATGATCACATGTATTTCTTTTGGTACAATTATCATTTAAAAAAAAACACAATACTAAATTTAATAGGTAGATTACCCATTGAAATGATACAATAGGAAAACAATGGAAAGCTGGCGTAAACGCCAGGTTAGTGCTCAAGGGGTTAAATAAATGTAATATATGAACAATATGATGAGCTGGTGCCCTTTTCGACGTTTAATGCGGCATATGCTTATAACGTATTTTTTTTTTATTTATTTACGCACTGCTGCCTCTTGGCCCGCACTCTTTAATAGATACGTTTTCCAACAAGATTTTGTACACAATAAATTCTTTTAAAATATATAGATACAAGAAATAAAACGACTTACATATATGTGAGCTTTATAACTATCTTTATATTAGTGTATTTTTTTTTTTTTAACAAAGTATATGGGTTAGTCTATGTTATTAGTTTTTTTTGTCGTTTTTAACTCCCCTCCTCCTTTCCTATTTTCTCTTTCCAAACCCTAACAAAGTATTATGGTAATAGTAGCATATGTATACTAGCTGTGCCCGCGACTTCGTTCGCGTTTTATTTATAAAAAAATAAATTTGACCAAATTGTAAATCTAAACCAATCTCGAATCCTCAGGAATAGACACAAAAAATTTCATAAAAATCGGTTCAGCCGTTTAGGAGAAGTTTAATCACATACACACGCATAGAAGATTTATATATATAAATATATATAAGATATACACTGTGTTATTATATCTTGTGTTCAGTGTCGAATAAATGTTTCTTTCTTTCTTTCCTAATTCAACGATCAGTCAAGGTAACGCGCTGCTTCTCGGTTTTTAGATATACGGTAGGGTACCACAAAAAAAAAATCACCGCATCCCGCTCGTGGACTCCCCCTCGAACCTAACGTGATTAACTGACAAGCCCTTTTCCAGTGAACATAAAAAAAAAAAACGTAACTCGATAATGTATTTGGTTTGTAACTATCGGAAACGTCTCTCTCGCTCTGACTGTGTATCCGTTATTTCGTTTATAATTCGAAAACTACAGAACTGTATTAAATGATTTTTTTTTAAATTCCGACCAAGTAAATACTTTGTTATATTTACCATCTTGAACATCATCGTCACTTAAAATCAGGCGAGATTCGGATCAAACATTGTGCCCATAGAGTAAAAAAATGGCTACAGAAGCGCTTGTACAGCTTGATTAAAACGTCAATATGGTATCTCAGGAAATTGAAGACTCTATCCGACCTTTATATACTAGCTAGTGCCCGCGGCTCCGCCCGCGTTCCATATGTTCTTTAGGTGTGAGTCAAAAACTGCATGTTAATAAAAAATACAAATGAATGAGAAACGTGAGGGTCTTTTTATTTACGGAAAAAAATGTTCATAAGAGTAAATTGAAACAAAAATAGAAAGGTTCGATGGAATCCTAAAAGTATTAGGTGCAATTGTTTTGAGAGCGTGGTTATCCCGGTGGGCTAATCCGCGTGTCTCACAGACGGTAGGACTGAAAGGTCGGAGGTTCGAACCCTTCTGATTCTCATTTGAGAATTTGGGCGAAGAGGTGAGTAGGGAGAGCCTGTGGGTCAGGCAGCGACTTCCCCCTCATCCCCAACTTGGCTGATTTTTGGACGTGGCCCTGTTCGGCCTGCCACAGGGGGCGACGCGATGCTTGTCCCCATTAATGCGGCGGGCGGCTCCGGGGGGTTTAGTGGGTATTTCTGGCCCTTCTCGCCGGGTGAGTCCCACACTGGTGTGGAGACGTCCCTCCACACCCCCTTACCATTTTCATTGGGGGGACTTTGATCCTCCTCATGAATTTGGTAGAGGTTGTGCGTAAATGCATGCCCCTCGTCAAAAAAAAAAGAAAAGGTGCAGTTGTTTTGTCAATTTGGAGAAAGAAATGATCAGTTTTTATTCAAGACTGTGTGCCCGCGGCTGCGCCTGCGTTTTATACATTTCACTGCAGTTTTTTTTTAATACGGAACTCTATTTTTTTTTTAGTACTAAGACAAAGTAAAAATGTTTCTCATAAATTCAAGCACTTGCCCGTAAAACTGCATTGAATCGGATTTTATTCAGTTTTTTATGAGTTTTAATTTTTTTACACGGAACCGTAATAATTTTGGAAAAATAAAAGTACCCTAAGTTACCCGGAGTAACTTCTGCTATCTACCAAAAAAAGTCCCGTCAAAATCCGTCAAGCCATTCCGGAGATTACCCGGAACAAACAGACAGACAGGTAGACAAAAATTTAAAAAATTGTATTTTTGGTATATGTATCGTATTTACATTCATATCTATTTAGTAAAAAAAATAATTTTGACATTACAAACAGACACATCAATATTATTTATTTATTAGTATAGATAACTTTGACGATTGACTGAAGACTGGGATTATATATTTCATTCTTACTCGCGTTAACTTCAGTTTCACATTTTGTAATGACTCCGTAAATGTTACACCAGAATAGCTCAAATATTTTGCCTCTTGTCGCAACAACTTATAAAACATTCACATAAACCTTACATATTTCTATACAAACTTTCATCCCCTATTCCCTATTGTTATTTTACACCCTTGAGGGTAAAACTTTTACAAACTTTAAATGTCATATTTATTTATATCGAATCAAGAGCCTAACAAATAAAGATTCAAACTTCTAAAAATGACGATACTTCCAGACAACTTTTCGTCCTCTCCTTTAAAACCATTTCTTGAATTAAGTATCTCCTTTCTCAGGCTGTAGACTATCTGTGTACCAAATTTCATTTAAATCGGTTCAGTAGCTTTAGTGTGAAAGCTCGATAAACAGACAGAGTAATGATTTAAAAGACAGATAATCCCACGCTATAGAAGGTTGATGCAATTGACGTTCAACGAAAGAACACTAGAGACCTCATAATACTCTATAGAGAGAATTTATTTATCATACATTCATTTGGTCAGAGATTTTGCAACACGTCTGTAACCAAGCAAGCATTAGGGAAAACCCTACAATTATGATATGGTTTGATCACGATGCTTTCCTTCGCCGAAAGCTCAGGTTCGGGAAGGAACAAGAGAAATCGATTAGAACCTACGTCCATACTTTGTATCCGACTATTTTACCACTATGTATAAATACAAACATACATAACATAGAATCTGTATCACTAGAAAAATAATGAATTAAATAATTATTAATTTCCATCAGAACCTTTGTAAATAAATATTAAGTTATTTTTAACTAGGTTGCTGATCCGACGAACTTCGTACAGCCTAAGAATCAATAAATCTGTTTCATTCAAAATGTAAGACAACGTTCGCATGTTTTTTTTTTGCGAATGTTTCCGATTTTTCTATACTTATTGTGCTATTCAGAGAGTATACTAATCAAACATCATAGAAATCGGTCCAGCCATACGCACATTGTTAATTTGCTAATTCGAATAAGAAAATGGTAGATTAAAAAACAAAATATAAAACGTTAATGTATAGAAGAAATTAGATTTAATGGCTGCGATAAAATAATTGACATAGCAAAACTAAAGTATACAGTTTACAGAATAACAGTAAACGCTAAAAATTAAACAGTTCAGTATTATAACAGGCACTCCCGAGTTACCACTACCTACTAGTCAAGGTAAATTACGAAACTCGACCTACCCTAAAACTGCACCTCACCCCACCTAAAAATAAACGACGTCGACGTACAGCCCGGCCTCTATAGCAACCCCAGTGATGCCCTCCCTCTATTTGCAACCCTCGTAACCACTGGTCCATGGGGGATCACCCCTGGTGTGGCACGATAAGGTCGACTGCCGGGAACAGCCTATATTCGTATTGTGAGACGAAAATATTACTCGAGAATGAATTTCAAGAGAGTGCTCTATTTTTAAACTCAAAATATTACCAAACTTTACAAAAAAATGTTTACAGAATGTAACAACAAGGAAATATCGTCATTAAAGTGTAAATTTTATAGTATTTTGGTTTATAGCATTATCTCAATTACCGATGTCCAATAGGTGAATATTAAAACAGTAGTGGTGCCGTTTCCCGAGTCAAATCCGTCTAAATATATACGAATAAATAACTTCACTACACTGAGTAGATAATAATAGTAATAAAACTGTAATACTGTCGTAATAATCAACAGAGGATTCCATGATCCTATCGCTCCTGGGTAGAAAAAAAACTAGACAGCCATGGTGACTGTCGACAGAAGTGAAAACATTTGTCTGGTTTTTAAATCGCTGCGAGTAATAATTATGTATGTACAGTAATACCCCGCTTTACGCGAGGGATACGTTCCGAAGAAAATCGCGTTAACTGAAATTCGCGTATATCGAGGTTTATGATTAAACATAATCAAAATTTGATACAAAAAAATTCAAATCATTTTAATCGATCACTTTAATTCTAAGAACACTTTATGCAATATGTGCTCTTATTTTTTACGGAAAAATACATCTATTGTCTTTACATTATTTTTATACGCACTCCTTCGCGTAATGCGAGGCATTTGGGCGCGAAACTTGACATTCGCGTTATAGTGAAACCGCGCGTAACCGGGTCGCGCTAAGCGGGTTATTACTGTATTTTATTCCTAATCAAAACATACGATAGGCTGCGTCAGTATAAATTGTATCATTTATTTCTTATAATTGACACACTGCAACATGTTGACGGCTGGCGTCATAGTATTGCTAATGCGAATCTGTAAGTTAATTCCACATCTAGAATCGCTCAACGCCGCTAAAAAGATATTCACTTCGAAAACAATTTTACATATTAAATACACACAACGTAGTACTAGTGATTTCAAATTCAGAGGACTAATGTATGCCTGTTTTTCCTTGGCTCTCTCTCGAAGTTCTCTAACGAATAAGTTTCTTCGTTTTACCCAATTAATTACTTATTTATAGTCAGCCTGTGACCACGGTTGGTTCAATCCTAACCTAACCTAACCTAACAAAAAGGCCTCGTTAAAATTTCCGTAGTTATTAAAAGCAAAAATGTAAAAACTCACATGAGCAAAATAATGTGGAATCCTTTGTTTAACAATTCAAAATTGAGAACACAGAATTCACATATTTTGATCAGCAACAGTCTGCTACTTATATAGAGTATGTCAATAGACAATGAACAAGAATGAAAAGAATGCATTCTTAGAAAATTAGAAATTTACCAAAGAGTTTATACACAAAAAAAAATGGTTTAGAAGCATTCAGAGAACGAACAAAAGAGGATGTCGACAAAATTTACCGTGTAAATTATAGATTAAATATTTGAAACAATTGACGAAACAGTGAGTCGTAGTTATTTTTTTGCAAATGTCTATAATATAAATGCGGGTGCGAGTTACCGCAGTAATGTCTGGTAGACTTGACCTAATCCCCACTCCCCCCCCTACAAGGAGTCGTTATCCAAACCGGTCTTGAGCCAGAGCCGTACCGTGAGATGGAGGAGGCGATCATTTAATAACACTACGTTAAGTTTTGAATACATTAGGCATGTTTATCGAAAAGTTTCAGGCTTATTGAAAAGAAGTATAAATGCGTACTTTTTATTCTTTAGAAGAAATATAGAATAAAAATAATGGTCATGATGATCAAATATTTATTGAATTAGTTCTTACCACATTTTTTTTTTTACACATATGCCAAAACCCAAAGAACAGCGCACTACTACGGACGTAAATACTTGACAGCAAACAGTCGGGTGAAAAGAGGGTAAAAGAGAAGGGGCGTATTATTGTGCTCTAAACCGGGATAGGGTTTGACCAAAACCACTCTTATGTAGCAGTGATAAAGTCGAAAATCGTAACACACTAAGTTTAGGATGGGGGCTTAGGTATATCGTGGGATCGAACAACGTCATAGCGCCTCAACGCACAGGGCTATCATTACTTCCAATCACTTCCCATGGTCGTCTTCTCGCAATCCCACCATATATCGGAAAGCGGAGTTGTTGTCTGAAGGCAACTCTCGACAAGGTTAACATTACCCGATGGGTTAAAGAAGTCATCCATATTAAAAACTTTATACTTGAAATATACTTTATGTCTATCGCTTTTATCTGCATTATCTCAAACAATATGTTTATTTATTATTGATGACATGGGTGACTGAATAGTATGTAGGCAATATTTATTTTATTGTGTGTGTTTGTTTTAAATCTTACAAAATTACTCATGCGAAATAATAATAATAAAGAAATTACTCTACGTCCTTTGCAATATTATTAGACATATAAAAAAAACCAGTTACGTACTAATGATAAAAATTATGTTTTCACTGTTGTACTTTTTTTTTTAATTTTGTAACTAATGTGTATTAGTTAATCATCTCGAATCAGACATTGTAATTTTTTTTGTCTGTCTGTCTGTGTGTATGCCCAGATTTTGATGAAAACTCTGCACATGGGAAGTATATATCAAGGAGCCGTTGACACGCTGAACAGATTTTCGAAATATTTCTTAGAATTCGTTAAAAATAATAATGAAGTAAAAAAATCTGTTTCGCTTTAACCTAAAAACGGGTTTATCGATTTTGATAATACTTTGTGTGCATAAGGTATGTTATTTATAAATGATAGACTGGAGTTTTTGGCGGGATCTCAGTCTGACATGTAGCAATTGTTTTCTTTAATTCATTAAACTTGTGTACTTGACTCTATATCATGTAATCTTGGTGGCGTTTTGTGTGAAATAGTTTAGTTATTGTGTTCAAGTTAAGTTTATTATAGAAGACAACGCGTAGCATACATTCTGAGGTGCCGACAAAGCTCCATGGAAAGTTCGAGCAGGATAGGCCACCGTTCTGTTGGAGCTTGGTAACGCTGATACAAGATTGAAAATCTTACCCACATGACATTGGCACAAATTGTGTGTACACACAGATTGCCATTAACTAAGAAGAAGAAGAAGAAATGATAGACTATTTAAATTATCGTATTTTTTTTAAATGTATGAAATTTGGTGTACTGGGAAAGCATGTGTCGATTGGTAACAAATAGGCTATGAATAAAAAACCAATATCAGAACATCCCACCTTTAATAAAGACAATACACTTAAAGTCACGGGTGTCTATACTATACGAGTATATATCATGTCAGTTTAACGCCTAAGTTAGTTCTCAACGTGGGCGATAACGTCCCCCTTGTGTGGGTTTGTGACTTTCGGGTGGGGGAGGGTGGTAGTAGAAAGACCCAGAGGAAATAAGGCGGTATTGAGATAGCGCACATGGGGCATGGGCAGATTAAAAATATATTCTAAAAAAAAACAAAGATGAGAGACTCTAGAAAAAAACATATTCTCAAACAGTGGGCAGTGAATAAATAAGCTTGAGAAACTGTGACTAACGATTCTGACATTTAATTTAAGAAGCATTCTTTCTATACGAATAACAAGGACGAACGATGCATTTCTATTTGGCAACTAAACTAAGACCCTTTAAAAAGTATTCGTGGTAGGTAATCGTTCAGTTCGATCTATTAATTCTATTCACGTTAATGTATTAACGTTGATAAGAGAATCACAGTTTTTATTACAGTTAAATACAGTTACGGTTTTGTTATTCATGTTTCCGGAAATGTTCTTTTAAATCTTAAATACGAATAAGACCTTTAAATGTATATTATCGAGAAATAATTCCTAAAATATAGATCAGAATATATAAACAGCAGTTCACACTCTTATATATATATTTAAATATAAATAAAAGTTTATATAAGGTACCTATAGTAAAAACACATTTTTTGTCTTTTCGACAAACTGTCTGGTCTGTTTGTTGACGGCTAGATCGATTTTGACGAGACTTTTTCCGGCAGATGGCTGAAGTTACTCCGCATAACATTTTGTATTTTTTCACGTAAAATTTGATCTATTTTATAACAATTATTTAAAGACTATATTACGCAGTGAAGAAAATATGAAACGCGGGCAGGACCGCGGGCACACGGACGTAGCCCTGTTGAGTCTGCCGCAGGGGACGACGCGGTGCTTGCGAAAGCCATCCCGTGTCGTCCCCATCCCAAAAGCGGCGGACGGCCCCGGGGGGTTTAGTGAATATTTCCGGACGCTTCACGTCCGAGCAAGTCCCACACTGGCGCGGAGACGTCCCTCCGCGCCCCCTTACCTATTGCATTGGGGGACTTCGGTCTCACTAATGCAATAGGTAAGGGTAGTGCGTAAATGAATTCCCCTCGTCAAAAAAAAAAGGACCGCGGGCACACAGCTAGCTAGTATTTAATAAAGTTATAAAAATGAATGAAATACTTTTAATTTTACCTTAAAAATTGTTTCTTAAACGTTTTTATACTGTATAGGAAGTCTAGGCTTTGTTTATTTTTAATGACAGGTGGGTGATTACGTAAGCAATATTTACCTATAATAACATAGCTCTACAATATTTTTTTTGCGTTGCCCTGTATGATGTAAGTACTGTTATGAAAGTACTGAATGTGCTCTTGAATTTTATGATTTTTAAATATCTTATAATTTGAAAAGTTGAAAGGTGGAATATTTGATGGTCCTCAAATACGGCAATTGATAAAAGACTAACTTCATAATAATTTTATAACTTAATAATTTTATTAAAGTTATGACTGTTTTGGAATGTAAAGATTGGAAAAGTTTGGTGTTGGGAGTCGAAAATTTCCCAGGTAACCATAAAGCATCAAATTATGAAGAAATTGTACAAAATATGCTGGCAAACTTTCAGGCTCTAGGGGCAAATATGAGTATCAAATTACACTATCTCCGCAATCAGTTGGATAAATTTCCGTATAATTTAGGAAATTATATCGAGGAACAGGGAGAGCGGTTCCAAAAGAATCTAAAAGCGACGGAGGAAAGGTATCAGGGTCTACGAGATAGTCACATGATGGAAGATTACTTTAAAAACAGATTGTCCCTTGAAAAATTATTAAAGAAAAGCTCATGAAAGGAGTTTTATGGGAATACAACATATGTTTTCGTCATTTTCTTCTCTATTTACTTCGCTATTTTTCCGATCTTTGTAATGTAAAATAAAAATAAAGATTTAAAAGAAAACGAGAGAAGATCTTACAAAATAAGTGATAGTTTCAGGAATTGTCAGCATAAATATTTCCAAAATCAATCTTATTTCTAGGGCAAAAAAACCACTACAGACCAATGTAAACGTGGTTTTATTTTGTTGAAAATTATCCTAATGCTTATATAAGCATAGAGAGAGGGGGGGGGTGCTGGTCAAATAATTGAATTTTTTATGAAGTAACACTCGAAATACTGATACTTATGCGAGACTGTACACCCACCTAAAAATCTCAACATATTGTGTCTACTCGGCGCCCATAACTGAGAGCCATGCCAACAGCTTTCACATTCGCCTGTGGACCCCCCCCCCCCCCCCAGACCCCACACTGAGTTGCCCATCTCCGACCCGTAATCTCTGCCTACGTTGTATTTTTGAAACGAGTTTTATATTTCGTCAATAATTTATTTACGAGGGTTTCTTTACCAGTTTCCAGGCTTACAGTATTCCAAAAAAAACAGACTTAGTCCTACGTTCTCAATCGGTTCAGATATACAGACCATATAGTGGAAAATGCTAGCGATAGTGATGTGGTAATATATTCGTTGGAATTCATCGATGACGTATATTAAATTTGAGGGTCGAAGCTGTTGGGCAATAAATTGAAAATATATGTTTTTTGTGATAAAAGTCGTCCTCTCAATGTCCCTGACTGGGGTTATCAAACTATATATAATATTATATCGTGTCTCGGATTCTGCGCGGCGGGGAGTACCTGCTATATACATTACTCGTAAATATTTATTTAAAACTTAATTGTACGCCAATTAAATTCATATTGTACGTAATATAACTATTGCATGTAGAGTAGAAAGGGCGGCGTTATTGCTGCCAGCAATTTCTTCCAGGCAACCTTTGGATGGATTTGTCTTAGGAAGTCAGGGGCAATATGGGTGTAGCGAAAGTATAATAATGTTCATAGGTTCATTAATATTCAAAATGTTAGACAAATTATACATATATAAACATATCATAAATAAATTAAACATTTAACTCCCATGGATATACATATTTAGACGCCTAGGTTGTCAACGTGGGCGAACACGCCCACATGTTGAAGTAGAAGACCCAGAGAAAATTAATGGGTATTGAGATAGCGCAGAGGAGGCGTGGGCAGATTAAAACGATAGTATAAAAAAGGCAAAAAAAAAAAAATAAGATGGAGACTCTAGAAAAAAAAATATTCTCAAATTGGGCGATGAGCAAAACAAAGTTAAGAAACTGTCGACTAACGGTGTTAACACACGTACGAACGGGACCGCGGACATAGTACGGCGGGCAGGCGATGTTATCAGTCCCCTAAGTGGGGATGGGAATCCTTTCCGAAAAAGATCACTATTTGAATCGATTCGAATCTAAGTTTGATGAATCGATTCACAATATATCAAGGCTCAAAAGATCGATCTTTCAAACTAATAAAGTATCGATGATTAGTGCCCTTTTTGTTTTCTATGATCATAGATGGTCTTCTGTAAATATTCAAAAATAAATCAGTTTAGTTTCATTTTTCATTAGTAGGTTTAGCATTCTTCTTTTTTTGTTTAGTTGCTATTGATGACCTTTAATGCTGTCAATAAAAAAAAAAAAACTTTTTATTGTAACGTTTTTGGACTAAATGATGATTATAGTATAATTTCGATCACTGGAAGAATACTATTTGCGAATAAAAAGTCAAAAAACGATCTCTTGGACCTCGATGTTTTGTAAATCGATTTAAAAAATCGATGTTAAAATAATCTTATTGTCCATCTCTACTTAGGCGGCTGATGACCTCGGCCGTCCGTCATACCATGTCAGCGGTCAGTTCGATACGTATATTAACAGCATAAGAGAATAATAAAATACGTATAAAAAGTGAAAAAATATATTTCATTCGGATATATCTAGACCAAATCAATCATGTGTTAAATAAAGGCCAGATAAAAAGTACTCATAACCGACGAGCATGTATGAAAGCGCTCATGTAAGTAGAGGAAGCGAAAGAGGTATGCCAAGATCGTAGCAAGTGGAAGGACGTAATCTCTGCCTACACCCACGGGAGAAAGGCGTGATGATATGTATGTAATAAAAATTTATTCTATGAATTTGTTTGCAGTTTTTGATGGATATCGTGAGGCGATGTTCTTTCTACATGTGGATTCAAATGTAAACGTATTGATTGATTCAACCGATATACATAGGTCTCCCCCAAAAAGGTGGGTGTTGTCATAATCCGCACGCTTGGCAGGCGGGTTGGCGATCGCAGTAGGTGTTTGTACCCTCTCCTCCGAGAACCCTCAGAGGAAGCTGCTAGGAAACTATGTGCAGTTTGGTTTATCCCTTAGTCGCCTTTTATGACACCCACGGGAACGATAAGGGATGATACTATTTTTTATCAGGCATCACAAGGAAAATATACAAACGTATTTTAGGTAAGAATTTATGCCCGAAACACCGTAAATTGTGACGTCATATTTATCTCAGTACGCTCTTTCTCTCATTCATTAGAATTTAATTAAAATCCTTATAAGTTCCATATTTTTTTTATTAGATTTTCATTTTGTTTCCTTTGTCGACCTTATCGATGGTCCGTTTTTTATGCGTATAATAATTCTTGTATTAGTATACTAAAGTAATTTATAACCATTGATGACAAATTGATAGTATTTGATGATGCTTTAACATTTATTTTAAAAATTATCCCAATCTCTGTCAAATTTCCCACTAAAAATAGTATGCAATTTCACATAATCGAACTTTAGTTATAAAATATAAGAATTCATGACTTCAAATGATCGTTAGGTAAAGCCATATGTATTATTAATATAGTTATAAATTTTATATGATATTTTAAAACTATAACGGTTTCGCATATAGCGGGCGGGGCGGGACGCCAGCGCGATTTTACTATAGAAGAGGTCACGCTCGGCTCGCGTCGATGCAATTGCATATAGAAATACCGGCGCCAGCGTCGAAACCATGAATGTTACAGAAGATATTTTGCGAAGAAACTAACATAAACATTCTGTATAAAAATGTATCTATCTCATTCTTACGCACGGTTAAATCCTGTCGATGTATGTGTCTGTCTCTCTTTAAAATGTCGCTTTTTCGTTTCACACCGAATTTACACAACGGGGGCTAAATAATTTTTTACTACAATAAAAAAAAAACAGTTATTTAATACTCAAATTAAAGTCTCAACTCACCTTTACCGCATTCCGAGCAGATTTTATCCTTCTTCATGTGCGTCAGGCTGTGAATTTTTAGATGATCTCGACGTTTATAAGTTTTGCTGCAGACGAGACAGACGAACGGTCTCTCGTCGGTGCCGACTCGCTGTGGCTTACCAATAATGTCCAAAGGCGGATTGTTCGTAGAATCGAGAGTCGATTCGTTATCGTAATGACTTTGATCCTTAAGTTAAAACAAATAATGCTGATTTTACAATAAAAAAATTATGCAGAATGATTTCTCTTTAAATAAATGACAAATTTCTCTTACTTGAGATTCGTCAATATGTTCTCCGTTGGCATCGATATAATCATCCATGACCTCCTGCTTGATATCCAACTCCTGATCACTACTGACCGGGTATATGTTTTGTTTTAAAAACAGTTTATTATGAATCTGTAGATGCTTTTGCAGATGGTCCTTACGGTAGAAAGCTAGCCGAGAGAAAAAGCTGTGATAACATTGACATTCTATTTTTCGATACATTTAACAGGAATTTATTTAGTACTAGCTGTGTGCCCGCGGTTGCGGCCGCGTTTCATATGTTCTTCACTGCGTTTTAATTTTTTTTTTTTTAATACGGATCCCTATTTTTTTTAAATACTAAAATAAAGTAAAACTATTTCTCAAAAATTCGAATACTTGCTAGTGAAACTGTGCGTTGAATCGGGTTTTTTTTTTAAATCGAAATTTCATGTTTTAATTTTTTTACGCGCGACCCCAAATTATTTTCGAAAAACAAAAGCACCCCAAGTTACGCGCGGAGTTTCAACTATCTAACAAATAAATGTCCCGTTAAAATCGGTAAAGCCGTTCCGGAGATTACCCGGAACAAAGACACAGATAGGCAAAAATTTTAATAATTAAATTTTTTATATAGGTATCGTATATACATTCATATGTATTAAGTGAAACACTATTATTTTGATATTACATAGAGACATTTTTTTTATTTGTTTAGATCATTGTTGATTTTTTTAAAGTAAACTTGTTTTTCTTGTAAGAATAGGAAAGGAACAACATAGAAAAAACTTTGACAGCTAACTTCGGGGTGTTGGTTTTTCGTGACGGTTGCGCGCGCATCGTATGTTGACTAGCTAATTTCAGGGTGTCGTTTTTTCGTGATTTTTCTCATAATTTTCCTTAACGCGCCAAACGAAGTGTAACTTCAAAAATATGACGCTTTGCATATAAAAGTACAAATTACAGTTCTTGGCTTGTGTTACCTGTGACTAACCGTGTTTTATTCTGGAGTGAGCCATTAGTCCGGCAATGGAGCATTTATAAAGCCCATACAATTACTATAAAATTGACTATAATACATTATTAAAATGAGTTTTCGTTTAACAACCGAATCGTACATAACTTCTATACATATATATGTATAGAATCCTCAGTATAATTGTATCTAATTGTAAAAATTGTAAGCTGTAATGCTGTTGTAATAACATGACTCACTTTTTTTGCAAATGGGACACTTTTCGTTTTTGTTTCCAACGTGCAGTGCGAAATGGATGTTCAGGTGTTCTTTCCTCTTGAAACCTTTGCCGCATTCGGGACATACATGCGGCCTGGTCTCTTGATGTTCCGCCGTATGCCTTTCGAAATGCTCCCTGCGTTTTAAAACCTGTTTTCATATATTATACATAGAGTAAAAATGCCAAGAGCGAAAGTTTCATACAAAAACTCTATAAACAATAAGTCAGAAAAATGTATACGTGTGTGTAAGCGATATGCAATTGAGTAATAACCGGGACGCAGTGTGGGCTTTTAAGGCCAATGTGCTAGTTTCATTCCGCGTGCGACTATTTCTGTTCTGAGTGTTTTAATTCTATGTTATTACAAATACTGTTTTTTTATACTGTAAAAGGTCAGTGCTTTGGCTACAATCCCACCTGGTGTTATGCGGAACACATCTGTTGATGATTGGCGACAGGTTTTCAAACTTGAGGTGGTACACACCACAGGCGTGTATAGCTGGGTTCAAACTTACGCCCATCGACGCGGAATCCGACCACAACACCAACTGACTCAGTTCGCTTATAATTTTAATTATTCATTGCATTAAATCTCTTCATTATTAAGCGGTTAACATTAAACGTAATCAGAAAACATACTGTGTTGTTTGTATTTAATTAATTGTACGGAAATTTCAGTACTAAAAATATTGATTGAAAAAGTAAAACCACGCTAAATGTTCGTTTATCCACAGTTGGGTTGCGACATCATAAGCTATATGTTTAGGAGCCGTTCAAGTTCAAATCAGCAAAATTTTTCATTCCCGCCTTGTTAGCAATAGTAAACACTGGCATACATTTTACAAAATCTACTTAAGTAGTTAAAATTAAATAAGTACACATTGTTTACGTAATTACCATTCAATTAATGTCATCAAAAATAAGTAAAACATAGATCTCCCCCCTTTGTCTCCCATTTGTACGTACGTAATACTTGCACGTGCGAGCGCCGTAGTGAAACTTATTTAAAAAATGAAATATGTGTAACACTGTACAGAGGTCGTATAGTGTCATAAGTGAAAATCTTGGGCAATCTTTAGTTTAAATCTATAAGATAAATTATTACTAACGAGAGATCAGAGAGCGAGAAAGAGATAGAAGTAAACGTATGCCCACTTTCTAAAATACAATCGTGCGCACGCTTTCTCAAGAGCGAATTTAGCACAAAGAGGAGACAATAACAATTCTATAATCAAAAAAGTATAGCGTGATTATTATTATTGTCTCGTATAACTCACTCCAAGTATGTACTTCTATCCAATTAAAAAAAAAGTCAAAATTCAAAAATCCTTTATTCAATTTAGACCCTATGATATGGCGCTTATGAAAGTCCACCGCTTCGAAAAACAATCCAGTCATCGAGAAGAACCGGTAAGAGACTCGATCTGGTTTTTCTTTCTGAATGTTTTTTTTTTTTTGCATTTTACAACTAACAGTTACAAAATTTAATAGTAGATGCACAGAGAAAGCTGTCACTTCCAGACATCACCGTTCATATAATGATCCACCCAATAACCCTTACAACTCAAAACCTGCTTGACATGGTGCTTGAACTTGTCATCCGGTAAATCGGTAATGTGCTTTGGGGTTTTCTTGTAAAACCTAACACTATTAACTAGAAAACTCTTATTAGTTTTGCTAAGCCTGAAAGATGGAACTGATAATTTATGTTTACTCCTTGTATTAAAATTATACTGATCGTTTGCAAGTTCAAGTTTATGTAAATTTTTGCGGGCATACATTAAGTTATCAAGAATATACTTGGAGGGCAAGGTTAAGAAACTATTATACATTCCGGAAACTTGTTTCTAAATGATTCGCTAGGTCCAATATTGCTCGAACAGCTCGTTTTTGTAAAATAAATAAAGTGTCTACATCAGCTGATGTTCCCCACAGCAAAATGCCGTATGACTTCAAGCTATGAAAGTAACCAAAGAAGACTAATCTAGCAGTACCAATATCAGTTAATGTGTCGAGTTACCCATAAAAATAAGGCGATAGGAAAACAATGGAAAGCTGGCGTAAACGTCAGGTAAGTGCTCAAGGAGTTAACTGACGAATCTTACGCACTGCAAAAAACAGCGGAACTTAACAGGAAGGATAAGTTCTCTGTGTAGACCCCCCACTGTAATTTATCATAAACTGTAATATCCAAGAGCACAGTACTATTAACTATGCCTACTAAGCTCCCATCTATCTTGATATTACAATGAACATGTTGGAAGTTGGGCGAGGCAAATTTGACACATTCTATTTTATTAGTGTTTAATAGTAATTTACTATTAAACCATTTAGAGATATTAGCTAATGTACGATTTACTTGACTAACCTCTAATTCTTTTCTCTTAACTTTGAATATAAGGGAAGATTCATCTGCAAAAAGGACCATGTCAGCACTGTTATCAACCATTAGCGTTAAATCGTTTATATATACGAGTAATAAAAACGGTCTCAAAATCGCACCCTGAGGGAGGCCGATTTGAACTAATTAGTCCGTGGAAATAGCTCCATTTACATTAACTTTCTTACAACGGTTTTTTTTAGGTAAGACTACGAACGGCAAGATAAGTTCCAGCAACACCATAATGTTTAGGTTTTAAAATTAGAGTACTATGGTCAACGCAGTCAAAGGCCTTAGAAAAATGACAGAATGCACCAATTGCATCACGTGTATCCTTTCAGGCCCTAAAAATATGGCTTATTAGCGTTGCACCAGCGTCAGTGGTACATTTGGATTTCGTGAAACCAAACTACTGTTCCTTCAAAATCTTTTCTATTTTATTGCATATTTTAATATGCAACTAATTGATTAAGCATAATACTTTCGAATGTCTTACTTATCGACGTAAGTCTATAATTTTGAATACTACTTCTACATCCAGATTTCAACAAGGGCACTACTTTACTTATTTTTATATAACTCAAATAAATGGTCTCTACTTTTTTAATTCCTGTTACCCATTAACTAAACATAATTTTTGTTTCCAACGTTAACAACCTTTGTTTGGCAATGTTTGTTAAATTCATTGTTTATTATTTTAAAAACGCTGTCAAAGTCGGAATTCGGTGCTTGATTCTTAATTTTTTCTCTAGATAATTTAAGTTTAACGTTATAATTTAAACGACCTAATCTACTTTTAGAGATAAGTCTTACCATTTTCTTACAATCATTAGCTCTACGATCACTCATTGTAACAAATAGACCTTAATGATCAGACCTAACTATAGATACAATATAGTTGCCAATTGTTCTAATGTTAGAAAAAATATTATCTGCAGTGTGAACCGTGATTCTAGTTGGCTCACCGTCCGTTTTTAGTACCTAGGTGTTTCTAGCTCAAAACTGTATACTACATATGTCCACGTATATATTATACTTAGGGTCGATAAGAGTAAACTGTAAGAGAGAGAGGTCAATACAATACCTGTCTCTCTCATGTTCGTGCTCACGGATAATGCCCTCGCGCTCAAACTCACTACGGGATTAAAATTGGGTCTAGGGGATGTTCGGCGCCTTGGATCGGTCCAGCTGATTGTAAAACGGTTTAAAATAGTTACCTAGCTAACATAAAAAACGGAGCTTCAGACTGTATGTGAGATTTTTTTTGTGAATTTAAAAGCAATACTGTCAACGGAAAGTGTCTGGGGAGGTTTGTGTAACATATACATACAAATCAGATGACAGAATTTTCAGTGATTATTAGCCTTTTTACGTATATATGTAGTTTGATTACCTGATACTTGGGAAATTGCAGTCTGGGCAAGGTAGCAGCTAAACGATCACAGTACATATTAACACTACTCATTCCTACACATTTTGCTCATCAAAATATAAGTGACGTCTGTTGGTGCTGGGTTCTCGGATTATAACAGTCGCGACCTTGAAATTGATCTGTCATCGCGCGTATAGGTTACACTTTAAAAAAAAGAGAAAGGCTCTCCACTCACCCACTACCGCAAATCCCGCACAGAAACCTGTATCCCCGGTTATGTACTATCAAATGTAACTCGAGTTTCTCTTTCTCATCACTCCTGAATGGACACTCGACGCAGCAGTACTCTTTGTTCCCGTCATCGCCTGTGATTATGATCGCCGCTGTGTTTTTAGATGAAAAGTTCCGTTTTAACATGTAATCCATTGATGAATTCAGCGCTGTAAACGTTCATTCCTCCTTTATGATTTTACGTTACACTATTTATCATTTTAGCGGCTTTTTGGTAAGTTCTTATATGGGCGTATTTTGAAAGTTGTAATTTTTTTTTTACACGATATAGGCTCTATGCTTTAACCAGAATCTCACCTGATGTTAAGTGACGATGTGGTACATGATGGTAAACACACCTATTGGTATTTGGTGACTGGTTTTCAAACTTTAGAGTGGTAGCTATCCAGGCGGTCATGCCCTATACAACCATGCTATGGTTTCCTCACGATGTTTTCCTTCACTGAAAGCTCAGGTCGATTTTAGAAATGGATCGAACCCGCGTCGGTTGACGCGGAATCCGGCCGCACTACCCACTGCGCTAATTGGTAAAAAGTAATTGTACTAGTAGTTAAATACCTTAGCAACTAATGCTTAGTTAAATTTCTCACGAGCCCGAATAAATCTATATACTAGATGGAGACTCGTAAATAATATAATAGTAATTGTCTACATCA
This sequence comes from Samia ricini, assembly GCA_014132275.2. Classification (NCBI taxonomy): domain Eukaryota; kingdom Metazoa; phylum Arthropoda; class Insecta; order Lepidoptera; family Saturniidae; genus Samia; species Samia ricini. Next base: position 31,701,297 of record AP028161.1, read on the forward strand.
GAAATATAATTCTTAAAAATACCCTCGGTTATATGCGTTTATGAATTAAAATAGCTAATACGTACTTTAAAAAAAAAACTATCATAAACGCATAATTATTAATTAATATTTTATTTTCTAACTTAATTTATAATTATCAGTGTTGCGAAGAATGTAGACAAGAAATCGAACAGATATTTAAGGCATATGTAACGAAAAATGTTCTCTGCATGTAACAAACAGCCTTCTGATGTTGGCGAAAGAGAAAATGTTAATTTTTAGGATATAATAAAATTAATGTAGCCAGCGGAGAAAAGAAGTATTGGTACTACTGTTATAACTGTATTCATTTTCCATTATTATTAAGGCCCGTTCAAGTAGTACGTACGTAGACATTTTGGACATTTATGACACCCCTCCTTTATCAGTTACGGGTAACGCTCTTCTCCAATCCTCACTGAAACCCGCCCCCCCCCCCTGCGGCACTATGATAACAAAGAGTATTGGCATAGTTTTTGGAAAATCTACATAAGTAATAAAAATTAACAAGCATTGCTCACGTAATCACCATATGTCACTAAAAATATGCAAAGCATAATCCCCTCCAACCCCCATAATACTTGAAAGGGCCCATATCGTCAATTTGAAGAAAAAAAACAAATTATATTTAAAAGAAATATAATATTGCGTTGTAATAGTTCTGAATGTTTTGAAATTCAAGCGTAAAACGCATGTTTCTTTCATCGCCCCTAAACAATATTTTCACAGAATTTACCTAAAAAAAGAAACAATTTAAAAATGACATTTCTTACGATCTATTCAATTAATTTTTGTCTGTACGAAAAATACCTACTAATAATCGTTAAAATACATTTATATAATACTTACGTAGGTATGTATGTTTATTAACTGACCGATGATTTTATTCAGTACTAGCTGTGTGCCCGCGGCTGCGTCTGCGTTTAATATATTATTTACTGCGTTTTAATTTTTTATACGGAACCCTAATTATTTTCCTAAAGTATTTTTAATATATTAAAAATGTTTATAATTAATTCAAACATTTTCCCCGTAAAACTGTCCATTGAATTGGATTTTATTCAAGTTTTTTTTTTGTACGCGGAACGTTAATTATTTTCGAAAATCACCCTAAGTTACGCAGAGTAACTTTACCTATCTACCAAAAAAAGTCCCGTCAAAATCGGTCCAACAGTTCCGGAGATTACCCGGAACAAATAGACAGACAGACAAACATTTTCTAAATTGTATTTTTGGTATAGGTAACGTAAATACATTCACACCGATTTTGTAATTTTGACGGGACTTGTTTTGGAAGATAGCTGAAGTTACTCCGGGTAACTTAGGGTACTTTTAATTATCGAAAATAATTAGGGGTCCGCGTAAAAAAAAATTAAAACTCAAAAAAATTGAATAAAATCCGATTCAATGCACAGTTTTACGGGCAAGTGCTTGAATTTATAAGAAGTATTTTTACTTTATCTAGGTACTAAACAAAATTATGATTCCGTATGAAAAAATAAATAAAACGGAAGTGAAAAATATATGAAACGCGGGCGCAGCCGAGGGGAAGGCAGCTGGTAGAAAATAAACCTTAATACCTACATATTATAAATATTTTTCTCGTCATCGAAGTCGTCGTAAGGTAGTTTACAAAACTATATTTATGTTATAGCGAATTAAGTACGTAAGTTGCCTATAAAAGTAATAGAAATGGCAAAAATTTTAAATGAAATAGTGACGACTTAAGAGCTAAATTTATTTGTTTTAAAAATTTACAATACAGTGATAAAATCTATTATAATTTAATATCTTTAGATTTACATGGCCTTTTAATTTTGTACAAGATTGAATAAAGTATAGGTCGATTTACAAGTATCATTATTTCATAAAAGCTATTTAAGTATATATTTACCAACAAAAATAACTTACCACTAAGTTTAAGTAAAGGTATCCATAATTTCTCAAAATAAAAACTTTAATAAAAGTAACAGAACCTATATATCCCACTTACGAAACCGTTAGATGGTGAAGTAAAAAACTAAACAAGAAATAGTGATCCTTCCCCTACCAACGGATATCGCCCAAGGCCCAAACAGCCCATGCTCCCCTCTGTATAAGGGGCGCCTATCCTTTGTCGACCCAAACATCCCCTATTGAAGGGAGGGGACCCCACTCCGAGCCGACAGGAGGGGTTGATTTACCCAACATCGATTCGAAATTCTCTACCTGTGCCTCAAACCCCTTTTAACACGATATAATAATAGTTAAAAATATCACTGTAGTTATAAAAATAAACATTTTTACCCGCCAAAAAGTTTACGAAGTAAATATGAATAAAAACTTACAGTTTTAACAAATGGTTTACAGGTAACACACACACGCACTTAACGCCTTCAAAGTAATTAACCTTAAAATATACGGCAAGATTAAACGAACAATGAATATAAACATCAAATTCACCAAAGAATCACGAAACAAAAACAACATCTGTTGCACACACAAGCTCCTTCTACTACCAATTTTGAAGTGACGTAAATGTAAAAAATGCGTGTAATTTGGGAACAGTGTGTCCAGACTGGAAAATGGAAATTACAGTGTTGACAGTTCATATTATTCATCTCTGGTGTTGAAAATATACATTACAGTGTTGTCATACCTAAAATTCAGTTTTATACAATTTTTTTTAATAAAAAATTTTGAAATCAGTTACTGTTACCTTTATTCCATTAATAATTACATTTTGTCTGTTATAGAATAACAATACAATGGATAATAAATTAGATAAAATAGAGTAAGCTTATCGTAATTTAAATTCTCAACTTGTCAAAAGTAAATAAGACAGAGTTAAAAAAATGTAATTTAACTTTAAGACTTTTTATTAGCAATCATACAGTAAAGTAATACCTATACTAGAAATTAATTTTGTTATTTATAACTGCTGGAAACTAGTAATAGCGGTGTCAAGGGTGCAGCCTTAACAATGATCACGCTCACGAATTCAGTTCTTTTCCATTCCACTTGCTCTGCAGCGTAAAAACTTAAGTGAAATGGACTATGGGGCGTTTTAATATTTAACTGCTTATTTTATTTAAAAATTATAAATGGCAAGCTTAAAACTAAAGCAGCGGCTTGGTGGTTATCTTTTAATTTATAAGCTTGTAAAATAAGCTTTACTTAATAATTATTTGTGAACTTTACTTGTAATAAAAATAAATACAAATCAATTTTGTATATACCTGTAAATGTAAATAATTTACATTTTAAAGTATGATCAAAATTAACGAGAATCCCAAGTTTCCTCCAAAATATCTCTTTCCAAACTATAGAGTAATTTTTTTTTCTTCAAAGTAATCTTTAACTTTTATTACAGCAAAGAAATCTTCAGACCGGATAGATCGTTACAAGTTATCTTTGGTTACGCATCATTGGTCAGCATCGATCAATAGGGATGTGAGCTGTGTGTAAACAAAATTAATGACGTCATTAGTAACGTTTTCACCACGACTATAAATACACCTAATACAGTGTATTATCTATGAACACAACCATAATAACCGTGGTTGTCATGTGGAACGCCTGAAGCAATATTTTAACCGTTAGCGCTTAGTTGAACGCAGCTCAAATCTACTTATATACTTCTTCTTCATCTTGTGTTTTTAATGGCTCTGCACGGCTTGTGTTTTAGCCAGTGTCAAGTAAATCTTTCCTTGTGTCAATTTATGGCTTGACAAGGTTTGAGAATCAAATCGGATTCAAACATTATGTATCGATTTACATTTAAACGCGAAAAACAAAACGGCGAATAAAATAAGATTTAAAACAAAAACCAGAATCATTTAAATAAGTAACTAAAACATATTTAAGTAACTAGTCGTACAGTTTAATGCTATAATATACAATAAATTTATTTATTACATCATATACAGAAGGTTCACAAGTATTAAGTAGTAATGAAATATTAGTAGGGAAAGGAATACAAAGAGAGACTAAAGACTCATAGAGAGAAGAATGGTCATACAAAGGACAAGAAAGGAAAACATGATTCATGTCACAACAGTTCTCACCACACTCACAGGCAGCACTATCTACAATTACAAGTCTGTGTAAATGTACGGGAGAGTTTTTGGCGGGATCTCAGTCTGACATGTAGCAATTGTTTTCTTTAATTCATTAAACTTGTGTACTTGACTCTATATCATGTAATCTTGGTGGCGTTTTGTGTGAAATAGTTTAGTTATTGTGTTCAAGTTATGTTTATTATAGAAGAAAACGCGTAGCATACATTCTGAGGTGCCGACAAAGCTCCATGGAAAGTTCGAGCAGGATGGGCCACCGTTCTGTTGGAGCTTGGTAACGCTGATACAAGATTGAAAATCTTACCCACATGACGTTGGCACAAATTGTGTGTACACACAGATTGCCATTAACTAAGTAGAAGAAGAAAAAAAAAAAAAAAATGTACGGGAAGACAAACATGGCCGAGACGCATACGGATTAACACAGAGGTGACAGTTTTACCAAAGGACATTCTGACAAACCATGGCTTCCTGGGAACTAACGATTGCACAGCATACAGAAAACGTCCCTTGATCTGACCACTCTCTCTGCAGTACATATTCCATGAATCATGAAGATATTCTCTAGGTAGGGCAGAAAGATCATGGCCAAAAATCCTGCAAGGATACATATCGCCGGTCAAAGTATCATCATTTGCCAGAGTGTCAGCTTTCACATTTCCAATAATATCGCAATGGCCAGATATCCAGCAGAAATTAACGAAATAGTTATTCGTTTGGCATTGCAACAGCTTTCTTTTACATTCAAATAATATAAGAAAAAAAATGGGTTTAATTTAATTGACAATTTTGCTAAGCTCTGTAAGAAGGAGCTTAATGAATATGTAAATATCACACTATTCCTGAGTTTGAAAGTTATTATATACTCAATAGCCTTCAAAAGACCAAAAAATTCTGCCATAAACAAAGTGGTTACTGGGTGTAATTAGACTTTTTGAATAATATTGTACTGTTTATGAAACACTCCCACGCCAACACAACCAGTAGAATGTTTAGAAGCATCTGTAAAAATATGGTGCTAATTTGGCCATTTACTATTTACAATATGATTAAAGTTAGCATTAGTATCAGACTTTTCAATGTTAAGTGAAAAACAAATGGTCGGAGATAAAAGAAGGCAATCAAAGGGAGAATTAAATAACGGCAGTAAACGAAAGGTATGTGTCAGAGCTTGTATCGATTTAAATTTATTTAAACTTTTTAACAGGCAGGGTAAAGGATTATGAGATGAAATATTTTTTTGTGAAAGTAAGTAAGTTTGGAGATTAAGGGATGATTAGAAAATTGTACAAAACGGAAAATAAATCTATCAGAAAAATATTGATGTTTTAAGTTAAGAGGAGGGTCACAACATTCTGTTTGGAGGGCATTTATGGCAGTAGATTTCATTGTACCAGATATAATTCTTAAAGCCTTAGATTGAATCAGGTCTAACTTTTTAAAACCGGCTGCACTTCTCGGATCTAAGATAAAGGTTCCAAACTCCAACACGCTTCTTATAGCCGCGTTATACACCAATCTCATTGTGGCAGGGTGAGCACCCCACCAGACTCCACTAAGGCATCTAAGCATATTTAAATTCCGCTCGCATTTAGTAACAACATATTCACAATGAGCGAGGCCTGTAAGTTTACGGTCAAGAACAACTCTCAAAAACTTTACTTGATTTCTAACCGGTAGTTGTATATTATCACATATAACATAGGGGGGTGATGATTTCGAGACTTAGTAAAAACAACAACTGTACTCTTTGAAGGGGATAAATCTAGGCCATTAGTATCCACCCAGATTTTTAAAGAATATAAGGACGATGATACGTTTATAGACTTATCAGAAGCGTATAACACCAAGACATTCGCATACTCTAGGATACTAGCTGTATCACCCACGGAACTTTCTAAGTCATATGTATTTATGTTATATAACAAAGGACTCAGCACAGACCCTTGAGGAAAGCCCTTCCAAACCAGTCTACTCGGTATATAAGGGTCCCCGACATCTGAAATAATTTTTCTTTCTGAGAGAAGATTCAAGATAAAGTTAGTTAAAATATAAGGAACGTTTAAAGTATCTAATTTTTTTATTTAAGAATAGGAAGAAGAACATTATCATATGCGCAGTTAATGTCCAAGAATGCCGCAACTACAGATTTTTTGTCTGAAAAAGCGTATCGAATATCGGTAGTGAAAATTACTAAATTGTTAGCCACGCTTTTTCCTTTTGTAAACCCAAACTGCGTTTGAGAAAGGTGTTCACTGTTTTCAATAAACCATTCGAGTCGATTTTTAACCAAATGCTCAGCAACTTTAGTAACAACCGATGATAAAACAATCGGTCGATATGATTCAACATTACACTGTGCTTTGTTTGGCTAAAATATGGCAACACTATTTGACTGCGCCAAGACAAGGGAATATCGCCAGACGTCACAATTTTATTTATTAAATCTAAAAAGTAATGCATTCCATTTTCACCAATATGTGACAAAAAGGAATATGGAATACCGTCTTCCCCAGGAGCACTGTCCTTGACATAGTCTAAGACTCCTTTTAACTCAACTAAAGTAAAAGGGAAATTTAAAGATGAAGAATCATTGATATTACTTGGTGAGAATGCAATAATATTTTCCTTATGTGGAACGGAAGCAGGAGCCAGACGATCTAGGAATTGATCAGCTAATACAATAGGAAGAAGAGAGGTACTAGAGGAGTTTATAGCTGATCTAAATCTCTTAATATTTTGCCAAATAACCGACGATTGAATCTCAGGCGTTAGAGCTACAAAAACGCCTCCAACCCTCAAATTTCTTTTTCTTAAATAGTTTCCTTGTTTCTTGCATTATATCTTCAAGGACTTGATAATTTTCGAATGTCATGTTACGATAATTCCTCTCAGCTGTTTTCCGTGTAGATATAGCACTAGTGCATTCATGATCCCACCACGGAGGTGATAACAATTTATTTTTTTATGAAAAACACTATCAGCAGCTTCTATCAAAATTGATTTAAAATAATTTGTATCAATGGTATTTTCACTGTGGACAAATTTTTCTTCTACTAAAGTTGTGTATTTGTGCCAATTGGAATCTATGATTTTATATTTTAAACGAGGTTTTGAAATATATGATTTGTTTATTTTATTACAGGGGAAGGAAATAATTATAGGATAATGAACACTATTGAATGTTGAAGATAAAGTAGATCAAGATAAAGAAGATGCTAAATTGGAAGTGCATATTGACAAATCTATAGCACTGGTCGCTTCATCAGAGGTAGGGCAGCCAGAATTTAATATACACAAATTATATGAGTCTAAAATGTCTAATAATTCATAGCCATAACAATTGGAGATTGAACTTCCCCAAGATGTGTGATGAGAGTTTAACTCACCTAAAATCATAAATGGATGAGGCAGAAGTGATATTATATTTCTAATTTCACTGAAAACTTTTGAAGAAGGTTGTGGAATATTGATAGAGACATAACAAATATAGTTAACAACACCAGCAATGATAGAGAAGTTATCACTGTGTGCAGGAAGAGGGAAAGGAGATATAATGCAAGAGTTTCTCATAAGTAGGCAGCATACCCATCAGCCCTATCATTCCTTAAACAGGAATAACCAGGGATTTTAAATGTAAAATGTGGGCTTAAGCCAAGTTTCTGATAAAGCAAGAATAAAAGGTTTAAAAGTATTTATGATGTGTATGATTTCATGTTTTTTGTTCAATATGCTCCGCTAGTTCCATTGAACTATTGTATCCATTGTGATTATTATTCATGTATGTGTTTAATAAGGGGGCAGCGTTGGTCGGTATTTTAATATTAGACTGTGAAAGTAAATTAATTAATGTGGTTATTAAATCAACTATTGTCTGTCCAGTCTCTGTGTCAATGTTTGGAGGTGTTTGTAATGCACAACCATTAGATGGTTGTGGCATATTGTAGTCTCTAATAAGAGAATTGTGAGCTATACGATCATAGCCTTTATTTTGTTTTGGAGGGGTTCTGGGTTTAGAGAGAAAACTGTTTTTTTTATAAGATATGGTGCGTGGAGGTGGAGAACCGAGTACTAAAGTATTTCCTTGCTGAGATCTGCAAGGTGTAGACACCAACACATCTGCATACGATTTTGTGATTGGAGGGTGTAATTTCAATGCCTCGACATAGATGCTATTTTCTGCCATAGTGATTTTTATTTGCTTTTGTCTGGAGTACTCCGGGCAACTTCATTAGCGCCATCTTAGGGCCTAAATTGAATAAATAAATTTTGATTTTGATTTTGAACTTTTGCTTGTGGCAAAATGGAGCCCAGAACACAAACAGCAAGAGCCACGATCTTCTTCAGTATTACAACTATCACCAGTGTGGCTCTGACCACACTTATAACACCTTTTTTTTTTTTTTTTTTGACGGGGGAAATGCATTTACGCACTACCCTTACTAGCTCCGTGCCAGTGTGGGACTCGCCCGGGCGAGAGTCGCCCGGAAATACCCACTAAAACCCCCCGGGGCCGTCCGCTGCATTTGGGATGGGGGCGACACGGGGTGGCTTTCGCAAGCACCGCGTCGTCACACTTATAACACCTGACCTTTGATCTGCATTTGGCCTTGGTGTGACCAAATCTACAGCAGTTGTAGCACTGTATTGTAGGGTATGTGTATAATTCTACTGGCAATGAGTTAAAACATATAAAAATGCGTTTAGGGAGGTCTTCGCCATCAAAGGTCAAAACAAATGTTTGCGAGGGTTTCCAGGTTGGTGTGTTATCTACTATGACTTTATAATTCAGTCTCCTAGCTTTTATAGTTTCAACACATCCAATGGGTACATTAGTATTCTCTTTAATGTCCTCAGGAGACCACTCTGCAGGGACTCCCCTAACTAAACCCATTCTGGTAATATTGAATGTTGGTATATAAGCTTTCAGTCCATTATTTGTTAAACAACTTGAATTAACAAAGCTGTTGGCATCTGAATAATTACTAAAAGAAAGTGTCATTTTATTTCGGCCTATTCTTTTCAAGCTACTATTTATAATGTTGTTAAAAGCGTTTTTTTTTTAAAATTTACCAAACATTACTAGATGCAAAGTGGTACCATCATCCTCCGCTAACTGTATTTTGTGTACATGTACAATGTAGGGACCATGATCATTGCTATCATAGCTAGCCCTGCCAATTTGTGTCGGAACTTGGGAAGGAGAAATATAATTAGAAGGGATAGATGAAGGTAGAGAACTAACGGGTGACTCCATAAAGTCATTAATATAACAATGACAGTCTGTGCTTTTAAGCGAATCAGAATCATGTTTTCTTTTACGTTTGTTACAGTTTTTACAAACTTTATGTGTATTTACTTTAGTACGTTTCAATTTTCTGTTAGATAGCGATGAACAGTCGGAATCCAAACCCGATTTGTTAGAAACGGTCACAAAGGCACCCGCGGGGGGCATAATACCTCCCCCCGGGTCTGATGGTTCATTCATATTTACAACAAAAAAAAAACTTACCTTACGCAGAAAATACAAGAAATAAATAAGCTAAATACACTAATCTAATATTATTTACAAACTATCACTATTCTGATCACAAAATTATAACAATACAAAATTTATAATAAAAAATTCAAAAAAAACGCTTCCGTCA
>AP028161.1:35425781-35440570 GCA_014132275.2 Samia ricini
TTAGGTTAGGTTAGGTTTTTGGTTAGGTTTGGTTTGGTTTTGTTTTTTTTTAGGTTAGGTTTGGTTTGGTTAGGTTAGGTTTTGGTTTGGTTTTAGGTTAGGTTTAGGTTAGGTTAGGTTTTGGTTTTTTTTTTGGTTTGGTTAGGTTAGGTTAGGTTAGGTTAGGTTAGGTTTTTAGGTTAGGTTAGGTTAGGTTAGGTTAGGTTTTGTTAGGTTAGGTTAGGTTTGGTTAGGTTAGGTTAGGTTGGTTAGGTGTTTGGTTAGGTGCGTGTTTGGTTTGGTTGGTTTTTGGTTTGGTTTTTTTTGGTTTTTTTTTTTTTTTTTTTTTTTTTTTTTTTTTTTTTTGTCCCCCTGACATAAATCAGAGACTTTGTTATTACTTATAACTAAAATAAATTTTTCACTCCCCCGGTCTCTCTTTATTATATTGTTTTAACTGGCGTGTTCTTTTGCCAGTTTTGTTAATATTTAAATGTGCTCTTTTATCATATTCCCTAACTGGGCGTGTTCTTTTGCCAGTGCATTGTTTTTTGTTGTGCTCTTTTGTCTTTATTATCTTATTACGTTAGTTTGTTATATCTTACGTCTATACAAAAAAACTGTCACTTAACATAACATTTGTCTTAAAACTTAAAAATACATAAACGGAAACTAAGTCTATTTATATAAGATTAAATAATGTTGTGAGCAAACCTCAGTCTTTATCAGTCTGTGTCAAACAATTTGTACATCTCCCGAGTCCACCTACCCCCGGGGCCACCAGCTTAAGACCACCTTTACTTATTGCGTATCCCAGCACCCCTTGCTATACGATCCATGTATTGCAAGAGGGCTGGGCGGTGGTCTTCGTCCAGCAGCATAGCCGCCAGAGCGTCCGCTCTCACCCTGGCCCCTGTTCGGCACTCGAGTTCGTACCTGGACGAGCCGAACCTAGGACAGTCCACTAAGAGATGTAGGACTGTCTCGGCGGTATCCGGATCACAGGCGCACGCGGGACTATCTTTAATTTTAAAACGATGCAGGTACGCTGCGAAGCCCCCGTGACCCGTTAAGATCTGCACGTGGGTCGGTGACAAACGGGTCTTCTTCAACACCCTGTGGGCCACCTCTACCTCTGGGAAGAAGACCCGCGTCACCGCCCCCGTGTCGGAGGCCTCGTAGCGCACCTGCCACTGCCTAACAGTGTCCCGCCTTATCGCCTGTTTCGCGTAGGATCGCGGATACCGATCGTAGTCTGCCGCGGTCTTTTTGTGTGCGGCCCTTTTTGCCAGTTCGTCGGCTCTCTCATTTCCTGAGGTGCCGACGTGTGCTCTCACCCAGTGTAGACGAACCGAGCGTCCCTCCGCACGCATTTCCCGGAGCATCTGCTGCGCTCCCAGGGCCAGGCGGTGTGGGGGTGCCGGGTTGGCCAGCATCTCCAGCGACGATTTTGAGTCGCTAAAGATGCCGACCTCCCGGTCCCGTGATTTTTCAACCGCCTGAACCGCCCTATAGAGCGCATACAGTTCAGCCTGGAATACCGTGCAGAAGGGCTCTAGGCGAAACGTGGAGTACCCTGAACTCTTTGCCCCCCTTCCACCAAGTAAAAGCGGCTCCCACTCCACCGGCGATCTTGGAACCGTCGGTGAAGATCTGGGAGCCGCCCTGTTCCAGGGGGGCTTCTAGGCTCTCGTACGCTTCGCCCTCGCATAGCGCTGGGTGAGGATACTGGCAAAATGAAACGGGCCGCTCCAACTCACGGTCGACCACGATCTCGTCCAGTTGCTCGCCACGTTTTATACGGTACAGTCTCTCCACCTCCCCTGCCCGGAGGTCCAGCGGGAGCAAGTCTGCCAGCACGATTGCCGCCGTCAGAGAGACCGTGCGGTACGCCCTGCAAATTTTCTGCGCAAAGCCCCTCTGCAGCGAGTCCAACCTCTTTCGAAGCGATAGCTTCGCTGCAGATGGGCCCCAGACATTCGCGGCGTACAACACGATCGGCTCGATGACGGCTACATATATCGTTCTGATGATGTCCGAGTTCAAGCCCCAGCTCACTCTTGCAGCACACGCCAGTTGTTTGTAGATGTCCGCAGCCTTTTTACAGGCTGCGGTGACGTGTGCTTCAAAAGTGAGCTTGCTATCGAGGGTCAGACCAAGCAGGCGGATCTCACTCTCAAGCGTAATCTGGACTCCGCCCATGATAAGAACTGGTGTGTCAAACTTAAGCTTCCTCGTCAGCACCATCGCCTTAGTTTTGCGTGGTGCGAAAGAAAGCTTAAATTTGACACCCCAGTCCATCACAGTCTGCAGAGTCCGATTCGCGAGCTCCTGCATTGGTCCGACCTCCTTCCCGGAAAACACCAGAACGACATCGTCGGCAAAAGCCTGACAGTACACTCCCGCGGAATCGAGCTCCACCAAAAGGGAGTCTAGGATAACGTTCCAAAAGGACGGTCCAGCTATAGAACCCTGGACACATCCCTTGGAACTTTCCCGACTCACCTTTATACCGGCGTAATTGAGCTCTACTCTCCGGTCCTCTAGGTATGAAGAGACTATACCGTATAAATTCCTTGGGCACTCCTTGGCTATGAGTTGGGACTTCAAGCCCCGGCCACCAAGCGTTATCAAAGGCTCCCTCTATGTCTAGCGATATCAGGGTAACGACCCTCCTTGGCCACCACACTTGTATTATTTCATATTATTATCCTAATTATTGTCACTTGCCCTAATTAATATTCTACAACTATTCTTATACAATTTTAAAAGATTTATATACATTTATTAATAATTCACAACTTATAAATTTTAAAATTTTTATTATTAATTTTAATTTATTAATTTAATTGACATTTTAATTTATTTTAATTTTAACCTAATTTTAAGCTATCGTTTTTAAAATAGAATAATTCACTGTTAAATCGATTGAGACGCAAACCTCACTCCCAAGTTCAATTATAATTAATATATACGACACGTAATTACTGATAGCTACAAGCAATACTACCAAGGGTTAGTGAAGTTAAATAGATTTAGATTGACACTAATCTGAAAATGAAGCCTACCACCAGCACCACTACCAAACGTCCGGCGGCAGCAAAGGCCTCAAAGAGCGACACTGAGGTCGTAGCTCGGAGGGCGAAGGGTGCAGACACGGCGCGCCGCGGCAGTGGCGCTGAGGACAACCTCCTAAAAGGCGTCCTCAGCAGAAAGGTCACTGCCGCTACAACAAAAAGGCGCGCACCCTTCAAGCACAAGCCCCCCGAGCTCCAGCCATTTGAGCGCCGTATCACCGCTGGGCCCACAACAAGCGGACCCAGAAGCCTCCCCCGAGGTGGGGGATTGTTTATCAGGGGGAGAAATAGGAAAGGGGGGGAGGCCGAGTATGCTCCCCCCCCACAGGGGACGGACCGGCATGGCCATGGATATGGCCAAAATCCGGGCTGGTGAGTTCCTCCAGGAAGCTAAAGACGCCTTGGAAGGATCGGGGAACCTGAAGAGGGAGATAAGGGATAAGGTCATCGACTCACTCCAGGGTTTCTACACGTTGACCCTGGAGTTGGTGGACTCCCGAGGGCGACATAGGACGTTGGCGGAGCGCGCGCGAGCCGAAGGCGCCAGGGAGCTGGCGTGGGCGGAGCGCGCGCACGCCAAGCAGATAGCCACTCTCGTGGGGAACCATGAACGCAGCATCTCCTCGCTGACCAAACAGGTGGAGACGTTGGTCAGCGAGATAGGGACGCTGCGGTCATGGCTCGACTACGAGGTGGCTGAACCCCTGAAGTCGCTCAAAGGAGTCCGCGAGGGAGTCGATGACCTGCGCAGCCGCAGGTTCCCCGAACAAAAAGAACAAAGGCGTCTACACCCGGAGGAGCTCACCAGGCTGGTCGATGGGTCGGCCAGGCTGGCGGGTTCGCTCACGCGCCTTGAGGCAAATCTGGAAGATCTGCCGAGGCGCGTGAGCGAAAAAGTAGTGATGCCGGTCCCAATTGCCCCAAACCCCCCCTGTCCGAATTACGGACCCCCCCTCGAAGCCATAAGGGAGGCAGTGCAAAACATCACGCACAAGATGGAGGTAGCTGGAGAGCAAAAGGGAGTGGAGGGGGAGGGGGCCGGAACCGAAGCCATCAAGGACCTCATAAGGCCGGTGTCGGCGAAACTGGACACCGTGCTGTTTGAGGTCAGGGAGATGGGCTTCCCGGCCCTAGTGACCCCGACACCCAAAAACCCTAGCCTCCAAGCGGAGCTCCATCTTACGGGTCCGAAAGCAAGCACCGAGGAAGTACAGCCCGCCACAGGGTTGCGAAACCGCGTCCGGGAAGCGGACTCGTTTGCGAAGGTCTCCGCGCTTCCAAAGCGACCGCCACCCGCTGCGACACTGATAGTGTCTTCGGTTGACCCCCGTGAAACAAGTGAGGGGGTCCTGAAGACCATCCAGCGGGTGGCAAACGCAAAGGTCACGGGAGCCAGGGTCGACACCGTCAGGAAGGCCCAACACCAGAAGGTCGTCCTCCGCTGTAGAGCCGAAGAAGACGCGAAGGCGATGGCGAAACAGCTGAGGACGGCCTCGGCCGGCCTGACGGTGGAGACCCCGGCGAATAAAAAACCCCCTCGTAGAGATCCGGGACGTCCTAACGGTTCACACCGATGAAGACGTCCTGGACCATCTGAGGGGGCAAAACAAAGGAGTTTTCCGTGACCTAGAGGCCGGGGATCAGACCATGCGAGTCCGTTACCGGAAGAAGGCTCGCAACCCACACGAATGCCACCCAGTGCTGGAGGTCTCGCCCAAACTGTGGCAGCGATTCGTAGACGCAGGCAAGGTACACATTGGCATACAGTACCGCCCTGTACGCGACCAGACACCCCTGGTGCGGTGCGCGCGCTGCCTCGGCTACGGGCATGGCATTAAGTCATGTCCTGAGGCCGAGGAATCGTGCGCGTACTGCACGAAGAAACATCGCAGGGGTGAGTGTCAGCGGAGGGCGGACAATGTGGGACCAGCCTGCGTCAACTGCCACAGGGGCAAGCGACCTCCGTCGGAGTCCCACCACACGGCACTCGACTACGAGTGCCCGGAGTTCCGGAAGTGGGACTCCATAGCGCGGTCTCGGGTGGCATATTGCTGAGGGCACTCTTTCGCAGACCATCGCGCAGGCTACGAGAAGGGAAGAAGAGATCCCCCGTATAGCGATGGTGCAGGCCAATCTGCAGCGCTCCAAACTGGCTTCGGCGGAGCTGCAGTGCTGGGCATCTCGCGTGGGAGTTGCTGTTGCCCTGGTCCAAGAACCCTATACAGGGAGGACCGGGGTAATGCAGCAGATACCCAACGCGAGAACGGTCCAGAACACTGACAGCGGAGCTGGACCAGTTAAAGCGGCGATCGTTGTTTATGGAGATAAGCTCGGGGTCACTGTTGATCCCGGACTCGTCGACAAAAACATCGCCGCTGCAGTGCTGCACGCGGGCCACCTGTCGCTAGGGGTGATCTCCGTTTACTTCGAGCCGAACGAACCCATAGAGACGTACATTGTACGACTTGAGAGAATCTGCGACAAATTAGGAGCGCAGAACCTGATAATCGGTGGCGACGTTAATGCCAAAAGCCTGTGGTGGGGATCCAGATCCGAAGATCATAGGGGTGAGGCGTACCGCTCCTTTCTGGATGCCATGGGACTACAGATCCTAAATGAAGGCGACTTACCCACATTCCAGGTCGTTAGGCGCGAGCTGTATCCCGAGCTCTCGCCAAACATGCGCTGTAGAGGATACCAAGGGGTTTTAGTCGGTAGGAGTCCGACACTGTTCCGCTCTCCTGTCCGGGAGAGCGGTTCGTCCATGAGGATTTCCCCTTGTAAAAAAAAAAAAAAAAAAAAAAAAAAAAAAAAAAAAAAGGTTAGGTTAGGTTAGGTTGGGGTGTGATGGGGTGCGGGGCCAGATCACCTCCACGTGGTGCACCCTGGGCAACGCCGGTCCAGTTGACCGGCGGCTAAGAATCTGGCGGTCCGGAGGGACTTTAAACGCTCCTTGAGGTGGTATGTGCGCGGCGCCTCAAGTACCGGGCTGAGGCGGATGAGGACCCAAGTTGGGTCCCAACGGCTCAGTACCGGACAGCGGCCGGCGGGGTTGGCTGTGTCAGGCTGACCTCGGCGGGCGTACCGCAAACTTGTGGTGTAAAACGAATGACGATGGAGAGTACAAAATTAAAGACAAAACTACCCCAGGAGGGTACCGGCTCCTCAGGAGTCGGAGAATCCCTCCCTGGGCCATCCGGCTCAGGCTGCCCCTCGTTGTCTGGGGGGGGGCAAAAATTTTGTGCGAACCCGACTTAACGACGACCTTGGCAAGAACTCTGACGACCGATTCCCAAACGAAGACACACGCTAGCCTACGGATCTCTGAGACTGATGCCAAAATGATGACCAGAGCTAGCTCTAAGTCGCCTGTAGTCCTCCTTCAGAGGCTGCAGGCGCTCGACCAGTTGAGACAGCTGGACGAAATGCAAGCGGAATTTGACGCCGAAATGGGCGACGACTTTAGTGACGCCGACAGCTGCGCGTCAATGGAGACGGTGGGGTCCGCTGCGGGGAGTGATACTCCTTCCCGTAGTGGATCCCGCCGCAAACGGAAGGGTACCCTGTCCGAGACCAGCTCTGGACAGGAAGAGGAGGGATTATCCCCCTTACCAAAAGTGCGAGCCACAGCCGCACCAAAGAGAGGAAGAGGGCGCCCGCCGACGACCGGCGAATACGTCGGCCTGGCGAAGGCGAAGGCGGAACTGCTTCGCGCGGAGGAGGAGGAGCTCCGACTCCGCGCGAAGCAAGAACTCATCGACTTTGCCGTGCAGAGTCGTATTCGCCTGTCGTCGATGGCCCCAGCCACCGGACGTGACACTGAGGGAGAAGAAGCCCTGGATGAGAGAGGGCTCCGCAATGTGGAGGACATTCTCCACATTGCGAAGAAATCCGGAAATCTAAAGGGCACATACCAACGTGCCCTTAAGGAAGCCGCCCACTCTCTCCGGGAAATCCTGGAGAGCTTCAAGAAAAGGACATCTTCTGACGAGACAGCCCGCCTGGAGGCGGAGAATAACCGCCTAAAGGCGGTGCTGACTCGTCAGAAAGAGGAGAATATATCCTCACCCGGAAGGAACTGGCGGAGCTGCAGGTTGCGGTAAGGGAGCTGCGCGCTGGTCAGTTGCCAGCCCCTGCAGTGTCAAACATACAGCCGGCAGCAACAGGAGTGCCAAGGGATAATTTCCCTCCACTCCCAAAACGACGACAAAACACCTCCCAGCCAGAGCTGCTGGCCGAGATCAGGGAGATGTTCACAGAGATGCAGCGCTCGCAAACGGCGCAAATAATGGGGATGGTGGATGCCCGCTTTGCGGGTATCTCAGGGCGGCTCCTACCTGAGGAGCGTCCGCGGCCACCGTTGGCCGCGGACAGCCGAGCTGCCCCACCAGCCCCCATCAACACTGCTGCCGCTTTGCGAGCGCAGCAACCCGCGAACACGGCGGGCAACAAAAAGGAGGAAGGCGCCGGCCACTGCGGTCAGCTACGCTGCTGCCGCCGCCGCCCCAAGCAGTGACGACCAACCGCCTGAGCCCACGGAAGAGTGGGTCCAGGTCGGGAAAAATGGCAGGCCGGTTAAACCGGCAAAAAAGAAGACGGCCAAGGCCAAGGATAAAGCCAAGGCCAAAAAGAAGAAGAAGGCCTCCAGGAGGAAGAAGGCCCCCAAACTCCGGCCCCCGACCACTGCCGCAGTGTCTATTACGCTGCAGCCGGGGGTGCAGGAGAAGGGCCTCTCCTACCTGGAGGTTTTACGGAAGGCGTCTGCCGAGGTCAAACTGTCCGACCTCGGCATAACAAACACCACATGGAGGAGAGGCGTCACCGGGTCATACATCCTGGAGATACCCGGTGGCGATAATGCCCAGAAGGCAGACACCCTCGCGGCTGCCCTGAAAGGGGTAGTCCCTGAGGGTGTGAAGGTGGCCCGGCCCATGCGGCGCGCAGAACTGCGCGTCGTTGGGCTTGATGAGTCAGTGACGGCGGAGGATCTTATCTCCGCCGTCGCCGGAGCGACGGATTGTCCATCGGACAACGTCAGGACGGCCGGTATACGCCCCGGTTTACGTGGGCTGTACTCGGCTGTCATATCGTGTCCGGTGGACACAGCGAAGAAGCTGGCCGATGGCCGTAGATTGTTGGTGGGCTGGGTGAGCGCACGGGTTCAGGCCCTGCCACCAAGGCCCAGGAGGTGCTTCAGGTGCCTCCGAGAAGGACACTTGGGGGTACACTGCACCTCCAAAGACGACTGCAGCATTTCATGCTATAAATGCAGTCGTCCGGGCCACAAGGCGGGCGAATGCGACAGCGAGGTGGCGTTCTGCCGCCTCTGTAATGCTGATTGCAAGCCCGCCTTGCACAGGTTGGGTAGCAGGGCCTGTCCTACCATCAGACCCGTGCCGCCGCCCCCCAAGGGGGCCAGGAAGAAGCGGCCTCAAGCGGCAACGTCTGCCGCAAGCGCACCGGCGCCGCAAGAGGCGCAGATGGAGGTGGAGCCAACTCCATCCTGCTCCACCCCATCCAGTACAGCAACATCCAAGGGTGGCCCAAGTTCGGGGGGGAAACAGCAGCCCCCGGCCACCCTTAAGAAGGCCTGAATGCCAGGCCAAGGAGGTTGAGGCGCGCCGCTGTGTCCAGGCGCGCCTCCCAATGGACGTCGTCAGGGGGGACCTCATCTTCCCCCCAGACCTGAAGGACGATGGCCGTAAGGCCTAGCGCACGCCAGGGGAAGCGGTAGTAGTACTGGTAGCAATTCCCGCACCCCTGGCTGCAATGCGCGTTGAGGACACCTTGGAGTTTTAGTGGGTATTCTACGGCCGCCCATCATGGCCGTAGCGAGTCCCACATACCCCCTCTCCGTTATTTTACGTTGAGAGGGGGATGCCTAAAAGCATTTCTCCAAGTAAAAAAAAAAAAAAAAAAAAAAAAAAAAAAAAAAAGGTTGGGGTGGGGTGCGGGGCCTGGGGTGCGATGTCAGACAACCTCCACGTGGTGCACCCTGGGCAACGGCAGTCCTTCTGACTGCCGGCTAATAGTCTGACAGGGCGATGGGCGTTTTTTTGCCCCTAACTGACGATTTGGCTATTCTTCTCGGACTCCGATCCGATGCCTCTATGACGACCTCTGCATTCCCTACGGAATCTTGATCGATCCTCATCTGACGACTTGGCTTCTCTTACTGGACCCTCTGAACGACGACTCTGGCTTTTGACCCGGTTTACTGATGACAGCAACCATGAAAAGTGCAAAAATCAAAGAGAAACTACCCCAGGAGGGTACCGGCGCCCTGACCGGCGCCGGAGAATCCCTCCCCGGGCCTTCGGGTCCGGGCTGCCCCACCGTGTCTGGGGGGGGCAAATTTTTGCCACCACCTGGTATGACCAAGACGACCCTAGCGCTAATACGGAACTCCGAAATTTCCCAAGGCATTAACATAGACGACCCGGAAGTATCGAGATACGCTCGATACAAAGACTGCGACCTACCCACGAGCCGCTACGCAGGGCGGTTTGGCCCCCCACTGGTCTGGCCTGAGGAGGGCACTAACATCCCAAGCCCTCAACCTCGTGTGGTTCTGGAGAGAGTTCCCTCACTCGACCGACTATCTATGTCGAGTGGGGGTAGCTTTATGACGGTCGATTCTGCTGAGGGGAGGGACTCCCCTTCCCCCAGCAGATTCGATCGTAAAAGGAGACGAGGGCTCGGATCGGACGAAGAGAGCTCTGATTCGGATGAAGAGGAGAGGAGACCTCCGGTGAGAGGTGTGGCACTCCGACTCCCAAAAGGGGAAGGGGGCGTCCACCCACCACCGGGGAGTACGTGGGCCTGGCCCAAGCAAAGGCCGAGATGATCCGCCTACAGGAGAAGGAGGTGCAGCTCCTGGCGGAGAAAGATATGGCGAAGAGGCTCTCTGACTCCAGAGCCGCGCGCGAGGCTTCGCGATCCGCTGCAGCTGCTGGTGGGGAGACCCTCGACGCCAGCGAGAGAGTCCTGGACGATGTGGCGACGATTTTGCGAGTCGCCAAAAAAATCGCAAAACCTAAAGGGCACGTTCCAACGTGCCCTAAATGACGCGGCATCCTCGATTAAGGAAGCCTTCGAGGAGCTTCGGTCGAGGACAACTACTGACGAGTCAGCCCGCCTGGAGGCGGAAAACAACCGCCTCAAGGGGGTGCTGACTCGCCAAAAGGAAGAAACCTTAGCGCTCCGCAGAGAGCTGACGGAGCTGAGGACGAGAGTGGAGGGGATGCTCTTCCAGCAGCCGCCAACAACTGCGGCGCCGACGGGTGCAAGGCCCAGGGATAAATTCCCGCCTCTCCCCGCCAAACCAAAGGAGAAGACAGGCTCCACGGATACCATCACCGTGGAGCTATTACAGGAGATGCTGCGCTCGCAAACGGCGCAGATTATGGGGATGGTGGATGCCCGTTTTGCGGGCATCGACGGGCGGCTTCTCCCAGAGGAGCGCTTGCGGCCACCTTTGGCCGCGGACCGCAGAACCGCCCCACCAGCCCCCATCACCGCTGCAGCCGATTTGCGAGCGCAGCAGCCCGCCAGAAAGGCCGGCAAAGAGAGGACCAAGAAGGGTGGCAGTGCAGTAACATTCGCTGCGGTCGCTGCCACCCCATCAAATGGACAAGACCAGCCACCTGCACCCGAAAATGAATGGGTGCAGGTCGGCAAAAACGGCCGGCCTATTAAGCCGGCCAAGAAGAAGGCTCAAAAGAAGCCCAAAAAGAAGAAGGCCTCCAGGAGGAAGAAGGCCCCCAAACTCCGGCCCCCGACAACTGCTGCAGTCTCCATCACACTGCAGCCGGGAGCGCAGGAGAAGGGCCTCTCCTACCTGGAGGTCCTGAAGAAGGCCTCTGCCGAGGTCAAGCTACGGGACCTCGGCATTGAGAAAGCAGAGTGGAGAAGGGGGCTCACCGGGTCCTACATATTGGAGTTGCCCGGTGAGCAAAACTCCGACAAGGCGGATGTTCTGGCGGCTGCCCTTAAACGGGTAGTGCCAGAGATGGTTAAGGTGGCCCGGCCCATGAGACGCGCGGAACTGCGCGTCTCTGGGCTGGACGAGTCGGTGACGGCGGAGGCCCTAATCTCTGCCGTTGCCGACGCGACAGGATGCCCGCCGGACACGGTGAGGACGGCCGGTATTCGCCCCGGCCTACGCGGGCTGTACTCGGCCGTTCTTTCGTGCCCGGTGGAGGCTGCCAAGAAGTTGGCCGATGGCCGTAGATTGTTGGTGGGGTGGGTCAGCGCAAGGGTGCAAGCCCTGCTGCCCAGACCCAAGAGGTGCTTTAGGTGCCTCCGAGAAGGACACTTGGGGGTCCACTGCACCTCCAAGGACGACTGCAGTAACTCCTGTTTCAACTGCAGTCGTCCGGGTCACAAGGCGGGCGAGTGTGACAGCGAGACGGCATTCTGCCGTCTCTGCAACGCTGAATGCAAGCCCGCCTTGCACAGGTTGGGCAGCAGGGCTTGTCCTCTACTCAAGCCCACGCCGCCAGCTCCGAAAGGGGCCAAGAAGAAGCCTCCTGCAGTACCTGCCGATAGGGGCTCAGCACCACAGGAGGTGCAGATGGAGGTGGAGCACACACCATCCAGCTCCGCCCCATCTATTGACGAGAGCAAGCGTGGCCCGCGATCGGGGGGGAAACAGCCCCCGGCCACGCCTCAGCAGGCCTAACAACATCTAAATGGCCAAGGAGGTTGAGGCGCGCCGCTGTGTCCAGGCGCGCCTCCCAATGTCGTCGCTAGGGGGGACCTCATCTTCCCCCCCCAGGCCCATTAGAAGGTGGCTGAAGAGCCTAGCGCACGCCAGGGGGAGCGGTAGTCGTACGATAGCAATCCCCGCACCCCCCTGGCTGCAATGCGCGTTGAGGACACCAAGGGGTTTTAGTGGGTATTCCCGGCCGCCCATCTTGGCCGGGCGAGTCCCACATACCCCCTCTCCGTTATGTTACGTTGAGAGGGGGATGCCTAAAAGCATTTCCCCTTGTTAAAAAAAAAAAAAAAAAAAAAAAAAAGGGGTGCGGGGCCTTGTACCAGGCCGTCATCACATGTCCGGTGGATGCGGCCAAGAAATTGGCCGACGGCCGTAGACTTCTGGTCGGATGGGTCAGTGCGCGGGTGCAAGTCCTGCCGCCAAGGCCCAGGAGGTGCTACAGGTGCCTCCAACAGGGGCACCTGGGGGTCAACTGCACCTCCAAGGTCGACGTTAGCACCTGGTGCTTCAGGTGCAGTCGACAGGGCCACAAGGCGGGCGAGTGCACCAGTGAGGTCGCGTACTGCGGCCTCTGCGCTGGAGCGCTCAAGCCCGCCTTGCACAAGTTGGGCGGCAAGACTTGCCCTTGCGTCGAGCCTAGTCCGCCAGCCCACAAAAAGGGCAAAAAGAGAGGGTCACCTCCTGCCGCGTCGGCGCCGCAGGAAGTAGAAATGGAGGAGCTCCCATCTCGCTCCTCCGTCGCCGGACCGAGCAGCGGCCATCCCGAGGGGAACACGCCCTCCGCTGCTGCATATCGGAGCCTGGGGACGCCGGGTGCGGGCACACCCGCCGTCCCAGCAGCAAAAATAGCTGCACAGGCAGAGAGGTTGAGGCGCACCGATGTGTCCCGGTGCGCCTCCCAACGGTCGACGTCAGAGGGGGGTCTTATCACTCCTTGACCCCCCCTCAGACCATTTAGGCGACGGCTCATCCGAGCCTACGCACGCCGGGGGGAGCGGTAGTAATCCCAGTCGGGCAATCCCCGCACCCCCGGCATCACAAGTGCGCTCGAGAGGACACCTTGGGGTTTTAGCCGGTAGGAGTCCGGCACTGTTCCGCTCTCCTGCCCGGGAGAGCGGTTCGTCCATGAGGATTTCCCCAAGTAAAAAAAAAAAAAAAAAAAAAAAAAGGGGTGCGGGGCCAGATCACCTCCACGTGGTGCACCCTGGGCAACGTCGGTCCAGCTGACCGGCGGCTGAGTATCTGGCGGTCTGGAGAGACCTAAAACGCTCCTGGGCGCGGTGTGTGAGCGGCGCGCCCAGTACCGGGCCAGGGCGGATGAGGACCCAAGTTGGGTCCCAACGGCTTGGTTCCGGGTAGCGGCTGGCGGGGCTGGCCGATTTAGTGTCGGCCTCGGCAGGCGTACCGCGAACCTGACGACGATAAGCTAAACATGATGAAGGCAAATTTGAAAAAGGAATTACCCCAGGAGGGTACCGGCTCCTCAGGAGTCGGAGAATCCCTCCCTGGGCCTTCGGGCTCAGGCTGCCCCTCGTTTTCTGGGGGGGGCACAAACTTGCAAGATTCAGTATCCCGAACGACGACTTTGGCACGAACAACGGTTTCCGATTCTGCCTCAACGACGACCCCTGCATGTACACGGACCTCTGAAGATTCTAAAATGATAACGCGGCAAAGCTTAAGGACGGATAAAATGCCTGTAGTGCTTCTCAAAAGGCTGCAGGCATTAGACCAGCTTCGACAGTTGGAACAGATGGAGGCCGAATTGGACGCTGAAAGCGACGCCTCATATGAGTCGATGGACACGGTCGGATCCGCTGAGGGGAGTGACTTATTTCCTCTCCCCAGCGGATTCGATCGTAAACGGAAAGTGAGCCTGTCCGAGGCGAGCACGTGCTCGGAGGCTGAGGGTGACATGCCCCCCCCAAGGCACGAGCCGTCGCGGGCAAACCAAAAAGGGGACGAGGGCGCCCACCGACGACGGGCGAGTACGTTGGCCTGGCGAAAGCCAAGGCTGAGCTTCTCCGCGTGGAGCAGGAGCAGCTCCGGCTCCAAGCGGAGAAGGAGCTTGTGGAGTTCGCCGCGGCCAGCCGAACTCGCCTGGCGTCGATGCCGGCCAATACACACGGACGAGGACTAGGAGGAGTCTCCGCAGAGGAAGAGAGCCTGGAGGAGATAGGGCTTCGCGACGTCGATAACATCCTGCACGTCGCGAAGAAGTCAGGCAATCTGAAGGGCACCTATCAGCGTGCCCTCAACGAAGCCGCCGAATCCCTCCGGGAAATATTAGGGAAGACGAAGAGAAGGACAGCAACTGACGAGACAGCCCGCCTGGAGGCGGAAAATAACCGCCTCAAGGCGGTGCTGACTCGTCAGAAGGAAGAGACCATTCTGCTCCGCAAGGAGATCGCGGACCTACAGACTGCGGTGAGGGAGCTACGCTCCCAACAACCAATAGTTCCTGCGCCAGTGACGCAACGAGTGGAAAGGGGAGAATTCCCGCCACTCCCACCCAAACGAGGACAGGGCAGCTCCCGATCAGAGGCGGAAAACGCTCTCTGAAGTGAAGGAGTTGTTCGCGGAGATGCTGCGCTCGCAAACAGCGCAGATCATGGGGATGGTGGATGCTCGCATCGAAGGGCGGCTCCTACCGGAGGAGCGTTTGCGGCCACCTTTGGCCGCGGACAGTCGAGCCGCCCCGCCAGACCCCATTGACGCTGCAGCCGATTTGCGAGCGCAGCAGCCTGCCCAAACAACGGGCAAGAAGAAGAAGAAGGAGAAGGCGCCACCTAAGCCGGCAAGCTTTGCTGCCGCTGCCGCCTCCACTCCGACCACCGGAGGTGACAAGCCGCCTGCGCCCACAGGTGAATGGGTGCAGGTGGGGAAGAATGGCCGGCCGGTGAAACCGGCCAAACAAAAGAAGCAGGACCAGACACCAAAGAAGAAGAAGGAGGCCTCCAAGAGGAAGAAGGCCCCCAGACTCCGGCCGCCGACGACAGCTGCAGTGTCAG
>AP028162.1:0-47902 GCA_014132275.2 Samia ricini
CAACTTCTTTGCTGCTGCCACCGGACACGATACGATGGCCATATATAGACCTCGAAGGCCGGGGCGTATACCGGCTGTCGTAACGTGCTCCGGTGGACAGCTTCCTGCCTGGGCGACGGCGGAGACCAACTCCTCCGCCGACACGGACTCGTCCAGGCCAGACACGCGTAGAGTTGCGTGCCTCATAGGCCTGGCGACTTTTACCTCCGATGGGGGGAGGGCCGCCTTGATTTTGGCAGCCAGAGCATCGGCTTTTGCCTCATTCTCGGCACCGGGAACCTCAAAAATATAGGCCCCGGTTACCGCTCTACGCCATTTTATGTCGCTGATGCCGACATCACTTAATTTGACGTCGGCACGCACCTTCTTCAGTACTTCCAAATAGGTGAGGCCCCTCTCCTGCACCCCCGGCTGCAGCGTGATGGATACCGCAGCCGTCGTCGGGGGCCGGAGTCTGGGGGCCTTCTTCCTATTGGGTGTCTTTTCCTTCTTCTTCTTCTTTTCCTGTTTTTTCTTTTTGGGCGGCTTCACTGGCCGCCCATTCTTGCCCACCTGCACCCACTCGTTCGTGGGCGCAGGCGGCAGCATGTCCAATCCGTGGGTAGGCGTGGCTACCGCAGCAGCAAACGTCGCTGCTTTGGTGCTGGCCTTTGCCTTCTTGCCTGCCTTTTTGGCGGGCGGCTGCGCTCCTAGAGCGGCAGCAGTGGAGACGGGGACCGTTGGAGGGACGGCTGGCGCGGATCGGCTGTCCGCGGCCAATGGAGGACGCAGACGCGTCTCCGGCAAAAGCCGCCCCTCAAAACGGGCCTCCACCATCGTCATATCTGCGCCGTCTGGGAGCGCAGCATTTCGCCAAATACCTCTCTGATGTCGGAGAGGGGGTCTGCTTGTGAGGCAGTTGGTCTTCTCTTTGGTTGAGGAAGTGGTGGAAACTCCTCTCTTCCTACTACTCCCTGTGGCGGGGCCGTAAAAGATGCTGATGTCCCTTGAGGGCGCAGTCCCTCCACTGCCACTCTCAGTTCCGCCAGTTCCCTGCGGAGCACCGCCATATCCTCTCCTTGGCGAGACAGCTCCGCCCTTAGGCGGGTGTTCTCCGCCTCCAGGCGGGCTGTCTCATCTGAGGGTCGTCCTGCTTCGGAGATCCTCAAACACTTCCTGGAGAGAGGCCGCGGCTTCCTTCAGGGCACGTTGAAAAGTGCCCTTCAGGTTACCGGACCTCTTTGCGACGTTGAGGATGATCTCAAGGTCTTTTTTGGCCCTCTCCTTAAGATCAGGAGGAGGCTCACTGCTGTTAGGCCTAGAGGCCGCCCGAGTCTTCCGGGTCTCATTCACCTCCTCGGCTAGCTCCTTTTCAGCTTGTAGCTGCATCTCCTTCTCCATTAGGCGAATGTATTCGGCCTTTGCAGCAGCACGACCGACATACTCGCCTGTGGTAGGCGGGCGTCCTCTACCACGTTTCGCCCTCGCGGCTTGGCACCGCTTCCTGGTCTCGCCTTCCGAGCACGAGTCCATCGAGATCTCCCTATCCGAGAGCCCTTCGTCAAAACGAATTTCTTCGTGCTCCTCAAATTCATATTCCTCCGGCTGTTTCCTCTTGCGCCCAAACTTGGTGAGGAAAGTCTTCCCATTTTCGGTATAACCAATTGTCATACTCGAGCAATCGCTAATGTCGCTGAGAACCGATAAGCGGTCTAGCGACGGGCACCTATTCACCACTACTGATGGCAAGAAATTGCCCCCCCCAGAAACGGTGGGGCAGCCCAGGCCCGAGGGCCCGGGGAGGGATTCTCCGGCGTCGGAGACGCCGGTACCCTCCTGGGGTAGTTTGCTTGGTTTTCTTGCACTCATTTTATTCTTCTCGGAAGTCCGTGATCTCGCCGTGGTTGTCTTATCAGAATCGTCACTATCCAAATCGCGTGCAGAATCGAAAGTCCTGTTTCGCGCCAAGGTCGTCGGTTTGTTTGGTTGAAGTAGAATTTTGCCCCCCCCAGAAACGGTGGGGCAGCCCGGACCCGAGGGTCCGGAGAGGGATTCTCCGGCGCCGGAGGCGCCGGTACCCTCCTGGGGTAGTGTTGTGTTTTTTAAACTGTACTTCCATGATATGTTTTATCAGAAAAACCGTATGCATAGCCAAAGTCGTCGTTCGAAGGATCCGTAAAGAAAGCCAAGTCGTCATAAAGGAAAGACACTCAAAGTCCAGAAGAATGCCAAAGTCGTCAGAATAAGCTATCAGCTAAGTCCATGAGAAAAAGCCAAGGTCGTCAGTTTGGGGCAAGAAACGCCCATCGCCCAGTCAGACTATTAGCCGGCAGTCAGAAGGACTGCCGTTGCCCAGGGTGCACCACGAGGAGGTTGTCTGACATCGCACCCCAACCTAACCTAACCTAACCTAAACCTAACCTTTTTTAACCTTTTTTTTTTTTTTTTTTTTTTTTTTTTTTTTTTTTTTTTTTTACTTGGAGAAATGCATTTGGCAGGCATCCCCCTTCTTGCCAGGGAGGGGGTATGTGGGACTCGCTACGGCCTAGAAGGCGGCCGTAGAATACCCACTAAAACTCCAAGGTGTCCGCAACGCGCAAGAGTGCCAGGGGGCTCGGGATATGCTGTCTGCATTGCGACCGCTCCCCCCGGCATGCGCCAAGCCTCTTCAGGCCTCGCCTTTGCGTCTTTCGACGTCGTCCCGAGGAGGTGCAATGGGACACAACATTGCACCTCAACTCCTAAGCCTGAGGAGCATGGGCGGCAGATGGTCGCCGCCGCAGGCTCAGGCTTCGCCGCGCGTCAGCCGAGGGATGGCCGTCCCTCGAAGAAGAACGGCTGACGGGCATTACGTCTATGGAAGAGGGCACAGGTGTTGGTGGCGCCTCTTCCATTTCCACCTCCTGCACGGGTGGCGCGACCGCCGGTCGTGCGGGAGGCCGTTGGGACTTCTTGGCCCCTTTCGGGGGTGGCGGATCGGGCTTCACACTGGGGCAAGCCCTGCCGCCCAGTCGGTGCAAGGCGGGCTTGAATGCACCGTTGCACAGGAGACAAAACTCCGTGTCACTGGTGCACTCACCCGCCTTGTGGCCTGGTCGACTGCATCGGTAGCACCAAGTGCTGCAGTCGACCCCGGAGGTGCATTTTACCCCCAGATGACCTTCCTGGAGGCACCGGAAGCACCTCCTGGGCCTGGGCGGCAGGACACGCACCTGCGCCGAAACCCATCCCACAAGCAAACGGCGGCCGTCCGCCAACTTCTTCGCGGCATCCATCGGGCACGATACGACTGCCGTGCACAGACCCCGTAATCCGGGGCGAATGCCGGCAGTACGCACGTGCTCCGACGGACAGCCTGTCGCAAGTGCGACGGCGGAGACTAGCTCCTCCGCCGAGATCGACTCATCCAGCCCAGAGACGCGCATATCGGCGCGTCTCATGGGCCGGGCCACCTTCACCGTATCTGGCACGACAGCCTTTATTTTGGCTGCCAGTGCGTCTGCCTTATCCGAGTTGTTGGCGCCGGGTATTTCGAATATATAGGACCCGGTCGCCCCTCGCCTCCATTTTATATCCTGGATGCCGACGTCAGCAAGTTTGACGCCGGTACGGACTGTCTTAAGGACCTCTAGATATGAGAGGCCCTGTTCCTGCGCCTCCGGCTGCAGCGTGAGAGACACTGCAGTCGTGGTCGGAGGCCGGAGTCTAGGGGCCTTCTTTTTTCTGGGAGTCTTCG
This sequence comes from Samia ricini, assembly GCA_014132275.2. Lineage (NCBI taxonomy): Eukaryota > Metazoa > Arthropoda > Insecta > Lepidoptera > Saturniidae > Samia > Samia ricini. The sequence continues at coordinate 3,716 of AP028162.1, forward strand.
TCTTCTTTCTCTTCTCCTTCTTCTTTTTCTCCTTGGGCGGCTTGATTGGCCGCCCGTTCTTGCCTACCTGCACCCACTCGTTGGTGGGAGCAGGCGGCACAATCTGCGCCGTGGAAGGCGTGGCGACGGCGGCAGCAAACGTCGTTGCTGCGCCACTGGCCTTGGCCTTATTCTTCTTGCCCGCCTTCTTGGCGGGCGGCTGCGCTCCCAGAGCGGCAGCAGTAGTGACGGGGGCCGGTGGAGGGACGGCTGTCGCGGATCGGCTATCCGCGGCCAATGGAGGACGCAGACGCGTCTCCGGCAAAAGCCGCCCCTCAAAACGGGCCTCCACCATCGTCATTATCTGCGACGTCTGGGCGCGCAGCATCTCGTCGAGTAGGGCTTGGACCTCGGAGAGCATCTCCGTGCGAGAGCTGTCCGGTTTAGATGCCTTTGATGTCGTCTTGGGGAGTGGCGGGAAATCTTCCCTCACTATTCCTTTTCGGGAGATCACGGGGGTGGTGAGTTCTTGTGGAAGTAGACCCTGAACTGCCGCCTTTACATCGGCCAGCTCCTTCCTCAACGCCTCCATGTCTTGCTTGTATTGAGACAGCTCCGCCCTTAGGCGGTTATTGTCCGCTTCCAGGCGGGCTGTCTCGTCCGATGTCGTCCTGTTACGCATCTCTTCAAATGCCTCCTGTAGTGAGGCCGCGGCGTCCTTCAGGGCACGCTGAAAGGTGCCCTTTAGGTTGCCGGACCTCTTGGCGACTTTGAGGATCATTTCAATGTCGCCTCTCGCCCTTTCGTTTATGTCCTGAGGCGGGGCGTCGGGGCCAGATTTACCGGCCACACGCGACGTGCTCGCCTCTCTAATCTCTTCTGAGAGCTCTTTCTCGGCTTGAAGCTCGAGCTCCTTCTCCATCAGGCGAATATACTCGGCCTTCGCGGCTGCGCGGCCGACATATTCGCCTGTGGTAGGCGGGGCGGCCTCTGCCGCGCTTCGCTCTGGCGGCCTGACACCGCTTCCTTGTCTCGCCTTCTGAGCACGAGTCGAGAGATATTTCTCTATCAGAGAGACCCTCGTCGAAACGGATCTCCTCGTGCTCAACAAAGCCGTCATCATTTTTTCTCTTACGGTCCCTGGAGTAGAGGGGACCACCAGTCATATAGTCCACTGTCATTGTGGAGGTATCGCTCGCATCACTGAAAGCAGATAAGCGGTCCAGTGATGGGCACCTGTCTAAAACCACTCTTGGCAAGAAATTGCCCCCCCCAGAAACGGTGGGGCAGCCCGGACCCGAGGGCCCGGGGAGGGATTCTCCGGCTCCTGTGGAGCCGGTACCCTCCTGGGGTAGTTTGTCTTTGTTCCTTGCGTTCTTCATCTTTTCTGTATCGGTTGTCCGTGATCTCGCCGTGGTCGTTTTATCTGAATCGTCACTATCCAAATCGCGAGCAGAGTAAGTCCTGTTTCGCGCCATGGTCGTCGGTTGAAGGGATCGAAGCAAAATTTTGCCCCCCCCAGAAACGGTGGGGCAGCCCGGACCCGAGGGTCCGGAGAGGGATTCTCCGGTGCCGGAGGCACCGGTACCCTCCTGGGGTAGTTTTGTTTTAAATCGTGCTTCCATATTTTTGGTTATCGGAATCCAAAAGCATGCCAAGTCGTCGTTCGAAAGGGCCGTAGGGAAAGCCAAAGTCGTCGTAATTGCATTGGATCGGAGTCCAAAAGAATGCAAAGGTCGTCATAGAGGCATCGGATCGGAGTCCGAGAAGAGTAGCCGAATCGTCAGTTGTGGGCTTTCGCCCGAGTCGCCCAGTCAGAGTCTTAGCCGCCGGTCAGAGGGACCGACGTTGCCCGGAGTGTGCCACGTGGAGGCGCTCTGACATCACACCCAACCTTTTTTTTTTTTTTTTTTTTTTTTTTTTTTTTTTTTTTTTTTTTTTTTTTTTTTTTTTTTTTTTTTTTTTTTTTACAAGGGGAAATCCTCATGGACGAACCGCTCTCCCGGGCAGGAGAGCGGAACAGTGTCGGACTCCTACCGACTAAAACCCCTTGGTGTCCTCGCTAGCGCACTTGTGATGCCGGGGGTGCGGGGATTGCCCTAATGGGATTACTACCGCTCCCCCCGGCGTGCGTGGGCTCAATGAGCCGTCGCCACTACGGTCTGAGGGGGGTCAAGGAGTGATAAGACCCCCCTCTGACGTCGACCGTTGGGAGGCGCACCGGGACACATCGGTGCGCCTCAACCTCTTTGCCTGTGCAGCTATTTTGCTGCTGGGACGGCGGGTGTGCCCGCACCCGGCGTCCCCAGGCTCCGATATGCAGCAGCGGAGGGTGTGTTCCCCTCGGGATGGCCGCTGCTCGGTCCGGCGACGGAGGAGCGAGATGGGAGCTCCTCCATTTCCACCTCCTGCGATGTCGGCGCTTGGGTGGCCGACGAGGAGGCAGGAGGTTTTCCTCCTCTTTTGCCCTTTTTTGTGGGCTGGCGGGCTGGACTCAACGCAAGGGCAAGTCCTGCCGCCCAACTTGTGCAAGGCGGGCTTGAGCGCACCAGCACAGAGGCCGCAGTACGCGACCTCGCTGGTGCACTCGCCCGCCTTGTGGCCCTGTCGACTGCACCTGAAGCACCAGGTGCTGACGTCGACCTTGGAGGTGCAGTTGACCCCCAGGTGCCCCTGTTGGAGGCACCTGTAGCACCTCCTGGGCCTTGGCGGCAGGACTTGCACCCGCGCACTGACCCATCCGACTAATAATTTTCGGCCGTCGGCCCATTTCTTGGCCGCGTCCACCGGACATGTGACGACGGCCTGGTACAACCCGCGAAGACCGGGGCGTACACCAGCCGTCCTCACATCATCCGGAGGACAGCCGGTCGACTGGGCGACGGCGGAGACTAGTTCCTCCGCCGTCACGGACTCATCTAAGCCCGAAACACGTAAATCAGCTCGACGCATGGGTCGGGCAATTTTCACTTCAGCTGGTAGGGCCGCCTTTAGTTTGGCGGCCAAGGCATCAGCCTTTTCTCTGTTTGCAGAGTCGGTGCCGGGGAGCTCGAAGATGTATGCCCCGGTCACCGCTCTGCGCCACTTCACTTCTTCAATGCCGACGTCCTTGAGCGGAACGTCGGCACGCACCTTCCTCATGACCTCCAAGTAAGTGAGGCCACCTTCCTGCGCCCCCGGCGGCAGCGTTAGCGACACTGCCGTTGTCGCCGGGGGGCGAAGATTGGCGGCCCTCTTTTTCTTGGAGGCCTTCTTCTTCTTTTTGGGCTGGGCCCTCTTCTTGTTGTCCTTGGCCGGCTTTAAAGGCCGGCCATTTTTGCCAACCTGCACCCACTCCTCCGTGGGGGCAGGTGGCTGGTCGTCATTGGTGGGAGCGGCAGTGACGGTGGCGTAAGTGGCCGTCCTGCCTTTCGTCTTTTTCTTGCCTGGTTTTGAGGCAGGCTGCTGCGCTCGCAAAGCGGCAGCAGGGTTAGTGGGGTCTGGTGGGGCGGCTGTGCGATCTGCGGCCAGAGGTGGCCGCAGGCGCTCCTCTGGTAGAAGCCGCCCGGCGACGCCCGCAAAGCGGGCATCCACCATCCCCATAATCTGCGCCGTTTGTGAGCGCAGCATCTCCTGTAGCAGCTCCACGGAGACTATATCTGTCGGGGAGCTCGCCGGTCGTGTACTGGTTTTCGGGAGAGGTGGAAACTCATCCCTATTTTCTACTCTTGGTTGTGCTGCAGATGCTGCCGGTCTCCTCAAGCGCAGCTCCTCCACAGTCAATTTCACTTCGCCAGGTCTTTGCGAAGAGCTGACATGTCCTCATTTTTGACGAGACAACTCCGCCTTTAAGCGGAGATTCTCCGCCTCCAGGCGGGCTGTCTCGTCGTTGGTTGTACGGAGGCGCAGCTCGCCGAACGCCTCTTTGATGACTTCGGCGGCCTCTTTCAGGGCACGCTGACACGTGCCCTTCAAGTTTTTCGACTTTTTAGCGACGCCGAGAATAATCTCGACGCCGCTCGCTACCTTCTCACTAGCGTCCGGAGTCTTCGACCTTGCGAGAATTCGCTCTACCCTGGCAACAGAAGCAGGCTGCACCTCCTTGCGCTCCTCCAGGTGTGAATCATCTCCGTCTCCCGGAGGCGTGCGAGCTCTGCTCTTGCTTTTCCTACTCCTATATACTGGCCGGTGGTTGGCGGCCGACCTCTCCCTCGTTTGGGAGTCGGCGTACCGGCTCTCGCTGGTAGCTCCTCTTCATCCTCGTCGGAGTAGGAACTCAGTCCCAAGTCCTCCTCTGATCCGGGAGCAAATCTCCTTTTCCGATCAAGTCTGCAAGGGGAAGGGGAGTCCCTCCCCTCAGCAGAATCGACCGTCATCAAGCTACCCCCACTCGACATAGATAGTCGGTCGAGTGAGGGAATCCTTTCCAGTACCACTTTTGGCTGGAGGTCAACGGAGTCAGGATACTCCTGGGCCCATTGGCCAAACCGTCCAGCGTAGCGGCTCGTTGGCAGATCGAGATGTTTGTAGCGTGCATATCTCGACTGCTCGGGGTCGTCAAGGTCCAATCCCTGGGCAAGCTCAGATCTCCGTATGAGCTCCAGGGTCGTCTTCGTCATTCCTGGTGGTGGTGTGAGCACAAGTTTGCCCCCCCCAGAAACGGTGGGGCAGCCCGGACCCGAGGGCCCGGGAAGGGATTCTCCGGCGTCAGAGACGCCGGTACCCTCCTGGGGTAGTTTTTGTTTGTAACTTCTGCTTCCATGTTTTTATTCTCGGTAGTCCATAATCTCGCCGTGGTCGTTGTATCGATGTCGTCACTGTCCAAATCGCGTGCAGAATCAAAAGTCCTGTTTCGCGCCAGAGTCGTCGGTGTTTGCGGTCGAAGCAAAATTTTGCCCCCCCCAGAAACGGTGGGGCAGCCCGGGCCCGAGGGCCCGGGGAGGGATTCTCCGACGCCGGAGGCGCCGGTACCCTCCTGGGGTAGTTTCGTTTTAGATTGTGCTTCCATGATTGTTGTAGAAAACCGTATGCAAAGCCATAGTCGCCGTTCGAAGGATCCATAAAGAAAGCCAAGTCGTCAGAGAGGAAAGACACTCAAAGTCCAGAAGAATGCCAAAGTCGTCAGAATAAGCTATCAGCTAAGTCCATTAGGAAAAGCCAGGGTCGTCAGTTTTGGGGCAAGAAAAACGCCCATCGCCCAGTCAGACTATTAGCCGGCAGTCAGAAGGACTGCCGTTGCCCAGGGTGCACCACGAGGAGGTTGTCTGACATCGCACCCCACACCCAACCTAACCTAACCTTTTTTTTTTTTTTTTTTTTTTTTTTTTTTTTTTTTTTTTTTACTTGGAGAAATGCTTTTAGGCATCCCCCTCTCCACGTAAAATAACGGAGAGGGGGTATGTGGGACTCGCTACGGCCAAGATGAGCGGCCGTAGAATACCCACTAAAACTCCAAGGTGTCCTCAACGCGCATTGCAGCCAGGGGTGCGGGGGATTGCTATCGTACGACTACCGCTTCCCCTGGCGTGCGCTAGGCCTTACGGCCATCGTCCTTCAGGTCTGGGGGGAAGAAGAGGTCCCCCCTGACGACGTCCATTGGGAGGCGCGCCTGGACACAGCGGCGCGCCTCAACCTCCTTGGCCTGGTATTCAGGCCTTCTTAAGGGTGGCCGGGGGCTGTTTCCCCCCCGAACTTGGGCCACCCTTAGATATGGCAGGCGATGAGGTGGAGCACGATGGAGTTGGCTCCACCTCCATCTGCACCTCTTGCGGTACTGCTGCGCTGGCGGCAGGCGTAGCCGCTGGAGGCCGCTTCTTCCTTGCCCCCTTGGGGGGCGGCGGCACGGGTCTGATGGTAGGACAGGCCCTGCTACCCAACCTGTGCAAGGCGGGCTTGCAATCAGCATTACAGAGGCGGCAAAACGCCACCTCGCTGTCGCATTCGCCCGCCTTGTGGCCCGGACGACTGCATTTGTAGCATGACATGCTGCAGTCGTCCTTGGAGGTGCAGTGTACCCCCAGGTGTCCTTCCCGGAGGCACTTAAAGCACCTCCTGGGCCTTGGTGGCAGGGCCTGAACCCGTGCGCTCACCCAGCCCCCCACCAACAGTCTACGGCCATCGGCCAGCCTCTTCGCTGTGTCCACCGGACACGATATGACGGCCGAGTACAGCCCGCGTAATCCGGGGCGTATACCGGCCGTCCTGACGTTGTCCGGTGGACAATCCGTCGCACTAGCGACGGCGGAGATTAGGTCCTCCGCCGTCACGGACTCGTCGAGCCCCACAACACGCAACTCTGCGCGCTGCATGGGCCGAGCCACCTTGACACCCTCGGGAACAATGCCCTTTAAGGCGTCCGCGAGGGTGTTAGCCTTCTCGGCTTTATCATCACCGGAGATCTCCAAAATATAGGAGCCGGTGACTCCTCTCCTCCACTGTGTGCCACTGATTCCGAGGTCGGAAAGTCGAACCCCAGCGGCAGCCTTCTTTAACACCTCCAGATAAGAAAGGCCCTTCTCCTGCGCCTCCGGCTGCAGTGTTATCGACACAGCAGCTGTCGTCGGGGGCCGAAGCTTAGGGGCCTTCTTCTTTCTGGAGGCTTTCTTCTTTTTGGCCTTCTTTTTGGCCTTGGCCTTCTCCTTGGCCGGCTTGACAGGCCGGCCATTCTTGCCGACCTGCACCCACTCTTCCGTGGATGCAGGCAGCTGGTTTTCATCAGCGGGGGCGGCGGCGGCAGCGGCATAGCTAGCTGCTTTGGCCGGCGCGGCCTTCTTCCCTTTACCCGCCTTGGTCGCGGGTTGCTGCGCTCGCAAAACGGCAGCAGTGTCGATGGGGGCTGGTGGGGCGGCTCGGCTGTCCGCGGCCAACGGTGGCCGCGAACGCTCCTCAGGTAGGAGTCGCCCTGAGATACCCGCGAAGCGGGCATCCACCATCCCCATTATTTGCGCCGTTTGTGAGCGCTGCATCTCCATAAACATGTCCCGTATTTCGGCCAGCAGCTCTGGCTGGGAGGTGTTTTGTCCTCGTTTTGAGGGGAGTGGGGGGGGAAACTTTCCCTAGGCACTCCCTTTGCTGCAGGCTGCAGGTTTGCCGCTGCAGGGGCTGGCAACTGACCAGTGCGCAGCTCCCTAACCGCAGCCTGCAGCTCCGCCACTTCCTTTCGTATGAGAATGTTCTCCTCCTTCTGACGAGTCAGCACCGCCCTTAGGCGGTTGTTCTCCGCCTCCAGGCGGGCTGTCTCGTCAGAGGACGTCCTACTTTTGTACCCGTCCAGTATCTCCCGGAGAGCAAGGGCCGACTCCTTGAGGGCACGCTGATACGTGCCCTTCAAGTTTCCTGACTTTTTGGCTACGTGGAGAATATCCTCCACGCAGCGCAACCCTCGCTCATCCAGTCCCTCCGCTTCCGCGATGTCACGTCCTGATATGGGGGGCATAGACGCCAAGCGAGCACGGCTGGCCACGGCGAACTCTACCAGCTCCTTCTCCGCTTGGAGCCGGAGTTGCTCCTGCTCCACGCGGAGAAGGTCAGCCTTAGCTTTCGCCAGGCCAACGTACTCGCCCGTCGTCGGCGGGCGCCCTCTTCCTCTTTTTTTTGTGCGGAGGTTGTGGCTCGCACTTTCGCTAAGGGGGATAATCCCTCCTCTTCCTGTCCAGAGCTGGTCTCAGACAGGGTACCCTTCCGTTTACGGCGGGATCCGCTGCAGGAAGGAGTGTCGCTCCCCGCAGCTGATCCCACCGTCTCCATTGACGCGCAACTGTCAACGTCGCTAAAATCGTCGTCGCCCATTTCGGCGTCAAATTCCGCCTGCATTTCATCCAACTGTCTCAGCTGGTCGAGCGCCTGCAGCCTTTGAAGTAGGACTACAGGCGACTTAGAGCTAGCTCTGGTCATCAATTTGGCATCCATCTCGGAGATCCGTGGGCTAGCGTGTGTCGTCGTTTGGGAATCGGTCGTCAGAGTTCTTGCCAAGGTCGTCGTTGATTTGGTATTGCACAAAATTTTGCCCCCCCCAGAAAACGAGGGGCAGCCTGAGCCGGATGGCCCAGGGAGGGATTCTCCGACTCCTGAGGAGCCGGTACCCTCCTGGGGTAGTGATTTTTTAAACTTTGTACTTTCCATCTTGCTAATTTCTGCCGTCAAGTTTGCGGTACGCCTGCCGGAACTGGTACTAAAACGACCAGCCCCGCCAGCCGCTGTCCGGTACTGAGCCGTTGGGACCCAACTTGGGTCCTCATCCGCCTCAGCCCGGTACTAGGAGCGCCGCGCACATACCACTCCTAGAAGCTTTTAAGGGCCCTTCAGCCCGCCAGATTCTTAGCCGCCGGTCAAGTGGACCGACGTTGCCCGGAGTACACCACGTGGAGGTGATCTGGCATCGCACCCCCCCTTTTTTTTTTTTTTTTTTTTTTTTTTTTTTTTTTTTTTTTACTTGGAGAAATGCTTTTAGGCATCCCCCTCTCAACGTAAAATAACGGAGAGGGGGTATGTGGGACTCGCTACGGCCAAGATGTGCGGCCGTAGAATACCCACTAAAACTCCAAGGTGTCCTCAACGCGCATTGCAGCCAGGGGTGCGGGAATTGCGACTGTACTACAACCGCTTCCCCTGGCGTGCGCTAGGCCTTACGGCCATCGTCCTTCAGGTCTGGGGGGAAGATGAGGTCCCCCCTGACGACGTCCATTGGGAGGCGCGCCTGGACACAGCGGCGCGCCTCAACCTCCTTGGCCTGGCATTCAGGCCTTCTTAAGGGTGGCCGGGGGCTGTTTCCCCCCCGAATTTGGGCCACCCTTAGATGTGGCAGGCGATGAGGTGGAGAGCACGATGGAGCCGGCTCCACCTCCATCTGCGCCTCTTGCGGCACTGCTGCGCTGGCGGCAGGGGTAGCCGCTGGAGGCCGCTTCTTCCTTGCCCCCTTGGGGGGCGGCGGCACGGGTCTGATGGTAGGACAGGCCCTGCTACCCAACCTGTGCAAGGCGGGCTTGCAATCAGCATTACAGAGGCGGCAGAACGCCACCTCGCTGTCGCATTCGCCCGCCTTGTGGCCCGGACGACTGCATTTGTAGCATGAAATGCTGCAGTCGTCCTTGGAGGTGCATTGGACCCCCAGGTGTCCTTCCCGGAGGCACCTGAAGCACCTCCTGGGCCTCGGTGGCAGGGCCTGAACCCGTGCGCTCACCCAGCCCACCAACAATCTACGGCCATCGGCCAACCTCTTCGCAGTGTCCACCGGACACGATATGACGGCCGAGTACAGCCCGCGTAAACCGGGGCGTATACCGGCCGTCCGGATGTTGTCCGGTGGACAATCCGTCGCTCCGGCGACGGCGGAGATAAGATCCTCCGCCGTCACCGACTCATCAAGCCCCACGACGCGCAGTTCTGCGCGCCGCATGGGCCGGGCCACCTTCACACCCTCGGGGACTACCCCTTTCAGGGCAGCCGCGAGGGTGTCTGCCTTCTGGGCATTATCGCCACCGGGTATCTCCAGGATGTATGACCCGGTGACGCCTCTCCTCCCTTTGGTGCCTGCAATGCCGAGGTCGGATAGTTTGACCTCGGCAGACGCCTTCTTGAGGACCTCTAGGTAAGAGAGACCCTTCTCCTGCGCCCCCGGCTGCAGCGTAATAGACACTGCGGCTGTCGTCGGGGGCCGGAGTTTGGGGGCCTTCTTCTTCCTAGAGGCCTTCTTCTTTTTGGCCGGTTTTTTGGCCTTGACCTTCTTCTGTTTGGCCGGCTTGACAGGCCGGCCATTCTTGCCGACCTGCACCCACTCCTCCGTGGGCGCAGGCGGCCGGTTCTCCTCAATTGAGGCTGCAGCTGCAGCGGCGTAGTTAGCCGCCTTTCCTGGCGCCCTCTTTCCCTTGCCCGCTTTAGAAGCAGGCTGCTGCGCTCGCAAATTGGCTACAGCGTCGATGGGGGCTGGTGGGGCGGCTCGGCTGTCCGCGGCCAGAGGTGGCCGCAAACGCTCCTCGGGTAGGAGCCGCCCGGCGATGCCTGCAAAGCGGGCATCCACCATCCCCATGATCTGCGCCGTTTGCGAGCGCTGCATCTCTTCGAGCATCTCCCTGATGTTGGCCAGGAGCTCCGGCTGGGAGGTGTTTTATTCGCCTTTTGGTGGTTGGGAGCGGTGGGAAATCCTCCCTGACCCGCATCCCTTGATGTTGCTGGTGCAGGGGCTGGCAGTTGTTGGAGACTCAGCCCCTGCACTTTCGTCTTCAGGTCGGCCAACTCCTTGCGGAGCATGACCGTGTCCTCCTTCTGACGAGTCAGCACCGCCCTTAAGCGGTTGTTCTCCGCCTCCAGGCGGGCTGTCTCGTCAGAGGATGTCCTACCCTTGTATTTCTCCAAGATCTCTCGGAGAGAGAGGGCAGCTTCCTTGAGGGCACGCTGATACGTGCCCTTTAAGTTGCCGGATTTTTTTCCCGATGTGAAGGATATCCGCGATGTTCTGGAGCCCTCTCTCGTCCAGAGCTTCCTCTCCTTCGTTGTCTCGTCCGGTGATTGGGGGCATCGACGACAGGCGCACACGACTCTGCACGGCAAAGTCGATGAGTTCCTGCTTCGCGCGGAGTTTGAGCTCCTCCTCCTCCGCGCGAAGCAGTTCCGCCTTCGCCTTCGCCAGGCCGACGTATTCGCCTGTCGTCGGCGGGCGCCCTCGTCCTCTCTTTGGTGCGGCAGTGGCTCGCACTTTCGGCGAGGGGGATAACCCCTCCTCTTCCTGTTCCGAGTCCGCCTCGGACAGTTTGCTCTTCCTTTTACGGCGGGATCCGCTGCGGGAAGGAGTGTCACTCCCCGCAGACGATCCCACCGTCTCCATTGACGCGCAACTGTCGGCGTCACTGAAATCGTCGCCCATTTCGGCGTCAAATTCCGCCTGCATCTCGTCCAGCTGTCTCAGCTGGTCGAGCGCCCGCAGCCTCTGAAGGAGGACTACAGGCGACTTAGAACTAGCTCTGGTCATCAGTTTGGCATCACTTTCGGAAATCCGTGGGCTAGCATGTGTCGTCGTTTGGGAATCGGATTCAGTCATTAGGGTTTTTGCCAAGGTCGTCGTTGTTTTGGTGTCACGCAGAATTTTGCCCCCCCCAGAAAACGAGGGGCAGCCCGGACCAGATGGCCCGGGGAGGGATTCTCCGGCGCCGGAGACGCCGGTACCCTCCTGGGGTAATACTTTTTTAAATTGTGCGTTATCCATCTTGCTATTATCTTCCTTCAAGTTTGCGGTACGCCCGCCGAGGTCAGCCTGACACAGCCAACCCCGCCGGCCGCTGTCCGGTACTGAGCCGTTGGGACCCAACTTGGGTCCTCATCCGCCTCAGCCCGGTACTAGGAGCGCCGCGCACATACCACTCCTAGAAGCTTTTAAGGGCCCTTCAGCCCGCCAGATTCTTAGCCGCCGGTCAAGTGGACCGACGTTGCCCGGAGTACACCACGTGGAGGTGATCTGGCATCGCACCCCTGGCATCGCCACCCGCACCCCCAACCTAACCTAACCTTTTTTTTTTTTTTTTTTTTTTTTTTTTTTTACTTGGAGAAATGCATTTAGGCATCCCCCTCCTTGCCAGGGAGGGGGTATGTGGGACTCGCTACGGCCTAGAACGGCCGTAGAATACCCACTAAAACTCCAAGGTGTCCACAACGCGCAAGAGTGCCGGGGGGCTCGGGATATGCGTCTGCATTGCGACCGCTCCCCCCGGCATGCGCCAAGCCTTAACAGGCCTCACCTGCAGGTCTTTCGACATCGCCTTGAGGAGGTGCAATGGGACACAACATTGCACCTCAACTCCTAAGCCTGAGGGACTTGGGCGGCAGATGGTCGCCGCCGCAAGCTCAGGCTTCGCCGCGCGTCAGCCGAGGGATGGCCGTCCCTCGTAGAAGAACGGCTGACGGGCCTAGAGTCCGTGGAAGAGGGCACAGGTGTTGGCGGCACCTCCTCCATCTCAACCTCCTGCACAGGTGGCGCGACCGCCGGTCGTGCGGGAGGCTGTTGGGTCTTCCTAGCCCCCTTTGGGGGTGGCGGATCGGGCTTCACACTGGGGCAAGCCCTGCCGCCCAGTCGGTGCAAGGCGGGCTTGAATGCACCATTACACAGGAGGCAGAACTCCGTGTCATTGGTGCACTCAGCCGCCTTGTGACCCGGTCGACTGCATCGGTAGCACCAGGTGCTGCAGTCGACCCCGGAGGTGCATTTTCACCCCCAGGTGACCTTCCTGGAGGCACCGGAAGCACCTCCTGGGCCTGGGCGGCAGGACTCGCACCTGCGCCGAAAAACCCACCCCACTAATAAACGGCGGCCATCCGCCAACTTCTTTGCGGCGTCCACCGGGCACGATACGACTGCCGTGCACAGACCCCTTAGTCCGGGGCGAATGCCGGCAGTCCGCACGTGCTCCGGCGGACAGTCTGTCGCAAGTGCGACGGCGGAGACTAACTCCTCCGCCGAGATCGACTCGTCCAGCCCAAAGACGCGCAAATCGGCGCGCCTAATGGGCCGGGCCACCTTTACCCCATCGGGTATCACTTCCTTAATCTTGGCGGCTAACATGTCCGCTTTGTCATCATTGTTGGCGCCGGGTATCTCGAAGATGTAGGACCCGGTCGCCCCTCGCCTCCATTTTATGTCCTGAATACCGACGTCAGCAAGTTTGACGCCGGTACGGACTGTCTTAAGGACCTCCAAGTAAGAGAGGCCCTGCTCCTGCGCCTCCGGCTGCAACGTAAGAGACACTGCAGTCGTGGTCGGAGGCCGGAGTCTTGGGGCCTTCTTCTTGGAGGCCTTTTTCTTCTGGTTCTTCTTCTTCTTTTCTTTCTTCTTCTTGGGCGGCTTGACTGGCCGCCCGTTCTTGCCTACCTGCACCCACTCACTTGTGGGCGCAGGCGGCACATCCTCTCGTGAGGCAGATGTAGCTGCGGCTGCAGCAAACGTCGTCACTGCGCCACTGGCCTTGGCCTTATTCTTCTTGCCTGCCTTCTTGGCAGGCGGCTGCGCTCCCAGAGCGGGCAGCAGTAGGGACGGGGGCTGGTGGAGGGACGGCTGTCGCGGATCGGCTATCCGCGGCCAATGGAGGACGCAGACGCGTCTCCGGCAAAAGCCGCCCCTCAAATCGGGCCTCCACCATCGTCATTATCTGCGCCGTCTGGGCGCGCAGCATCTCGTCAAGTAAGGCCTGCACCTCAGAGACAACATCTCATTACGAGAGCTGTCCGGCTTAGTCTTGGATGTCGTCTTGGGTAGCGGTGGGAAGTCCTCCCTCACCGCTCCTTTGCGGGTAGTCACAGGGGTGGAAAGTTCAGGGGGGGGGGAGCAGCCCCTGAACTGCTGCCTTTACGTCGGCTAATTCCTTCCTGAGCGTTTCCATTTCCACCTTGTATTGAGACAGCTCCGCCCTTAGGCGGTTATTGTCCGCTTCCAGGCGGGCTGTCTCGTCTGATGTCGTCGTATTTCGAAGCTCCGTGATGATCTCCTGAAGAGAGGTCGCAGCGTCCTTCAGGGCACGCTGAAAGGTGCCCTTCAGGTTGCCGGACCTCTTAGCGACCTTGAGGATCGTCTCAATCTCGCTCTTCGCTCGTTCGTGTATGTCCTGGGGTGGGCCGTCAGGGCCAGACTTGCCGGCCGCACGCGGCTTGCTCGCCTCCCGGATCTCATCTGAAAGCTCCTTCTCTGCCTGGAGCTGGAGCTCTTTCTCCATCAGGCGCGAAATATACTCGGCCTTCGCGGCTGCGCGGCCGACATATTCGCCTGTGGTAGGCGGGCGGCCTCTGCCGCGCTTCGCTCTGGCGGCCTGACACCGCTTCCTTGTCTCGCCTTCTGAACACGAATCCAGGGAGATTTCCCTGTCCGAAAGACCCTCATCAAACCGGATCTCTTCGTGTTCCACAAATCCAATATCAACTGACTTCTTCCTTTTGCGATCCACCTTCGCAAGAAAAGCTCTTTCTTCAGGGCCAAAGTCGATCGTCATCGTCGATGTGTCGCTCGCATCGCTGAAAACCGACAAGCGGTCCAGTGATGGGCACCTATCCACCACTACTCTAGGCAAGAAGTTGCCCCCCCCAGAAACGGTGGGGCAGCCCGGACCCGAGGGCCCGGGAAGGGATTCTCCGGCGTCTGAGACGCCGGTACCCTCCTGGGGTAGTTTGCTTAACTTTCTTGCTTCCATTATATTCTTCTCATTAGTCCGTAGTCTCGCCGAGGTCGTTTTTCCGGAATCGTCAATAGTTAGATCGCGAGCAGAATCGAACGTCCTAATTCGCGCCAGGGTCGTCGGTTTTTGGGATCGAAGCAAAATTTTGCCCCCCCCAGAAACGGTGGGGCAGCCCGAGCCCGAGGGCCCGGGGAGGGATTCTCCGGTGCCGGAGGCACCGGTACCCTCCTGGGGTAGTGTCGTTTTTAATCGTGCTTCCATATTTTTGGTCATCAGAATCCAAAAGCATGCCAAGTTGTCGTTCGGAAGAGCCATAGGGAAAGCCAAAGTCGTCGGGAAGGCAATCAATCGTACCAGAAGGAAAGCCATGTCGTCAGAAGAGCAGTCAATCAGAACCGAAAGAATGCCAAGTCGTCAAAGGGATAGATCGGACAAGTCCGTGAAGGAAAGCCAAGTTCGTCAGTTGTGGGCTTTCGCCCGAATCGCCCAGTCAGAGTCTTAGCCGCCGGTCAGAGGGACCGACGTTGCCCGGAGTGTGCCACGTGGAGGCGCTCTGACATCACACCCCAACCTAACCTAACCTTTTTTTTTTTTTTTTTTTTTTTTTTTTTTTTTTTTTTTTTTTTTTTTTTTTTTTTTTTTTTTTTTTTTTTTTTTTTTACAAGGGGAAATCCTCATGGACGAACCGCTCTCCCGGACAGGAGAGCGGAACAGTGTCGGACTCCTACCGACTAAAACCCCTTGGTATCCTCTACAGCGCATGTTTGGCGAGAGCTCGGGATACAGCTGTTCGCGCATTGACGCCGCTCCCTCGCCACGCGCTTGGCTCTTTCGAGCCGCCGTCTAGATGGTCTGAGGGGGGGTCAAGGAGTGATACGACCCCCCCTCTCGACGTCGACCGTGGGAGGCGCAACCGGGATACTCGGTGCGCCTCGACCTCCCAGCCCGTGCAGATTTAACTGCTGGGACGATGAATGTGTCCGCACTCACCGCCCCCGGGCCCCGCTGTGTTAGCGGCCTGGGTTATCCCCAGGGATTCGCCGCCACGCGGCTTCCTGACGGCTGAGGAGGGGTCAGCTGGTCGCCCCCTCCTCCACATCCATACTCTGCGCTGTCGACACTTTGGCGGCCGACGACGCAGGTGTTTTCTTCTTTGCCCCCTTTGGGGGTGGCGGGTCTGGCTTGACGCTGGGACAAGTCCTGCCGCCCAACCTGTGCAAGGCGGGCTTGAATGCACCATTGCAGAGTATGCAGAACTCCACGTCGCTGGTGCATTCGCCCGCCTTGTGACCCTGACGACTGCACTTATAGCAGGAGTCGCTACAGTCGTCCTGGGAGGTGCACTTGACCCCCAGGTGCCCCTCGCGGAGGCACCTGAAGCACCTCCTGGGTCTGGGCGGCAGGACTCGTACCTGCGCCGACACCCAACCCACCAACAATCGGCGGCCATCCGCCATCTTCTTCGCGGCGTCCACCGGACATGAGACAACGGCCGCATACAGACCCCGTAGACCGGGGCGCACGCCTGCCGTTCTCACATGCTCCGGTGGGCACCCTGTCGCTGATGCGACGGCGGAGATGAGTTCCTCCGCCGTCACTGACTCATCAAGCCCCGTGAGGCGCAATTCGGCGCGCCTCATGGGCCGGGCCACCTTAAGATCCTCAGGGAGGACGGTCGCCTTGATTCTTGCGGCCAAGGCGTCCGCTTTCTCATGGTCGGCGCCGGGGATCTCAAGGATGTAGGCCCCGGTCGCCGCCCTTCTCAGCTGGATGTCGGTTAGACCGACGTCCTTGAGTGGTACGTCAGTCTTGATTTTCTTTAACACCTCCGTGTAGGTGAGGCCCCTCTCCTGCGCCCCCGGCTGCAGCGTTATTGACACCGCAGCTGTCGTCGGGGGCCGGAGTTTGGGGGCCTTCTTCTTCTTTGGGGTCCTCTTCTTTTTGGGTGTGGACTTCTTCTTTTCTTTGGCCGGCTTGACCGGCCGGCCGTTTTTGCCCACCTGCACCCATTCATCTGTGGGCGCAGGCGGCACGTCACTTCCGGTGGTGTTGGGAGTGGCGGCTGCAGCAGCGAAAGTCGCTGGCTTGGTCGCCGCCTTCTCATTCTTCTTCTTGCCCTTCTTTGCGGGCGGCTGCGCTCGCAGATCGAGCGTGGCATCGACGGGGGCTGGCAGAGCGGATCGGCTGTCTGCAGCCAGTGGTGGCCGCAGACGCTCCTCCGGTGGAAGCCGCCCATCGATGCGGGCATCCACCATTCGCATTATTTGATCGGTCTGCGAGCGCAGCATCTCCGCGAACATCTCCTTTACTTCAACGAGCGTCCCCGCCTCCGTACGGGAGCTGCCCTGTCCTCGTTTGGATGGGAGTGGTGGGAATTCTCCTCTTTCCACTCCTTTTGACGCTGCTGGGGTGGCAATAGGCTGCTGAGTGCGCAGCTCCCTCACCGCCGTCTGTAGTTCTCTAATCTCCTTGCGGAGTATCATCGTCTCTTCCTTCTGACGAGTCAGCACCGCCTTGAGGCGGTTATTTTCCGCCTCCAGGCGGGCTGTCTCGTCAGATGATGTCGTCGTTTTATACTTTTCCAGTATTTCCTTGAGAGAAAGAGCACACTCCTTGAGGGCACGCTGATATGTGCCCTTCAAGTTGCCTGATTTTTTGGCTATGTGGAGAATGTCCTCCACATTGCGGTGCCCTTTCTCATCAAGCCCCTCCGCATCAGCAATGTCTCGTCCGGAAACAGGTGGCGTCGACGCCAGGCGAGTACGGCTGGCCGCAGCAAACTCAACCAGCTCCTTCTCCGCTTGGAGCCGGAGCTGTTCCTGCTCCACGCGGAGAAGCTCAGCCTTCGCTTTCGCTAGGCCAACGTACTCGCCCGTCGTTGGCGGGCGTCCTCGTCCTCGTTTGGTTTTGCCGGCGACGGCTCGTGTCTTGGGGGGAGGATGTTCTCCCTCGGCTTCGGAGCACGAGCTCGCCTCAGACAGGTCCACTTTTCTTTTTCGATCGAATCCGCAGGGGAGAGGAGAGTCTCTTCCCTCAGCGGATCCGACCGTCTCCATAGACACACACGAGGTGTCACTGTCGAAGCCGAATTCTGCTTCTATTTCCTCCAGTTGTCTAATTTCGTCGAGTGCCTGCAGCCTTTTCAGGAGTACTACAGGCACTTTTTCTCCTTCCTTATTCCTTGCCGGGTCGTCATTTGGGATTTCTCAGTTGTCCGTTTGCAAGCTGAGGTCGTCGTCAAAGCAGTATCAGGTGTCAGTGTTCGTGCCAAAGTCGTCGTTGGGGATCCAGATGTAAGCGAAGCTTTGCCCCCCCCAGAAAACGAGGGGCAGCCCGGACCCGAGGGCCCGGGGAGGGATTCTCCGGTGCCGGAGACACCGGTACCCTCCTGGGGTATTTCTCTTGTAAGTTTCGCGTCCATTGTAACTTCCTATCTCCGTCAAGTTTGCGGTACGCCCGCCGAAGTCAGCCTGACACAGCCAACCCCGCCGGCCGCTGTCCGGTACTGAGCCGTTGGGACCCAACTTGGGTCCTCATCCGCCTCAGCCCGGTACTAGGAGCGCCGCGCACATGCCACTCCTAGAAGCTTTTAAGGGCCCTTCAGCCCGCCAGATTCTCAGCCGCCGGTCAAGTGGACCGACGTTGCCCGGAGTGCACCACGTGGAGGTGATCTGGCATCGCACCCCAACCTAACCTTTTTTTTTTTTTTTTTTTTTTTTTTTTTTTTTTTTTTTTTTTTTACAAGGGGAAATCCTCATGGACGAACCGCTCTCCCGGGCAGGAGAGCGGAACAGTGTCGGACTCCTACCGACTAAAACCCCTTGGTGTCCTCGCTAGCGCACTTGTGATGCCGGGGGTGCGGGGATTGCCCAAATGGGATTACTACCGCTCCCCCCGGCGTGCATAGGCTCAATGAGCCGTCGCCATTACGGTCTGAGGGGGGTCAAGGAGTGATAAGACCCCCCTCTGACGTCGACCGTTGGGAGGCGCACCGGGACACATCGGTGCGCCTCAACCTCTCTGCCTGTGCAGCTATTTTGCTGCTGGGACGGCGGGTGTGCCCGCACCCGGCGTCCCCAGGCTCCGATATGCAGCAGCGGAGGGTGTGTTCCCCTCGGGGGATGGCTGCTGCTCGGTCCGGCGACGGAGGAGCGAGATGGGAGCTCCTCCATTTCAACTTCCTGCGGCGCTGACGCGGCAGGAGGTGGCCCTCTCTTTTTGCCCTTTTTCTGGGCTGGCGGGCTGGACTCGACGCAAGGGCAAGTCTTGCCGCCCAACTTGTGCAAGGCGGGCTTGAGCGCACCAGCGCAGAGGCCGCAGTACGCGATCTCACTGGTGCACTCACCCGCCTTGTGGCCCTGCCGACTGCACCTGAAGCACCAGGTGCTGACGTCGACCTTGGAGGTGCAGTTGACCCCCAGGTGCCCCTGTTGGAGGCACCTGTAGCACCTCCTGGGCCTTGGCGGCAGGACTTGCACCCGCGCGCTGACCCATCCTACCAGCAACTTTCGGCCATCGGCCAATTTCTTGGCCGCGTCCACCGGACATGTGATGACGGCCTGGTACAACCCACGGAGACCGGGGCGTACGCCGGCCGTCCTCACATCATCCGGTGGACAGCCGGTCGACTGGGCGACGGCGGAGATCAATTCCTCCGCCGTCACGGACTCGTCTAAGCCCGACACGCGCAGATCGGCGCGCCTCATAGGTCGGGCTATTTTTACTTCGGCCGGCAGGGCCGCCTTTAATTTGGCGGCCAAGGCATCAGCCTTCTCTCTGTTTGCAGAGTCGGTGCCGGGGAGCTCAAAGATGTATGCCCCGGTCACCGCTCTGCGCCACTTCACTTCTTCAATGCCGACGTCCTTGAGCGGAACGTCGGCACGCACCTTCCTCATGACCTCCAAGTAAGTGAGGCCACCTTCCTGCGCCCCCGGCGGCAGCGTTAGCGACACTGCCGTTGTCGCCGGGGGGCGAAGTTTGGCGGCCTTCTTTTTCTTGGAGGCCTTCTTCGTTTTGTTGGGCTGGGCCCTCTTCTTCTCCTTGGCCGGCTTTACAGGCCGGCCGTTTTTGCCGACCTGCACCCACTCGCTTGTAGGCGCAGGCGGCTGGTCTTCAATGTTGGAAGGGGTGGCCGCGGTGACAGCGGCAAACGTCGGCGCCTCGTTGTTCCCCTTTTTCTTCTTCTCTTTGCCTGTCTTTTTGGCAGGCTGCTGCGCTCGCAAAGCGGCAGCGGAATTAGTGGGGTCTGGTGGGGCGGCTGTGCGATCTGCGGCCAGAGGCGGCCGCAGGCGCTCCTCCGGTAGAAGCCGCCCGGCGACGCCCGCAAAGCGAGCGTCCACCATCCCCATAATCTGCGCCGTTTGCGAGCGCAGCATCTCCTGTAGTTGGTCGACGGTGACATTGTCCGACCGTGATGTCGTCGTAGGCCTAGCCTTAGGGAGGGGCGGGAATTGGTCATCCGCCTCCGCCCATGAAGACGTCGCAGGCGCCGACGGTCTTTTCAGGCGCAGCTCCTCCACACCCCAACCTTTTTTTTTTTTTTTTTTTTTTTTTTTTTTTTTTTTTTTTTTTTTTTTTTTTTTTTTTTTTTTTTTTTTTTTTTTTTTTTTTTTTTTTTTTTTTTACAAGGGGAAATGCTTTTAGGCATCCCCCTCTCAACGTACTATAACGGAGAGGGGGTATGTGGGACTCGCCCGGCCAAGATGGGCGGCCGGGAATACCCACTAAAACCCCTTGGTGCCTTCTCACACCTTTTGGCCGGGGAGCGGGAATTGCGTGTCGTACTGCTACCGCTCGACCCGGCCGGTTCCACACCCCAACCTAACCTAACCTTTTTTTTTTTTTTTTTTTTTTTTTTTTTTTTTACTTGGGGAAATCCTCATGGACGAACCGCTCTCCCGGGCAGGAGAGCGGAACAGTGTCGGACTCCTACCGACTAAAACCCCAAGGTGTCCTCTCGAGCGCACTTGTGATGCCGGGGGTGCGGGGATTGCCCGACTGGGATTACTACCGCTCCCCCCCCGGCGTGCGTAGGCTCAGATGAGCCGTCGCCATCATGGTCTGAGGGGGGTCAAGGAGTGATAAGACCCCCCTCTGACGTCGACCGTTGGGAGGCGCACCGGGACACATCGGTGCGCCTCAACCTCTCTGCCTGTGCAGCTACTTTGCTGCTGGGACGGCGGGTGTGCCCGCACCCGGCGTCCCCAGGCTCCGATCAGCAGCGGCCGAGGGAATGTGCCCCTCGGAACGTTGGCCGCTGCACGGTCCGGCGACGGAGGAGGAGCAAGATGTTAGCTCCTCCATATCAACCTCCTGCGACACAGGAGGTTTGACTTTCCTCCTGTTAGCCCCTTTGCGGGCTGGCGGGTCGGACTGTACGCAAGGGCAAGTCTTGCCGCCCATCTTGTGCAAGGCGGGCTTGAGCGCACCAGCACAGAGGCCACAGTACGCGACCTCGCTAGTGCACTCGCCCGCCTTGTGGCCCGGCCGACTGCACCTGAAACACCAGGTGCTGACGTCGACCTTGGAGGTGCAGTTGACCCCCAGGTGCCCCTGTTGGAGGCACCTGTAGCACCTCCTGGGCCTTGGCGGCAGGACTTGCACCCGCGCGCTGACCCATCCTACCAATAATTTGTGGCCATCTGCCAACTTCTTGGCCGCGTCCACCGGACATGTGATGACGGCCTGGTACAACCCACGTAGACCGGGGCGTACGCCAGCCGTCCTCACATCCTCCGGTGGACAGCCGGTCGTCTGGGCGACGGCGGAGATCAGTTCCTCCGCCGTCACCGACTCGTCTAGGCCCGACACACGCAAATCAGCGCGTCGCATTGGTCGAGCAATTTTTACCTCGGCCGGTAGGGCCGCCTTTAATTTGGCGGCCAAGGCGTCCGCCTTTTCTCTATTTTCAGAGTCGGTGCCGGGGAGTTCGAAAATATACGCCCCGGTCACCGCTCTGCGCCACTTCACCTCTTTAATTCCGACGTCCTTAATCGGAACGTCGGCACGCACCTTCCTCATTACCTCCAAGTAAGTGAGGCCACCTTCCTGCGCCCCCGGCGGCAGCGTTAACGACACTGCCGTTGTCGCCGGAGGGCGTAGTTTGGCGGCCCTCTTTTTCTTGGAGGCCTTCTTCTTTTTAGGCTGGGCCTTCTTCTTGTCTTTGGCCGGCTTTACAGGCCGGCCATTCTTTCCGACCTGCACCCATTCTCCTTCGGGTGCAGGCGGCTCGTCACGTCCGGGCTTGTGACAGCAGCGGCATAGGTGGTCGCCTTCGCTGCTGCCTGCGTCTTTTCCTTCTTATTGCCCGCCTTTTTGGAGACGGGCTGTGCTCCCAACACGGGGGCACTTGACGACGACGGTGGTGGTGGTGGAGCGACTCTGCTGTCTGCGGCCAAGGGAGGTCGCGGACGCTCCTCCGGCAGCAGTCGCCCTTGTATGCCCGCGAATCGGGCATCCACCATCTTCATCACTTTCTCTGTTTGAGAGCGCGTTAGCTCCTCAAGCATCTCCCTAATGCCGGTGATGAGCTCCGGCTGGGAGACACTTTCCTCTCGTCGTGATGGGAGCGGCGGGAACTCCCCCCTCACCACTCCCTTCTTCTTCGTTGCCGTTGTAGTTGGCGTGGCAACTGGCGGCTGCTGAGAGCGCAGCTCCTTCACGGCGGTCTGCAGGTCCGCCAGTTCCTTTCTGATCCTGATGTTGTCCTCTTTCTGACGAGTCAGCACCCCCTTAAGGCGGGCGTTCTCCGCCTCAAGGCGGGCTGTCTCGTCAGTGGCCGTTCTCAATCTGGTCTTAGCCAGTATGCCCCGAAGGGACTCGGCGGCCTCGTTGAGGGCACGCTGGTACGTGCCCTTCAGATTGCCCGATTTTTTCGCAACGTAAACGATGTTGTCAATGTCGCGCAGCCCTGTCTCCTCTAAGCTTTCCTCCTCGGCGGAGACTCCTCCTCCGCCGGATCTAATGGGTGGCCTCGACGCCAGGCGAGCACGGTTGGCCGCGGCGAACTCCACCAGCTCCTTCTCCGCTTGCAGCCGGAGCTGCTCCTGCTCCACGCGGAGAAGGTCAGCCTTGGCTTTCGCCAGGCCAACGTACTCGCCGGTCGTCGGCGGGCGTCCTCTTCCTCTCTTCGGTTTACCCGAGACGGCTCGCGTCTTGGGTGGGGGCATTTCGCCCTCCGTCTCCGAGCAAGTGCTAGCCTCAGAGAGGCTCACCTTTCTTTTCCGTTCGAATCCGCTGGGGAGAGGAGAGTCCCTCCCCTCAGCGGATCCCACCGTATCCAAGGACATGCTGGAACCGAAGCTGTCCTCCGCCTCAAACTCAGCAGAGAGCTGGTCTAGCATGTGCATCCTCTGCAGGAGAACTACAGGGGATTGGTCCTTTCCACTCGCCTGGGTTGCCATCATAGAATCTTCAAGAGTCCGTAGGGATGCCAAAGTCGTATCAACAGCTGAATCGGATTTCCGTGTTCGCGCTCGGGTCGTCGGTTTCTTGGGTTCGGAGTCGTGCAAAACTTTGCCCCCCCCAGAGAACGTGGGGCAGCCTGAGCCCGAAGGCCCAGGGAGGGATTCTCCGGCTAAGCCGGTACCCTCCTGGGGGGTAGATACTCTTGTAATTTTGCCTTATCCATTGCGTCTTTATAAGTCATCTACAAGTTCGCGGTACGCCTGCCGAGGCCGACACTAAATCGGCCAGCCCCGCCAGCCGCTACCCGGAACCAAGCCGTTGGGACCCAGACTTGGGTCCTCATCCGCCCTGGCCCGGTACTGGGCGCGCCGCTCACACACCGCGCCCAGGAGCGTTTTAGGTCTCTCCAGACCGCCAGATGCTCAGCCGCCGGTCAACTGGACCGACGTTGCCCAGGGTGCACCACGTGGAGGTGATCTGGCCCCGCACCCCAACCTAACCTAACCTAACCTAACCTAACCTAACCTAACCTAACCTAACCTAACCTAACCTTTTTTTTTTTTTTTTTTTTTTTTTTTTTTTTTTTTTTTTTTTTTTTTTTTTTTTTTTTTTTTTTTTTTTTTTTTTTTTTTTTTTTTTTTTTTTTTTTTTTTTTTTTTTTTTTTTTTTTTTTACAAGGGGAAATCCTCATGGACGAACCGCTCTCCCGGGTAGGAGAGCGGAACAGTGTCGGACTCCTACCGACTAAAACCCCTTGGTGTCCTCAACAGCGCATATAGTGGCGGGGGCTCGGGATACAGCGGTTAGCATTAGCTCCGCTCCCCCGCCACGCGCTTGGCTCCGAAGAGCCGCCGTCTAGATGGTCAGAGGGGGGTCAAGGAGTGATACGACCCCCCTCTCGACGTCGACCGTGGGAGGCGCAACCGGGACACTCGGTGCGCCTCGACCTCCCAGCCCGTGCAGAATTAACTGCTGGGACGATGGGTGTACCCGCACCCACCGCCCCCGGGCCCCGCTTTGCTCGCGGCCTGGGGTGCTGAGCTCCCCAGGGATGAGCCGCTGGGCTGCGGCTTACTTGCGGCTGAGGTGGAGCAACATGGGCGCTCCTCCTCTACGTCCATCACTTGCGCCGCCGACACTTTAGCAGCCGACGACGCAGGCGTCTTCTTCTTTGCCCCCTTTGGGGGTGGCGGGTCTGGCTTGACGCTGGGACAAGTCCTGCCGCCCAACCTGTGCAAGGCGGGCTTGAATGCACCATTGCAGAGGATGCAAAATTCAACCTCGCTGGTGCATTCGCCCGCCTTATGACCCGGACGACTGCATTTGTAACAAGCGTCACTGCAGTCGTCCTGGGAGGTACACTTGACTCCCAGGTGCCCTTCCTTGAGGCACCTGAAGCACCTCCTGGGTCGGGGCGGCAGGACTCGTACCTGCGCCGAAACCCATCCTACCAGAAGACGACGTCCATCTACCAACTTTTTAGCCGCATCCACTGGACACGACACGACGGCCGCGTAGAGGCCCCGTAGTCCAGGACGCACACCGGCCGTCCTGACGTGATCCAGTGGGCAGCCTGTCGCCGCTGCCACGGCGGAGATAAGTTCCTCCGCCGTGATGGACTCATCCAGCCCAGAGACGCGCAGTTCGGCGCGCCTCATGGGCCGGGCAACCTTTACCCCCTCGGGGACGACTTCCTTAACTTTAGCCGCTAAGGCGTCGGCTTTCTCATTGTCGGCTTTCTCATTGTCGGCGCCGGGAACCTCGAAAATGTAGGCCCCGGTCACCGCTCTCCGCCATTGGATGTTGCTCAGGCCGACGTCCTTAAGCGATACGTCGGCCCGGATCTTTTGTAGGACCTCCAAGTAGGAGAGGCCCTTCTCCTGCGCCGCAGGCTGCAGCGTGACAGACACCGCAGCTGTTGTCGGCGGCCGGAGTCTGGGGGCCTTCTTCCTCTTGGAGGCCTTCTTCTTCTTCTCGGTGGTCGTCTTCTTTTGTTTGGGCGGCTTCAAAGGCCGCCCATTCTTCCCGACCTGCACCCATTCACCAGTGGGTGCAGGCGGCGTGTCGTCAACGGTGATGGTGGGAGTGGCGGCGGCAGCTGCGGCGAATGTCGCCGGCTTAGGTGCCGCCTTCTCCTTTTTCTTCTTGCCCGCTTTTTTAGCGGGCTGCTGCACTCGCAGATCGGGGCGTGGCATCGACGGGGGCTGCCGGAGCAGCTCGACTGTCCGCGGCCAATGGTGGCCGCAGACGCTCCTCTGGTGGTAGCCGCCCATCAATGCGGGCATCCACCATCCGCATTATCTGCTCGGTCTGCGAGCGCAGCAGTTCCCCAAACATTTCCCTAAGGTCGGGCAGTGGCTCCGGCCCAGGGGTTTTACTTCTTTGTATGGTGGGGAGAGGCGGGAAAGCTTCCCTGGCCGGTTTCCCCACTGTAGTTGTCGTCGCCGGTGTTGCCGCAGGTGTTGGCGGCGGCTGATGGGAGCGCAGCTCCTTCACCGCTGTCTGAAGCTCCGCAATCTCTTTGCGGAGCAGAAGTGTTTCTTCCTTCTGACGAGTCAGCACCGCCTTGAGGCGGTTATTCTCCGCCTCCAGGCGGGCTGTCTCGTCAGTAGCTGTTCGTCGCTTGGTCTTGGCCAAGATTCCCCGGAGGGATTCGGCGGCTTCGTTGAGGGCACGCTGATAGGTGCCCTTCAAGTTGCCTGACTTCTTCGCGACGTACATGATGTTTTCGACGTCGCGAAGCCCTACCTCCTCCAGGCTCTCCTCTTCTGCGGAGACTGCTCCTAATCCTCGTCCGGGTTGTAGTGGGCGCCATCGCCGCCAGGCGAGTGCGGCTGGCCGCAGCGAACTCCACGAGCTCCTTCTCCGCTTGGAGCCGGAGCTGCTCCTGCTCCACGCGGAGAAGCTCAGCCTTGGCCTTCGCAAGGCCAACGTACTCGCCCGTCGTCGTCGGCGGGCGTCCTCGTCCTCGTTTGGAAGTGCCTCGGACGGCTCGAGCTTTGGGCGGGGGCATATCTCCCTCGGCCTCGGAGCACGAGCTCGCCTCGGACAAGTCCACCTTCCTTTTGCGGTCGAATCCGCTGGGGAGAGGAGAGTCACTCCCCTCAGCGGATCCCACCGTCTCCATAGACACATATGAGGCATCACTCTCTGCGTCTAACTCCGCCTCCATCTCTTCCAGCTGTTTAAGCTGGTCGAGTGCCTGCAGCCTCTTTAAGAGTACTACAGGCATTTTTTCCCTGTCCTTAGGTCTTGCCTGGTCAACATTTTAGTTTTATCCATCGTCCGTGTACTAGCAGAAGTCATCGTCGGGGAAGTGTCAGTAACCGTAGTTCGAGCCAGAGTCGTCGTATTAGAGCCAGAAGTGAGCAAAGCTTTGCCCCCCCCAGAAAACGAGGGGCAGCCTGGACTGGAAGGTCCAGGGAGGGATTCTCCGGTGCCGGAGACACCGGTACCCTCCTGGGGTAATTCTTTTTTAAGGTTTGCTGCCATTCTTAAACCGCTACCGTCGTCAGTTAGCAGTACGCCTGCCGAGGCCAGCCTGACACAGCCGACCCCGCCAGCCGCTGTCCGGTACTGAGCCGTTGGGACCCAACTTGGGTCCTCATCCGCCTCAGCCCGGTACTAGTTGCGCTGCACACATACCACAACTAGAAGCTTTTAAGGGCCCTTCAGCCCGCCAGATTCTCAGCCGCCGGTCAACTGGACCGACGTTGCCCGGAGTGCACCACGTGGAGGTGATCTGGCCCCGCACCCCAACCTAACCTAACCTAACCTAACCTAACCTAAACCTAACCTAACCTAACCTTTTTTTTTTTTTTTTTTTTTTTTTTTTACTTGGGGAAATCCTCATGGACGAACCGCTCTCCCGGGCAGGAGAGCGGAACAGTGCCGGACTCCTACCGGCTAAAACCCCAAGGTGTCCTCTCGAGCGCACTTGTGATGCCGGGGGTGCGGGGATTGCCCGACTGGGATTACTACCGCTCCCCCCGGCGTGCGTAGGCTCGGATGAGCCGTCGCCTAAATGGTCTGAGGGGGGTCAAGGAGTGATAAGACCCCCCTCTGACGTCGACCGTTGGGAGGCGCACCGGGACACATCGGTGCGCCTCAACCTCCCTGCCTGTGCAGCTATTTTGCTGCTGGGACGGCGGGTGTACCCGCACCCGTCGTCCCCAGGCTCCGATCCACAGCGGCCGAGGGATTGTGCCCCTCGGGACGTTGGCCGCTGCACGGTCCGGCGACGGCGGAGGAGCAGGATGGGAGCTCCTCCATTTCGACCTCCTGCGATGCAGGAGGTTTACTTTTCCTCCTATTTGCCCCTTTGCGGGCTGGCGGGTCGGACTTGACGCAGGGGCAAGTCTTGCCGCCCATCTTGTGCAAGGCGGGCTTGAGCGCGCCAGCACAGAGGCCACAATACGTGACCTCGCTGGTGCACTCGCCCGCCTTGTGGCCCGGCCGACTGCACCTGAAGCACCAGGTGCTGACGTCGACCTTGGAGGTGCAGTTGACCCCCAGGTGCCCCTGTTGGAGGCACCTGTAGCACCTCCTGGGCCTTGGCGGCAGGACTTGCACCCCGCGCACTGACCCATCCAACCAGTAGTTTACGGCCGTCGGCCAATTTCTTGGCCGCGTCCACCGGACATGTGATGACGGCCTGGTACAACCCACGAAGACCGGGGCGTACACCGGCCGTCCTCACATCATCCGGTGGACAGCCGGTCGACTGGGCGACGGCGGAGACTAGTTCCTCCGCCGTCACGGACTCGTCGAGCCCAGAGACGCGCAGGTCGGCGCGTCTCATGGGTCGGGAGATTTTAACCTCCGCCGGGAGGGCCGCCTTCAGTTTGGCGGCCAAGGCATCGGCCTTTCTCTGTTTGCAGAGTCGGTGCCGGGGAGCTCGAAGATGTATGCCCCGGTCACCGCTCTGCGCCACTTCACTTCCTCAATGCCGACGTCCTTAAGCGGAACGTCGGCACGCACCTTCCTCATGACCTCCAAGTAAGTGAGGCCACCTTCCTGCGCCCCCGGCGGCAGCGTTAGCGACACTGCCGTTGTTGCCGGGGGGCGAAGTTTGGCGGCCTTCTTTTTCTTGGAGGCCTTCTTCTTTTTGATGGGCTGGGCTCTTCCCTCTTCTTCTCCTTGGCCGGCTTTACAGGCCGGCCCGTTTTTGCCGACCTGCACCCACTCCTCTGTGGGGGCAGGTGGCTGGTCATCATTGGTGGGAGCGGCGGTGACGGCGGCGTAAGTGGCCGTCCTGCCTTTCGCTGTCTTCTTCTTGCCTGATTTTGAGGCAGGCTGCTGCGCTCGCAAGGCGGCAGCGGAATTAGTGGGGTCTGGTGGGGCGGCTGTGCGATCTGCGGCCAGAGGCGGCCGCAGGCGCTCCTCTGGTAGAAGCCGCCCGGCGACGCCCGCAAAGCGGGCATCCACCATCCCCATAATCTGCGCCGTTTGCGAGCGCAGCATCTCCTGTAGCAGCTCCACGGAGACAATATCTGTCGGGGAGCTCGCCGGTCGTGTACTGGTTTTCGGGAGAGGTGGAAACTCATCCCTATTCTCTACTCTTGGTTGTGCTGCAGATGCTGCCGGTCTCCTCAAGCGCAATTCTTCCACAGTTAGCTTTACTTTTGCTAAGTCTTTGCGAAGAGTCGACATATCTTCGTTTTGACGGGACAGCTCCGCCTTTAAGCGGAGATTCTCCGCCTCCAGGCGGGCTGTGTCTCGTCATTGGTCGTCCGGAGGCGTAGCTCTTCGAACGCCTCTTTAATGACCTCCGCGGCCTCTTTCAGGGCACGCTGACACGTGCCCTTTAAGTTTTTCGACTTTTTTAGCGACGCCGAGAATAATCTCGACGCCGCTCGCTACCTTCTCGCTAGCGTCCCGGAGTCTCCGACCTTGCGAGAATTCGCTCTACCCTGGCAACAGAAGCAGGCTGCACTTCCTTGCGCTCCTCCAGGTGGATCATCTCCGTCTCCCGGAGGCGTGCGAGCTCTGCTCTTGCTTTTCCGACTCCTATATATTGGCCGGTAGTTGGCGGCCGACCTCTCCCACGTTTGGGAGTCGGCGTACCGGCTCTCGCTGGTAGCTCCTCTTCATCCTCGTCGGAGTAGGAACTCAGTCCCAAGTCCTCCTCTGATCCGGGAGCAAATCTCCTTTTCCGATCAAGTCTGCAGGGGGAAGGGGAGTCTCTCCCCTCAGCAGAATCGACCGTCATCAAGCTACCCCCACTCGACATAGATAGTCGGTCGAGTGAGGGAATCCTTTCCAGCACCACTTTTGGCTGGAGGTTAGCGGAGTCAGGATACTCCTGGGCCCATTGGCCAAACCGTCCAGCGTAGCGGCTCGTTGGCAGATCGAGATGTTTGTAGCGTGCATATCTCGACTGCTCGGGGTCGTCAAGGTCCACTCCCTGGGCAAGCTCGGATCTCCGTATGAGCTCCAGGGTCGTCTTCGTCATTCCTGGTGGTGGTGTAAGCACAAATTTGCCCCCCCCAGAAACGGTGGGGCAGCCCGGACCCGAGGGCCCGGGAAGGGATTCTCCGGCGTCAGAGACGCCGGTACCCTCCTGGGGTAGTTTGTTTGAAATTTCTGCTTCCATTTTATCGTTCTCAGTAGTCCATAATCTCGCCGTGGTCGTTGTATCGATGTCGTCACTGTCCAAATCGCGTGCAGAATCAAAAGTCCTGTTTCGCGCCAGAGTCGTCGGTGTTTGCGGTCGAAGCAAAATTTTGCCCCCCCCAGAAACGGTGGGGCAGCCCGGGCCCGAGGGCCCGGGGAGGGATTCTCCGGCGCCGGAGGCGCCGGTACCCTCCTGGGGTAGTTTCGTTTTAGATTGTGCTTCCATGATTGTTTTTAGAAAAACCGTATGCAAAGCCAAAGTCGCCGTTCGAAGGATCCATAAAGAAAGCCAAGTCGTCAGAAAGGAAAGACACTCAAAGTCCAGAAGAATGCCAAAGTCGTCAGAATAAGCTATCAGCTAAGTCCATTAGGAAAAGCCAAGGTCGTCAGTTTTGGGGCAAGAAAACGCCCATCGCCCAGTCAGACTATTAGCCGGCAGTCAGAAGGACTGCCGTTGCCCAGGGTGCACCACGAGGAGGTTGTCTGACACCGCACCCCAACCTAACCTAACCTAACCTAACCTAACCTAACCTAACCTAACCTAACCTTTTTTTTTTTTTTTTTTTTTTTTTTTTTTTTTATAGTGGGGAAATCCTACATGGACGAACCGCTCTCCCGGGCAGGAGAGCGGAACAGTGTCGGACTCCTACCGACTAAAACCCCACTTGTACTCTCGGCCCTATCACTGGGAGGAGCGGGGCACACGGTAGACGTGCATGCGTCGCTCCTAGCCCAGTAGGGTCTGGCCCCTCATGGTCGGGCCCCCAACACGATCAGAGCCATCGCTCTGACCAACCTGAGACGCGGCGTGGAGTACTCACGTCGCGTTCCTTCTCGGGCCTGCGTGCAATGCACCGGACTTTGCCCGAAGTCCGATGCGTGCAGACCTCTCTACGGCGGACGCAGGTCGTTGCCGGCCCTTCGCCTGCCAGTTCGCCGACTGCGAGAGGGGAGCAGGGTGGTGAGCTCCCTCTCTCTTTCCGCCGCCTCCTTCGCGAGGATCACCGTCTCGCAGAAGGAGGACACAGCTGCCCAGCCGCCCTCAAGCTCGACCATCGCTCTCGCGAGCGACGGGAGCGAGAGCTCGGGACCCACCACGGCGACTAGCTCGCTGCGCGGTGTATCCCATGCTGGGCAAACTGCGACAGTGTGGTGCACGTTGTCGAGTGCATTGTCCTCACAGTGATGGCACTCAGGGGTGGTTTCCCTGCCTATCCGACACAGGTAGCTCCCAAAGCAGCCGTGCCCCGAGAGCACCTGTGTCAGACGGAAGGTGAGGGTACCACCCCTTCGTGCTGTCCAGTCCGAGAGTAGAGGCCGGAAGGCCTCCACAGTGGCTGCACCGGAGCTGGGATGCTCCAGGCGCAGTTTCCACTCCGTCATAATCAGGGAGTGGAGCTCAAGCCTCCGCACCTCGATTTCTCGAGGCGCAGGGCGAGCTCCTTGCGCCAGCGCCTCAACCCGCCACTGGTACAGGGAAGCGAGAGCTCTCGCCTCCAAGTCCCAGGGCGGGGAGGCAGCCAACACTGTCGCAGCCTCGAACGATATCGTTCGGTAACCCCTAATTGACCTGACGGCCATCGCCCTCTGCGGCTTCCGCAGGTGTGCGACGTTGTGGGCCGTCAGGTCACCGGCCCAGACAGGAGCCCCGTAAAGGGCCATCGACTTGACAATACCCAGATAGAGCTTCCGGCACGCGGAGTTTGGACCCCCGAGATTGGGCAGCAAGCGCGCAAGCGCACCCGCCGCTCCCATGAGTCGGGGAGTCTGCTGCCGGAAGTGGGTATTGAACGCCCAGCGCCCATCAAGTGTGAGCCCCAGGTATTTCATAGAGGTCCCGATGATGATGGGGACACCTCCTACTATTATTCGGGAGCCGGGAGGAGGGGCGTTCCGAGGCCCGTGGAAGCACAGGGCCTCAGACTTGTGCAGCGCCACCTCCAACCCTAGCCGCCGAATGCGAGCGACAATCTGCGCCACGCCGGCTGTCGCCAGGACAAGGGCACGTCTGTGCGACTGACCCACTGCAAGGACGAGAGTGTCATCCGCGTAGCAGGTGACGGACACTCCCGGTAACATGGCTCCTCTGAGGGCCCAATCATAACCGATGTTCCACAGGAGTGGTCCGAGAACCGACCCCTGTGGAACACCGCAGAACATCTCCCGTCTACCCCACCCGCTACGCCCAGGGAAAATGACAGCGCGTCCCGATAGGTACGCTCCGACCACACGGATGATATAGGAGGGCACACGATGGTAACGGAGTGCCTCCATGATGCAGCTCCACGGCAGGGTGTTGAATGCGTTGACTATATCGAGGGATACAGCCAACGCCACCCCGCCAGTGGAGACTGCTTCTTCTGCTTGACCCTTCACCCGCATTATAGCGTCCACGGTGGAGCGCCCGGTACGAAACCCATACTGGCATGGTGACAGATCCGGCCCCACGCTGGACAGGTGGTGGACGAGGCGGTTCGCGAGCACTCGCTCAAGCAACTTACCCACCTCGTCCAACAGCACAATGGGCCGGAATGCAGATGGTGAATCCGCCGGGCGCCCTGGCTTTCGCAACAACACGAGCCGTCCCGTTTTCCACAACTGCGGAAAACAGCCCTGCCGAATGCAGGCGGTGAAAAGCCACACCAACTTGCTGCCGAACACCTCCTGGGCCAGAACCCACGCTCTACCGGGTACCCCGTCAGGTCCGGGAGCGGTGTTCTTCTTCTTTAGCCGCAGCACTGCCTCGTGCAGTTCGTCTGCAGTCACCTCCGGTGCATCCTCACTCACCTCCTCTACAGGAGCAGCCGCTGACGGAGCCATGAAGGGAGGGGGGTGTGCTGCGCCCTCACCGGGAACAGCGTAGACACCACCTCTTCAAGGAGAGGAGCCTCGAGACTCTGGGTTACCGGGGGGGCCCACTGACGTAGTTTGCCGCGCACCAAGCGGTATGGGCGCCCCCACGGATCCCGATTGAGCATCCCGAGGAACTCCTCTCGGGCTCTCGCCTTTGACTGCTCGATGGCTCGTTTTAGCGCCATCTTGGCCATCCTGTACAGCCTGTAAAGGCCCGACTCTGCAGGATCAGGTGACCGTGTGCGCCGTCTCCTTCGTCTTATCCTTGTGTATCGGCGGCGCGACGAGACACACTCCACTCGTAATTGCGCGATCTCGTCGCTCCACCAATACACTTGGCGTTTTGGAGGACGCGGACCAACGCGAGGCATTGCGGCGTCGCAGACTCTCGTCATGGCTACTTGTAGCCTCTCCGCCTCACTATCTACGTTGCCCAGCCTGCCAGGCAACCACCCTAGCGCCCAGGCCTGGACAATGGCAGCCTCGACGAGGACCTCTTGATCGAGGCGACGAAGGATCCACCGCGGACCCGTCCCGACAGGGGTCGCTGGGACTGGCAGAGGCGAGTTCTCGGTGGAGACGTTAAACCGAATGTATCGGTGATCCGATAACGTCTCCACCTCCTCAAGCACTCTCCAGTCCCTCACACGGCGCGCAACAGCAGGGCTAGCGAACGTGATGTCCACTATGGATCCACCCTGCTGCCGCACGCACGTATGAACTGAACCCCTGTTCAGAACGAGTAGACCAGATGTTGTGGCCCACTCCTCCAACACGTCGCCTCTCGCATCAGTAGACGGAGAGCCCCAAACCGTCGCTTTGGCGTTGAAGTCGCCGAGGACAAGGACGGCCCGGGATTGCGCTCCGCCGACGATGACGTCCAAGGCTGCGAGGCACCTCTCAAAGTCCAGGAGGCTCCAGCTCGGCGGGGCGTACACTCCAACCACCAAGAGATCTCCTAGCCGCACCGCCGCAATGCCCCTACCTCTTGTTATGACAACTAGAGGCGGGCTATTGGCGGGAACCGGGGTCACGACTGCCACTGAGCCGTTTAAATCAGCCACCCAGTTATCGTCCGGAGGCACGAAATACGGCTCAGCGACTACAGCCACACTTATCGACCACTGCGCCAGGCTTTGATGCAGGAGGTCCTGAGCTCTGGCGCAGTGGTTCAGGTTCGCCTGTAAGACTGAGAGGGCCATTAGTTGTTGGTTTCGACCAGCTCCATCTCAGATGTTGCCGGCGCCGTTACAGTCGCCGACAACTTAGGTGGCTCTGAGGGTGCCGGTGCGGCCCCTTTAACCTCCTTCCTCTTAGCCCCCTTTTTAGTAGGCGGTCTGCACTTGGCGCTCCCCGTGGTGTGATCGGCGGGTTTACCCGCTCCTTCGCACACGATGCAGTGCGGACTCTCCTGGCACTCGGCGGCTTTGTGCCCCGGCCGTCCACAGCGATGGCAGAGACCGCTGAAATCGGCCTCCTCTGGGCACTTAGCACACACGTGCCCACTGTTTAGGCAGCGGAAGCAGCGTGTTGCTCTCATCGGCAGGACTTTAACGCGGGCCGAGACCCAGCCGACTAAAAGCCGGCGGCCGTCTCCCAACTTCTTGGCTTCTGCTACCGGGAGAGAAACCACTGCAGTGCCAGACCCGTTGTTACTCGTGCGTGGCTCCTTAGCTTTAATGAGCTCCGACTCGCAACCAGTTGCCCGAGCAATAGCAGCGACCAACCGCTCTGCCGTCACTGAGCAATCCAGGTCCATGATGCGCACGTCTGCGCGTTTCACGGGCCTGGAAACTTTGACGTCGTCCGGTGACAGAGTTGCCCTCAGCTTTTCAGCGAGGAGGTCCGCTTGCGGACCGCTCGTGGCACCTGGCACCTCAAAAAGTACTGCCCCAGTGGCTGCCGTCTTAAACTTCACCCCACCCGTTATTCCGAGGCTATGGTAGTCGATATTATCGGCCGCCTTGGTCAATACCTCCTTATATGAGACGCCCCTTTGTACCGCCTCAGGCTGCAGCGTTACCACCACCGCGGCTGATTTCGTGGGCCGCAGCCTGGGAGTTTTGGCCTTCTTGGGAGGCGCCTTTTTCCCTACTGGGACTTTCTCTTTAAGGGGCCGGCCATTTTTGCCGACCGTTTGCCAACCGTCTGTAGGGGAGGGCTTGGAGCCCGCCCCTGAGGTGCTTTGAGCAGACACAGCTGGTTGCTCTCCCTTCCTCTTCCTCTTCCTCGCCGCCCTCTTGCTCCTACTCCTGGAACGTCCAGGAGGAGCCTCCTGTAGGAGTTGCGGGGGAGAAGAGTTCTGCTTCTCTCCCGTCGCGGTGGCTTCAGGGGTAGGCAGCTCTTTCCTCTTATCTGCCGCCAGCGGAGGCCGCAGTCTTTGCTCCGGCAAGAGACGATCCTCAATTGCCGCAAAGCGCGCATCAAACATGTGGCCTACTATGCGACTCACTTGAGCGGCTACCGCTTGCACCAGGTCATCCTGTGCCACTGGTCCTGTTTGGATCTCCTGGGAATTCACCACATCTATTTGGGGCGGGGAATCTTCCCGGATCTTCCTCTTCTTCCGGGTCTCTGTTGGTGTGACCTTTTCCACCACTGGAGCGCCACCGTTGACCGGTATACGGGTCTTGAGCTCAGCGATCTCTTGGCGGAGAGCTGTGAGCTCCGCTTGCTGACGCTCATTGGTGGCTTCCAGACTAGCGTACGCTACCTGTAGCTTCGCCATATTCTCGTCGGTGGTTCTGGTGCAGAATTCCTGCACCCTCTCCTCGATGTTTTCCGCTGCCTCTTTAAGGGCGCGGACAAATGTCCCCTTGAGATGGCCGGATTTGCCTGCGACCTTCCTGATCACCTCGATGTCGCAATTCACCTCCTTTATTATGTCGGAGGCCAGCTGCTCCTTCGAGTTGGTGTCCTTCCTCCACTTCTTGGCTTGGCGATCTAGTCGTCTTATAGAGGCTAGGTTCGCCACCTCCTCTTCTGCCTCAAGCAGCAACTGTGACTCTTTGGCCTTGTTGAGGGCCATTTTGGCCTCCGCCAGGCCGACGTATTCCCCTGTGGTAGGGGGTCGACCTCTACCGCGCTTGCGGTTAGATGGTACCGACTCCATCGAGACCTCCGACTCTCCTCCTGAGCCGGAGTCTCTCATATCCTTCTTCCCACGGAAGAACTTACTTCTGGGAGTATTTCTCCCCTCACTAGAGTGTACAGTGCGGAATGAGCCCACACTGCTGTCACTATCATGCCCTGACCTGCATGACAAGGACGACGTACACTCCAACCTCTCCACCGAAACATAAGGCGTTTTCAAAATCCCTAAGCTTGCCGAGTCGTTAGAAAAAATCCGTTCCGAAGTTTTTTGTTTTGATTTTTTATCCATATTTGGTTCCCACGAGTATGGGGGAAATAACCGGTCACTACAGACAGTGCCCCCTGTATCTGCAGAAGTCTAGGGTAGCCGCCCCGTGGACCGACATATCCACTGGCGCGGTACGCACTCGCGACTGGCAACCCGCCAGCCACACGGCCTCTGGGAGGAGGCCGTGCATCTCCTCGCCGTGCGCCGCAGCTTGAGATGGGGGTAATTTTTTATAGAGGTTTTCTTCCTCGCGGTCCGGGCGGTTAAGCCAAGACCCTCGGTCCCCTTCAGAGCCGCGAGACATGACCACGACACTCCAAAGGGGATTACGACAGACGGAGGCCTGCAGGATAACCCGCAGACCAGCCCGTGGCAGTGCGAGTGCACAGCGGGCCCGCCTCGCTCCATCCACCGTGTCCCGACCAGTCAGGGAAACGGGAGGCGTTGGACGAAGTCCGCCCTGTCAGACTATCAGCCGGCAGCCAGGAGGAATGGCTGCCGTTGCCCAGGGTGCACCACGTGGAGGTTGTCTGACATCGCACCCCAACCTAACCTAACCTAACCTTTTTTTTTTTTTTTTTTTTTTTTTTTTTTTTTTTTTTTATAGTGGGGAAATCCTCATGGACGAACCGCTCTCCCGGGCAGGAGAGCGGAACAGTGTCGGACTCCTACCGACTAAAACCCCACTTGTACTCTCGGCCCTATCACTGGGAGGAGCGGGGCACACGGTAGACGTGCATGCGTCGCTCCTAACCCAGTAGGGTCTGGCCCCTCATGGTCGGGGCCCCAACACGATCAGAGCCATCACTCTGAGACCAACCTGAGACGCGACGTGGAGTACTCACGTCGCGTTCCTTCTCGGGCCTGCGTGCAATGCACCGGACTTTGCCCGAAGTCCGATGCGTGCAGACCTCTCTACGGCGGACGCAGGTCGTTGCCGGCCCTTCGTCTGCCGGTTCGTCGACTGCGAGAGGGGAGCAGGGTGTTGAGCTCCCTCTCTCTCTCCGCCGCCTCCTTTGCGAGGATCACCGTCTCGCAGAAGGAGGACACGGCTGCCCAGCCGCCCTCAAGCTCGACCATCGCTCTCGCGAGCGACGGGAGCGAGAGCTCGGGACCCACCACGGCGATAAGTTCGCTGCGCGGTGTATCCCATGCTGGGCAAGCTGTGACAGTGTGGTGCACGTTATCGTGTGCATTGTCGTCGCAGTGATGGCACTCAGGGGTGGTTTCCCTGCCTATCCGACACAGGTAGCTCCCGAAGCAGCCGTGCCCCGAGAGCACCTGTGTCAGACGGAAGGTGAGGGTACCACCCCTTCGTGCTGTCCAGTCCGAGAGTAGAGGCCGGAAGGCCTCCACAGTGGCTGCGCCGGAG
Source organism: Samia ricini (assembly GCA_014132275.2). Classification (NCBI taxonomy): domain Eukaryota; kingdom Metazoa; phylum Arthropoda; class Insecta; order Lepidoptera; family Saturniidae; genus Samia; species Samia ricini. The sequence goes on from AP028162.1 coordinate 40,428, forward strand.
CTGGGATGCTCCAGGCGCAGTTTCCACTCCGTCATAACCAGGGAGTGGAGCTCGAGCCTCCGCACCTCGATTTCTCGGGGCGCAGGGCGAGCTCCTTGCGCCAGCGCCTCAACCCGCCACTGGTACAGGGAAGCGAGAGCTCTCGCCTCCAAGTCCCAGGGCGGGGAAGCAGCCAACACTGTCGCAGTCTCGAACGATATCGTTCGGTAACCTCTAATTGACCTGACGGCCATCGCCCTCTGCGGCTTTCGCAGGTGTGCGACGTTGTGGGCCGTCAGGTCACCAGCCCAAACAGGAGCCCCGTAAAGGGCCATCGATCTGACAATACCCAGATAAAGCTTCCGGCACGCGGAATTTGGACCCCCGAGATTGGGTAGCAAGCGCGCCAGCGCACCCGCCGCTCCCATGAGTCGGGGAGTCTGCTGCCGGAAGTGGGTATTGAACGCCCAGCGCCCATCAAGTGTGAGCCCCAGGTATTTCATAGAGGTCCCGATGATGATAGGGACACCTCCTACTATTATTCGCGAGCCGGGAGGAGGGGCGTTCCGAGGCCCGTGGAAGCACAGGGCCTCAGACTTGTGCAGCGCCACCTCCAACCCTAGCCGCCGAATGCGAGCGACAATCTGCGCCACGCCGGCTGTCGCCAGGACAAGGGCACGTCTGTGCGACTGACCCACTGCAAGGACGAGAGTGTCATCCGCGTAGCAGGTGACGGACACTCCCGGTAGCATGGCTCCTCTGAGGGCCCAATCATAACCGATGTTCCACAGGAGTGGTCCTAGGACCGACCCCTGTGGAACACCGCAAAACATCTCACGTCTACCCCACCCGCTACGCCCAGGGAAAGTGACAGCGCGTCCCGACAGGTACGCTCCGACCACACGGATGATATAGGAGGGCACGCGATGGTAACGGAGTGCCTCCATGATGCAGCTCCACGGCAGGGTGTTGAATGCGTTGACTATATCGAGGGATACAGCCAACGCCACCCCGCCAGTGGAGACTGCTTCTTCTGCTTGGCCCTTCACCCGCATTATAGCGTCCACGGTGGAGCGCCCGGTACGAAACCCATACTGGCATGGTGACAGATCCGGCCCCACGCTGGACAGGTGGTGGACGAGGCGGTTCGCGAGCACTCGCTCAAGCAACTTGCCCACCTCGTCCAACAGCACAATGGGCCGGAATGCAGATGGTGAATCCGCCGGGCGCCCTGGCTTCCGCAACAACACGAGCCGTCCCGTTTTCCACAACTGCGGAAAACGGCCCTGCCGAATGCAGGCGGTGAAGAGCCACACCAACTTGCTGCCGAACACCTCCTGGGCCAGAACCCACGCTCTACCGGGTACCCCGTCAGGTCCGGGAGCAGTGTTCTTCCTCTTTAGCCGCAGTACTGCCTCGTGCAGCTCGTCTGCAGTCACCTCCGGTACATCCTCACTCACCTCCTCTACAGGAGCAGCCGCTGACGGAGCCATGAAGGGAGGGGTGTGCTGCGCCCTCACCGGGAACAGCGTAGACACCACCTCTTCAAGGAGAGGAGCCTCGAGACTCTGGGTTACCGGGGGAGCCCACTGGCGCAGTTTACCGCGCACCAAGCGGTACGGGCGTCCCCACGGATCCCGATTGAGCATCCCGAGGAACTCCTCTCGGGCTCTCGCCTTCGACTGCTCGATGGCTCGTTTTAACGCCATCTTGGCCGCCCTGTACAGTCTGTAGAGTCCTGACTCTGCAGGATCCGGTGACCGTGTGCGTCGTCTCCTTCGCCTTATCCTTGTGTATCGGCGGCGCGACGAGACACACTCCACTCGTAATTGCGCGATCTCGTCGCTCCACCAATACACTTGGCGTTTTGGAGGACGCGGACCGACGCGAGGCATTGCAGCGTCACAGACTCTCGTCATGGCTACCTGTAGCCTCTCCGCCTCTCTGTCTACGTTGCCCAGCCTGCCAGGCAACCACCCTAGCGCCCAGGCCTGGACAATGGCAGCCTCGACGAGGACCTCTTGATCGAGGCGACGAAGGATCCACCGCGGACCCGTCCCGACAGGGGTCGCTGGGACTGGCAGAGGCGAGTTCTCAGTGGAGACGTTAAACCGAATGTATCGGTGATCCGATAACGTCTCCACCTCCTCAAGCACTCTCCAGTCCCTGACACGGCGCGCAACAGCAGGGCTAGCGAACGTGATGTCCACTATGGATCCACCCTGCTGCCGCACGCACGTATGAACTGAACCCCTGTTCAGAACGAGTAGACCAGATGTTGTGGCCCACTCCTCCAACACGTCGCCTCTCGCATCAGTAGACGGAGAGCCCCAAGCCGTCGCCTTGGCGTTGAAGTCGCCGAGGACAAGGACGGCCCGGGATTGCGCTCCGCCAACGATGATGTCCAAGGCCGCGAGGCACCTCTCGAAGTCCAGGAGACTCCAGCTCGGCGGGGCGTATACCGCAACCACCACGACATCTCCTAACCGCACCGCCGTAATGCCCCTACCTCTTGTTAGGACAACTAGAGGCGGGCTATTGGCGGGAACCGGGGTCATGATTGCCACTGAGCCGTTTAGATCAGCCACCCAGTTATCGTCCGGGGGCACGAAATACGGCTCAGCGACTACAGCCACACTTATCGACCACTGCGCCAGGCTTTGATACAGGAGGTCCTGAGCTCTGGCGCAGTGGTTCAGATTCGTCTGTAAGACTGAGAGAGCCATTAATTAGTGGTTTCGACTAGCTCCATCTCAGATGTTGCCGGCGCCGTTACAGTCGCCGACAACTTAGGTGGCTCTGAGGGTGCCGGTGCGGCCCCTTTAGCCTCCTTCCTCTTAGCCCCCTTTTTAGACGGCGGTCTGCACCTGGCGCTCCCCATGGTGTGATCGGCGGGTTTACCCGCTCCCTCGCACACAATGCAGTGCGGACTCTCCTGGCACTCGGCGGCTTTATGCCCCGGCCGTCCACAGCGATGGCAGAGACCGCTGAAATCTGCCTCCTCTGGGCACTTAGCGCACACGTGCCCAGTGTTTAGGCAGCGGAAGCAGCGTGCTGCTCTTACCGGCAGGACCTTAACGCGGGCCGAGACCCAGCCGACTAAAAGCCGGCGGCCGTCTCCCAACTTCTTGGCTTCTGCTACCGGAAGAGAAACCACCGCAGTGCCAGACCCGTTGTTACTGGTGCGAGGCTCCTTTGCTTTAATAAGCTCCGACTCGCAACCAGTTGCCCGAGCAACAGCAGCGATCAACCGCTCTGCCGTCACTGAACAATCCAGGTCCATGATGCGCACGTCTGCGCGTTTCACGGGCCTGGATACCTTCACGTCATCCGGTGACAGAGTTGCCCTCAGCTTTTCAGCGAGCAGATCCGCTTGAGGACCGCTCGTGGCACCTGGCACCTCAAAGAGTACAGCCCCAGTGGCTGCCGTCTTAAATTTCACTCCACCCGTTATTCCCAGGCTGTGGTAGTCAATACCATCGGCCGCCTTGGTTAGTACCTCCTTGTACGATACACCTCTTTGTACCGCCTCAGGCTGCAGCGTTACCACCACCGCGGCCGATTTCGTGGGCCGCAGCCTGGGAGTTTTAGCCTTTTTGGGAGGCGCCTTTTTCCCTACTGGGACTTTCTCTTTAAGGGGCCGGCCATTCTTGCCGACCGTTTGCCAACCGTCTGTAGGGGAGGGCTTGGAGCCCGCCCCTGAGGTGCTTTGAGCAGACACAGCTGGTTGCTCTCCCTTCTTCTTCCTCTTCCTCGCCGCCCTCTTGCTTCTACTCCTGGAACGTCCAAGAGGAGCCTCTTGTAGGGGTGGTGCGGGAGAAGGCTTCTGCTTCTCTCCCGTCGCGGTGGCTTCAGGGGTAGGCAGATCTTTCTTCTTATCTGCTGCCAGCGGAGGCCGCAGTCTTTGCTCTGGCAAGAGGCGATCCTCAATTGCCGCAAAGCGCGCATCGAACATGTGGCCAACAATGCGACTCACTTGAGCGGCCACCGCTTGCACCAGGTCTTCTTGTGCCACTGGTCCTGCTTGAATCTCCTGGGAATTCACCTCGCCTAGTTGAGGCGGGGAGTCTTCCCGGATCTTCCTCTTCTTCCGGGTCTCTGTTGGTGCGACCTTTTCCACCACTGGAGCGCCACCGGTGACCGGTATTCGGGTCTTGAGCTCAGCGATCTCTTGGCGGAGAGCTGTGAGTTCCGCTTGCTGGCGCTCGTTGGTGGCTTCCAGACTAGCGTACGCTGCCTGGAGCTTCGCCATATTGTCGTCAGTGGTTCTGGTGCAGAATTCCTGCACCCTCTCCTCGATGTTTTCCGCTGCCTCTTTAAGGGCGCGGACAAATGTCCCCTTCAGATGGCCGGATTTGCCTGCGACCTTCCTAATCACCTCAATGTCGCAGTTTACCTCCTTTATTATGTCGGAGGCCAGCTGTTCCTTTGAGTTGGTGTCTTTCCTCCACTTCTTGGTCTGGCGATCTAGTCGCCTTATAGAGGCTAGGTTCGCCACCTCTTCTTCTGCCTCAAGCAGCAGCTGCGACTCCTTGGCCTTATTAAGGGCCATTTTGGCCTCCGCCAGGCCGACGTATTCCCCTGTAGTAGGGGGTCGACCTCTACCACGCTTGCGGTTCGATGGTACCGACTCCATCGAGACCTCCGACTCTCCTCCTGAGCCGGAGTCTCTTATTTCTTTCTTCCCACGGAAGAACTTACTTCTGGGAGTATTTCTCCCCTCACTAGAGTGTACAGTGCGGAATGAGCCCACACTGCTGTCACTATCATGCCCTGACCTGCATGACAAGGACGACGTACACTCCAACCTCTCCACCGATACATAAGGCGTTTTCAAAATCCCTAAGCTTGCCGAGTCGTTAGATAAAATCCGTTCCGAAGTTTTTGGTTTTGGTTTTTTGTCCATATTTGGTTCCCACGAGTATGGGGGAAATAACCGGTCACTACAGACAGTGCCCCCTGTATCTGCAGAAGTCTAGGGTAGCCGCCCCGTGGACCGACATATCCACTGGCGCGATACGCACTCGCAACTGGCAACCCGCCAGCCACACGGCCTCTGGGAGGAGGCCGTGCATCTCCTCGCCGTGCGCCGCAGCTTGAGATGGGGGTAATTTTTTATAGAGGTTTTCTTCCTCGCGGTCCGGGCGGTTAAGCCAAGACCCTCGGTCCCCTTCAGAGCCGCGAGACATGACCACGACACTCCAAAGGGGATTACGACAGACGGAGGCCTGCAGGATAACCCGCAGACCAGCCCGTGGCAGTGCAAGTGCACAGCGGGCCCGCCTCGCTCCATCCACCGTGTCCCGACCAGTCAGGGAGACGGGAGGCGTTGGACGGAGTCCGCCCTGTCAGACTATCAGCCGGCAGCCAGGAGGAATGGCTGCCGTTGCCCGGGGTGCACCACGTGGAGGTTGTCTGACATCGCACCCCAACCTTTTTTTTTTTTTTTTTTTTTTTTTTTTTTTTTTTTTTTTTACAAGGAGAAATGCTTTTAGGCATCCCCCTCTCAACGTAAAATAACGGAGAGGGGGTATGTGGGACTCGCTACGGCCAAGATGAGCGGCCGTAGAATACCCACTAAAACTCCTTGGTGTCCTCAACGCGCATTGCAGCCAGGGGGTGCGGGGATTGCTATCTGTACGACTACCGCTCCCCCTGGCGTGCGCCAGGCTCTACAGCCACCTTCTGTTAGGCCTGGGGGGAAGATGAGGTCCCCCCCCTGGCGACGTCCATCGGGAGGCGCGCCTGGACACAGCGGCGCGCCTCTACCTCCTTGGCCAGCAGATTTAGGCCTGCTTCGGCGTGGCCGGGGGCTGTTCTCCCCCTGATCGTGAGCCACCCTTGCTATCACCGAGTGATGGGGCGGAGCTAGATGGTGTGTGCTCCACCTCCATCTGTACCTCCTGCGGAGCTGTGCCGCTAGCGACAGATGCTGCGGGAGGCCGTTTCTTCTTTGCCCCTTTCGGAGCTGGCTGCGTGGGCTTGAGAAGAGGACAAGCCCTGCTGCCCAACTTGTGCAAGGCGGGCTTGCACTCAGCGTTGCAGAGGCGGCAGAACGCCACCTCGCTGTCGCACTCGCCCGCCTTGTGTCCCGGACGACTGCAGTTGAAACATGAGTTACTGCAGTCGTCTTTGGAGGTGCAGTGGACCCCCAAGTGACCTTCTCGGAGGCACCTAAAGCACCTCTTGGGCCTGGACAGCAGGGCTTGAACCCTAGCACTAACCCACCCACCAACAATCTGCGGCCATCGGCCAGCTTTTTCGCCGCTTCTACCGGACACGAAAGAACGGCCGAGTACAGCCCGCGCAGACCGGGGCGAATACCGGCCGTCCTCACCGTGTCCGGTGAGCATCCCGTCGTATCGGCAACGGCGGAGATTAGGTCCTCCGCCGTCACCGACTCGTCCAGCCCAGAGACGCGCAGTTCCGCGCGCCTCATGGGCCGGGCCACCTTCACCATTTCTGGGACCACCCCGTTTAAGGGCAGCCGCCAGGACATCCGCCTTTTCGGAGTTTTGCTCACCGGGTAACTCCAAGATGTAGGACCCGGTGAGCCCCCTTCTCCACTCTGCTTTCTCAATGCCGAGGTCCCGTAGTTTGACCTCGGCAGAGGCTTTCTTCAGGACCTCCAGGTAGGAGAGGCCCTTCTCCTGCGCTCCCGGCTGCAGTGTGATGGAGACTGCAGCAGTTGTCGGGGGCCGGAGTTTGGGGGCCTTCTTCCTCCTGGAGGCCTTCTTCTTCTTGTTGGTCTTCTTCTTTTCCGTCTTCTTCTTGGCCGGCTTAATAGGCCGGCCGTTTTTGCCAACCTGCACCCATTCGCCTGTGGGTGCAGGTGGCTGTTCTTGTCCGATTATGGGAGTGGCAGCGGCCTCAGCGAATGTCGCCGCATTGCCACTACTCTTGTTCCTCTTCTTATTGTCTGCCCTTCTGGCGGGCTGCTGCGCTCGCAAATCGGCTGCAGCGGTGATGGGGGCTGGTGGGGCGGTTCTGCGGTCCGCGGCCAAAGGTGGCCGCATGCGCTCCTCTGGGAGAAGCCGCCCGTCGATGCCCGCAAAACGGGCATCCACCATCCCCATAATCTGCGCCGTTTGCGAGCGCAGCATCTCCTGTAATAGCTCCACGGTGATGGTATCCGTGGAGCCTGTCTTCTTCTTTGATTTGGCGGGGAGAGGCGGGAACTCATCCCTGGGTCTTGCACCCGTCGGCGCCGCAGTTGTTGGCGGCTGCTGGGAGAGCATCCCCTCCACTTTCGTCCTCAACTCCGTCAGCTCTCTGCGGAGCGTTAGTGTCTCCTCCTTTTGGCGAGTCAGAACCGCCTTGAGGCGGTTGTTTTCCGCCTCCAGGCGGGCTGACTCGTCAGTGGTTGTCCTCGACCGGAGCTCCTCGAAGGCTTCCTTGATCGAGGATGCCGCGTCATTTAGGGCACGTTGGAACGTGCCCTTCAGGTTTTGCGATGTTTTGGCAACTCGCAAGATCGTCGCCACATCGTCCAGGAC
>AP028162.1:150195-218211 GCA_014132275.2 Samia ricini
GGCCATCCGCCAACTTCTTTGCGGCGTCCACCGGGCACGATACGACTGCCGTGCACAGACCCCTTAGTCCGGGGCGAATGCCGGCAGTTCGCACGTGCTCCGGCGGACAGTCTGTCGCAAGTGCGACGGCGGAGATTAACTCCTCCGCCGAGATCGACTCGTCCAGCCCAAAGACGCGCAAATCGGCGCGCCTAATGGGCCGGGCCACCTTCACACTGTCTGGCACAACCGCCTTTATTTTGGCAGCCAGTGCATCCGCCTTATCCGAGTTGTTGGCGCCGGGTATCTCAAATATGTAGGACCCGGTCGCCCCTCGCCTCCATTTAATGTCGGAGATACCGACGTCAGCAAGTTTGACGCCGGTACGGACTGTCTTGAGGACCTCCAAGTAAGAGAGGCCCTGCTCCTGCGCCTCCGGCTGCAGCGTAAGAGACACCGCAGTCGTGGTCGGAGGCCGGAGTCTTGGGGCCTTCTTCTTGGAGGCCTTGCCTTTCGTCTTCTTCTCCTTCTTCTCTTTCTTCTTCTTGGGCGGCTTGATTGGCCGCCCGTTCTTTTGCCTACTTGCACCCACTCGTTGGTGGGAGCAGGCGGCACAATCTGCGCCGTGGAAGGCGTGGCGACGGCGGCAGCAAACGTCGTCGCTGCGCCACTGGCCTTGGCCTTATTCTTCTTGCCCGCCTTTTTGGCAGGCGGCTGCACACCTGGAGCGGCGGCAGTAGGGGCGGGGGCCGGTGGTGGGACGACTGTCGCGGATCGGCTATCCGCGGCCAATGGAGGACGCAGACGCGTCTCCGGCAAAAGTCGCCCCTCGAAGCGGGCCTCCACCATCGTCATAATTTGCGCTGTCTGGGCGCGCATCATCTCTCCAAGTAGCTCCTCAACTTCGGAGAGCATATCCGTCCGGGAGCCGGTCTGTCCAGACTTTGTCTTCGTTCTTGGGAGTGGCGGGAAGTCTTCTTTCGCCACTTCTCTTTGGCGCGTCACGGGAGAGGAGAGCTCTCGGGGAAGTAGACCCTGAACCGCCGCCTTGACGTCGGCTAGCTCTCTCCTCAACGCTTCCATTTCTGCCTTTTGTTGAGACAGCTCCGCCCTTAGGCGGTTGTTGTCCGCTTCCAGGCGGGCTGTCTCATCCGATGTTGTGCGGTTACGCATCTCCTCGAATGCCTCCTGTAGAGAGGCCGCGGCGTCCTTCAGGGCACGCTGAAAGGTGCCCTTTAGGTTGCCGGACCTCTTAGCGACCTTGAGGATCGTCTCGATGTCGCTTCTCGCCCTTTCGTTGATGTCCTGAGGCGGGGCGTCGGGGGGCCAGACTTACCGGCCACACGCGACGTGCTCGCCTCTCTAATCTCCTCTGAGAGCTCTTTCTCAGCTTGAAGCTGGAGCTCCTTCTCCATCAGGCGAATATACTCGGCCTTCGCAGCTGCGCGGCCGACATATTCGCCTGTGGTAGGCGGGCGGCCTCTGCCGCGCTTCGCTCTAGCGGCCTGACACCGCTTCCTTGTCTCGCCCTCGGAGCACGAGTCCATAGAGATCTCCCTATCAGTGAGACCCTCGTCGAAGCGGATCTCCTCATGCTCAACAAAGCCGTCGTCATTCTTCCTCTTTCGGTCAGCCCTGGAGTAGAGGGGACCACCAGTCAAATAATCCACCGTCATTGTGGAGATATCGCTCGCATCACTGAATACAGATAGGCGGTCCAGTGATGGGCACCTATCTAACACCACTCTTGGCAAGAAATTGCCCCCCCCAGAAACGGTGGGGCAGCCCAGGCCCGAGGGCCCGGGGAGGGATTCTCCGGCGTCGGAGACGCCGGTACCCTCCTGGGGTAGTTTGCTTGATTTTCTTGCGCTCATTTTATTCTTCTCGGAAGTCCGTGATCTCGCCGTGGTTGTCTTATCAGAATCGTCACTATCCAAATCGCGTGCAGAATCGAAAGTCCTGTTTCGCGCCAAGGTCGTCGGTTTGTTGGGTTGAAGTAGAATTTTGCCCCCCCCAGAAACGGTGGGGCAGCCCGGACCCGAGGGTCCGGAGAGGGATTCTCCGGTGCCGGAGGCACCGGTACCCTCCTGGGGTAGTTTAGTTTTAAATTGTACTTCCATGGTTTTTGTTATCGGAATCCAAAAAGCATGCCAGGTCGTCGTTCAAAAGAGCCGTAGGGAAAGCCAAGTCGTCAGAAGAGCAGTCAATCAAGAGCCGAGAGAATGCCAAGTCGCCAAAAGAAGAGATCGGACAAGTCCGTGAAGAAAAAAGCCGAGTTCGTCATTTGTGGGCTTTCGCCCGAATCGCCCAGTCAGAGTCTTAGCCGCCGGTCTAGGGGGACCGACGTTGCCCGGAGTGTGCCACGTGGAGGCGCTCTGACATCACACACCCCCACCTAACCTTTTTTTTTTTTTTTTTTTTTTTTTTTTTTTTTTACTTGGGGAAATCCTCATGGACGAACCGCTCTCCCGGGCAGGAGAGCGGAACAGTGTCGGACTCCTACCGACTAAAACCCCAAGGTGTCCTCTCGAGCGCACTTGTGATGCCGGGGGTGCGGGGATTGCCCGATTGGGATTACTACCGCTCCCCCCGGCGTGCGTAGGCTCGGATGAGCCGTCGCCATTATGGTCTGAGGGGGGTCAAGGAGTGATAAGACCCCCCTCTGACGTCGACCGTTGGGAGGCGCACCGGGACACATCGGTGCGCCTCAACCTCCTTGCCTGTGCAGCTACTTTGCTGCTGGGACGGCGGGTGTACCCGCACCCGGCGTCCCCAGGCTCCGATCAGCAGCGGCCGAGGGAATGTGCCCCTCGGGACGTTGGCCGCTGCACGGTCCGGCGACGGAGGAGGAGCAAGATGTGAGCTCCTCCATGTCAACCTCCTGCGATGTCGGCGCTTGGGTGGCCGACAAGGCAGGAGGTCTTCCTTTCTTCTTTGCCCCTTTGCGGGCTGGCGGGTTGGACTGTACACAGGGGCAAGTCTTGCCGCCCATCTTGTGCAAGGCGGGCTTGAGCGCACCAGCACAGAGGCCACAATACGTGACCTCGCTAGTGCATTCGCCCGCCTTGTGGCCCGGCCGACTGCACCTGAAGCACCAGGTGCTGACGTCTACATTTGAGGTGCAATTGACACCCAGGTGCCCCTGCTGGAGGCACCTATAACACCTTCTGGGCCTTGGCGGCAGGGCTTGCACCTGCGCGCTGACCCACCCTACTAAAAGCTTGCGGCCGTCAGCCAATTTCTTGGCCGCGTCCACCGGACATGTGATGATGGCCTGGCATAGCCCGCGCAGACCGGGGCGTACCCCAGCCGTCCTCACATCGTCCGGTGGACAGCCAGTAGCCTGGGCGACGGCGGAGATCAGTTCCTCCGCCGTCACAGACTCGTCGAGCCCAGAGACGCGCAAGTCGGCGCGTCTCATGGGCCTGGAGATTTTAACTCCCTCCGGGAGGGCCGCCCTTAACTTAGCGGCCAAGGCATCCGCCTTTTTTCTCTATTGGCAGAGTCGGTGCCGGGGAGCTCAAAGATGTATGCCCCGGTCACCGCTCTGCGCCACTGTACTTCTTCAATGCCGACGTCCCTGAGCGGAACGTCGGCACGCACCTTCCTCAATACCTCCAAGTAAGTGAGGCCACCTTCCTGCGCCCCCGGCGGCAGCGTTATCGACACTGCCGTTGTCGTCGGGGGGCGTAGCTTGGCGGCCCTCTTTTTCTTGGAGGTCTTCTTCGCTGGCTTCTTTTTCTTCTTGTTGGCCGGCTTAAACAGGCCGACCATTTTTTCCGACCTGCACCCATTCACCTGTGGGTGCAGGCGGCATGTCGCTTCCAGTGGTGGTGGAGGGAACAGCGGCGGCTGCAGCAAACGTTGCCGGCTTTGTCACCGCCTTCCCCTTCTTCTTTCCCGCTTTCTTGGCGGGCTGCTGCGCTCGCAAAGCGGCAGCAGTGTCGGTGGGGGCTGGTGGGGCGGCTCTGCTGTCCGCGGCCAGAGGAGGCCGCAAACGCTCCTCCGGTAGGAGCCGCCCGGCGATGCCTGCGAAGCGGGCATCCACCATCCCCATAATTTGCGCCGTTTGCGAGCGCTGCATTTCTTCGAGCATCTCCCTAATGCCGGTGATGAGCTCCGGCTGGGAGACGCTTTGTTCTCGTCGTATTGGGAGCGGTGGGAACTCCCCTCCCTCACTCCTCTCTTTGTCGCCGTCTTTGTTGCTGGCGTTGTAACTGGCGGCTGCTGTGAGCGCAGTTCCTTCACAGCGGTCTGCAGGTCCGCCAGTTCCTTCCTGATCCGGATGTTGTCTTCCTTCTGACGAGTCAGCACCCCCTTAAGGCGGGCGTTCTCCGCCTCAAGGCGGGCTGTCTCGTCAGTGGCCGTTCTCGTCCTGGTTTTGGCCAGGATATCCCGGAGGGACTGGGCGGCTTCGTTGAGGGCACGCTGGTACGTGCCCTTCAAATTGCCAGACTTCTTGGCGACGTAGACGATGTTCTCTACGTCGCGTAGCCCTATCTCCTCCAGGCTCTCCTCTTCGGCGGAGACTCCTCCTCCTCCAATTCTGGTGGCCGGCATCGACGCCAGGCGAGTACGGCTGGCCGCGGCAAAATCCACGAGCTCCTTCTCCGCTTGGAGCCGGAGCTGCTCCTGCTCCACGCGCAGAAGGTCAGCTTTGGCCTTCGCTAGGCCAACGTACTCGCCCGTCGTCGGCGGGCGTCCTCGTCCTCTCTTTGGTTTGCCCGAGACGGCTCGCGTCTTGGGCGGGGGCATTTCGCCCTCAGCGTCCGAACATGTGCTCGCCTCTGAGAGGCTCACCTTTCTCTTCCTGTCGAATCCGCTGGGGAGAGGAGAATCACTCCAGTCAGCGGATCCTATCGTGTCGAGGGACATATTGGACCCGTAGGTGTCCTCGGTGTCCTCAGCTTCGAAATCAGCTGAAAGCTGATCGAGCAGCTTCATCCTCTCTAAAAGGACAACCGGTGACTGTGGTTGTCCTTTCGCCACTGCGTCTTTCATGGCCTCTTCTACGTTCCTCAGGGATGCCAAGGTCGTATCAGTAGAGGGTGTCTTCCTTGTCCGTAATCTTGCTTTGGTCGTCGTTTTAGCAGGATCATTCGTCCGTGTATTCGCAGAAGTCGTCGTCGATGCGGTGTCAGTGTCCATTTTCGTTGCCGAGGTCGTCGTTTGGGAATCTGATTTTGGCAAAGCTTTGCCCCCCCCAGAAAACGAGGGGCAGCCCGGACTTTTTGAGGGTCCGGGGAGGGATTCTCCGGTGCCGGAGACACCGGTACCCTCCTGGGGTATTACTCTTGAAAGATTTGCTTCCATCGTCTTTTTCGTCCTACGTCAAGTTTGCGGTACGCCCGCCGAGGTCAGCCTGACACAGCCAACCCCGCCGGCCGCTGTCCGGTACTGAGCCGTTGGGACCCAACTTGGGTCCTCATCCGCCTCAGCCCGGTACTAGGAGCGCCGCGCACATGCCACTCCTAGAAGCTTTTAAGGGCCCTTCAGCCCGCCAGATTCTTAGCCGCCGGTCAAGTGGACCGACGTTGCCCAGGGTGCACCACGTGGAGGTGATCTGGCCCCGCACCCCACCCCCCCCTTTTTTTTTTTTTTTTTTTTTTTTTTTTTTTTTTTTTTTTTTTTTTTTTTTTTTTTTTTTTTTTTTTACAAGGGGAAATCCTCATGGACGAACCACTCTCCCGGGTAGGAGAGCGGAACAGTGTCGGACTCCTACCGACTAAAACCCCTTGGTGTCCTCAACAGCGCATGTAGTGGCGGGGGCTCGGGATACAGCGGTTAGCATTAGCTCCGCTCCCCCGCCACGCGCTTGGCTCCTAAGAGCCGCCGTCTAGTTGGTCAGAGGGGGGGTCAAGGAGTGATACGACCCCCCTCTCGACGTCGACCATGGGAGGCGCAACCGGGACACTCGGTGCGCCTCGACCTCCCAGCCCGTGCAGAATTAACTGCTGGGACGATGGGTGTGCCCGCACCCACCGCCCCCGGGCCCCGCTTTGCTCGCGGCCTGGGGTGCTGAGCTCCCCAGGGATGAGCCGCTGGGCTGCGGCTTACTTGCGGCTGAGGTGGAGCAACATGGGCGCTCCTCCTCTACGTCCATCACTTGCGCCGCCGACACTTTAGCAGCCGACGATGCAGGCGTCTTCTTCTTTGCCCCCTTTGGGGGTGGCGGGTCTGGCTTGACGCTGGGACAAGTCCTGCCGCCCAACCTGTGCAAGGCGGGCTTGAATGCACCATTGCAGAGGATGCAAAATTCAACCTCGCTGGTGCATTCGCCCGCCTTATGACCCGGACGACTGCATTTGTAACAAGCGTCACTGCAGTCGTCCTGGGAGGTACACTTGACTCCCAGGTGCCCTTCCTTGAGGCACCTGAAGCACCTCCTGGGTCGGGGCGGCAGGACTCGTACCTGCGCCGAAACCCATCCTACCAGAAGACGACGTCCGTCTACCAACTTTTTAGCCGCATCCACTGGACACGACACGACGGCCGCGTAGAGGCCCCGTAGTCCAGGACGCACACCGGCCGTCCTGACGTGATCCAGTGGGCAGCCTGTCGCCGCTGCCACGGCGGAGATAAGTTCTTCCGCCGTGATGGACTCATCCAGCCCAGAGACGCGCAGTTCGGCGCGCCTCATGGGCCGGGCAACCTTTACCCCCTCGGGGACGACCTCCTTAACTTTGGCCGCTAAGGCGTCGGCTTTCTCGTTGTCGGCGCCGGGGACCTCGAAAATGTAGGCCCCGGTCACCGCTCTTCGCCACTGAATGTTGTTGAGACCGACGTCCTTAAGAGAGACGTCAGCCCGGATCTTCTGAAGGACCTCCAAGTAGGAGAGGCCCTTCTCCTGCGCCGCCGGCTGCAGCGTGACCGACACCGCAGCTGTTGTCGGCGGCCGGAGTCTGGGGGCCTTCTTCCTCTTGGAGGCCTCCTTCTTCTTTTTCGGTGTCTTCGTTGGTTGTTTGGCCGGTTTCACCGGCCGGCCATTTTTCCCAACCAGCACCCATTCACCTGTGGGTGCAGGCGGCGTGTCTTCTCCGGTGGTAGTGGGAACAGTGGCGGCAGCAGCAGCGAATGTCGCCGGCTTAGGTGCCGCCTTCCCCTTTTTCTTCTTGCCCGCTTTTTCGGCGGGCTGCTGCGCTCGCACATCGGGCGCGGCATCTACGGGGGCTGGCGGAGCGGCTCGGCTGTCCGCGGCCAGTGGTGGCCGCAGACGCTCCTCTGGTGGGAGCCGCCCATCGATGCGGGCGTCCACCATCCGCATTATTTGCTCGGTCTGCGAGCGCAGCAATTCACCAAACATTTCCCTGAGGTCGGGTAACGGCTCCGGCCCAGGGGTTTTTTCCTCCTTGTTTGGTGGGGAGAGGCGGGAAAGCTTCCCTGGCCGGTTTCCCCACTGTTGTTGTCGTCGCCGCCGTGTTGCCGCAAGTGTTGGCGGCAGCTGGTGGGAGCGCAGCTCCTTCACCGCTGTCTGAAGCTCCGCAATCTCTTTGCGGAGCAATAAGGTCTCCTCCTTCTGACGAGTCAGCACCGCCTTGAGGCGGTTATTTTCCGCCTCCAGGCGGGCTGTCTCGTCAGTTGCTGTCCTTCGCTTGGTCTTCCCTAGTATTTCCCGGAGGGATTCGGCGGCTTCGTTGAGGGCACGCTGATAGGTGCCCTTCAAGTTGCCTGACTTCTTCGCGACGTACAAGATGTTTTCGACGTCGCGAAGCCCTACCTCCTCCAGGCTCTCCTCTTCTGCGGAGACTGCTCCCAGTCCTCGTCCGGGTGTAGTGGGGCGCCATCGCCGCCAGGCGAGTACGGCTGGCCGCGGCGAACTCCACAAGCTCCCTCTCCGCCTGGAGCCGGAGCTGCTCCTGCTCCACGCGCAGAAGGTCAGCCTTGGCTTTCGCCAGGCCAACATACTCGCCCGTCGTCGGTGGGCGCCCTCGTCCTCTTTTGGGTTTGCCCGCGACGGCTCGTGCCTTGGGCGGGGGCATGTCACCCTCAGCCTCCGAGCACGTGCTCGCCTCGGACAGGCTCACTTTCCGTTTACGATCGAATCCGCTGGGGAGAGGATATACGTCACTCCCCTCAGCGGATCCAACCGTCTCCATAGACACATAAGATGCGTCGCTTTCGGCGTCTAATTCCGCCTCCATCTCTTCCAGCTGCTTGAGCTGGTCCAGTGCCTGCAGCCTTTTAAGAAGGACTACAGGCATTTTGTCCGTTCTAAGTTTCTGCCGGGCCATCATTTTAGCGTCTTCATTCTTCCGTGTACATGCTAGGGTCGTCGTCATAGAAGTGTCAGTGTCCGTTTGTTTTGCCAAAGTCGTCGTTTTAGGGCCAGAGTTCTGCAAAGCTTTGCCCCCCCCAGAAAACGAGGGGCAGCCCGAGCCCGAGGGCCCGGGGAGGGATTCTCCGGTGCCGGAGACACCGGTACCCTCCTGGGGTAATTCTCTTAAAAGTTTTGCGTCCATCTTATTCGCCACCACACGTCAAGTTTGCGGTACGCCCGCCGAGGTCAGCCTGACACAGCCAACCCCGCCGGCCGCTGTCCGGTACTGAGCCGTTGGGACCCAACTTGGGTCCTCATCCGCCTCAGCCCGGTACTAGGAGCGCCGCGCACATACCACTCCTAGAAGCTTTTAAGGGCCCTTCAGCCCGCCAGATTCTCAGCCGCCGGTCAAGTGGACCGACGTTGCCCGGAGTGCACCACGTGGAGGTGATCTGGCATCGCACCCCGCCCGCACCCCACCCCTTTTTTTTTTTTTTTTTTTTTTTTTTTTTTTTTTTTTTTTTTTTTTTTTTTTTTTTTTTTTTTTTTTTTTTTTTTTTTTTTTACAAGGGGAAATGCTTTTAGGCATCCCCCTCTCAACGTACTATAACGGAGAGGGGGTATGTGGGACTCGCCCGGCCAAGATGGGCGGCCGGGAATACCCACTAAAACCCCTTGGTGCCTTCTCACACCTTTTGGCCGGGGAGCGGGAATTGCGTATCGTACTGCTACCGCTCGACCCGGCCGGTGTCGGCCCCTCTAGTGTAGGGGCCCCTTCGACTGTTCGAGGGGTCTCCTTCGGACCCCCCTTTACCTTCTTCTTAAGGAGAGGCTCACGGCACAATGAACCTCTCCCCGCCTGCGCAGTGATGTTGCTGCCGTGGGCGGCCAACCTGCTGTGTTGGCCACCCGCAGGCCCTCTCTACGGCGGCCTTAAATCGTTGCCGACACAGATGCGTCGCCGGCGCCCGGTCCGCCTTGCTCTTGAGGGGAGCCGAGAGGTCTGCTCCCTCTCTCTCTCCGCCACCTCTTTTGCGAGCATAACTGCTTCGCAGAATGAGGTGACGGAGAGCCACTCCGTTGGACCTCTCAGCATCCCCGCAACAAGGGACTGCAGCGAGAGGAGGGGCCCAATTGATGCCACGAGCTCCCGGCGTGGCTCATCCCACGCTGGGCACTCCACCACTGTGTGGAGTGTGGTGTCGGAGTCGCCGCCGCAGCAGTGGTGGCACCCTTCACTGGGCTCTCGGCCTATCTGACGCAGGTATCTCCCGAAACAGCCGTGTCCCGAGAGAACCTGCGTCGACCGAAATGTGAGGGTGCCATGCCTTCTCCCGAGCCACCCGGCCAGGGATGGCCGAATGGCCTCAACCGTGGCCACGCCGGAGCTCGGCGTATCAAGCCTACGGGCCCACTCTTCCACCACCAGGACTTGGTGGAACTCCCCTCTTAGAAATTGGACCTCGCGTGCCGATAGGTAGGTACCGCGATCCAATGCCTCCCTTCGCTCTCGGTACAACGCCGCGAGGGTCCTCGCCACCAGATCCCAAGGTGGGGATACGGCCAGCAAGGTGGCCGCCTCGAAGGACATCGTGCGATACCCTCGTATGGCTCTGACGGCCATCACCCTCTGCGATTTGCGCATTTGGGCGACGTTCGATGCCGTCAGGCCATATGCCCATACGGGGGCTCCGTATAGGGCCATCGATCGCACGATGCCCTCATACAACTTCCGACAAGCTGCATTTGGCCCTCCCAAATTTGGTAACAGCCGGGTAAGAGCACCCGCTGCACCCATTAACCGGGGGGACAACCGCCGGAAATGCTCCTCAAAAACGTCCATCTACTGTCGAGGGTTAGGCCGAGATACTTCATCGACCCCTCGACAGCGATGGACACTCCTCCGACTATTATCTGAGAGCCTGGAGGAGGCGCATTCCGGGGCCCATGAAAGAGTATGGCCTCGGATTTATTTAGCGCCACCTCCAGTCCCAAACGCCGTATCCGCCCCCGACTACTTGGGCGACGCAGGCCGTCGCCAACATCATGGCTTGGCGGTGCGTCTTCCCCCGGGTTAACACCAATGTATCATCTGCATAGCAGACTAAACTACCACCCCGGAGGAGCGCACCGCGCAGCACCCCAATCATAACCGATGTTCCACAGGAGTGGACCCAACACCGACCCCTGTGGAACACCGGAAACGACCTCCCGCCGACAAATCCCTTCCATACCCGGAAAGACCACCTCCCTCCCACTAAGGTACGCCCCGACTACGCGGCAGAGGTACTTAGGCACTCTGTGAAACCGGAGTGCCCCTTTTATTGTGGACCAGGGCAGGGTGTTGAAGGCGTTCGCTATATCAAGCGAGACAGCCAAAACAACCCCACCCCAGGCCACCTCTTCCTCTGCCAGGCTCTTCACGTGTAAGATGGCATCCACGGTGGAGCGCCCCCTACGAAAACCGTATTGGTTTTTCGCCAAATCCGGCCCGATCTCTGTCAAATGTTGGACGAGGCGGCCTGCGATGACTCTCTCGCAGAGTTTCGCGACCTCGTCCAATAACACGATGGGCCGGTACGCGGACGGCAAGTCCGCGGGGCGCCCCTCCTTCTTCAGCAGGACCAGTTTGCCGGTTTTCCAAATCGTTGGAAAGCGGCCCTGCTGAAGACAGGCCGTGAAGAGCCTTATCAGTCGAGGCTCGAGGGCCTCCTGAGCCAAAACCCAAACCCGGCCAGGGACTCCATCAGGCCCAGGGGCAGTATTCTTGGCTTTTAGTTTTGCCACCGCTGCCCCCAACTCCTCCCGGGTCACACCAGGCACGGGACCTTCGTCCTGTCGCTGGCTCTCACTTGTTGACGGTGGAGCCATCTGTGGGGGCACATGCTCTGCTCCAGAGGGGAACAGAGCAGCCACTACCTCTCGGAGAAGTTCCGGCCGGAGACTCTTGGTTAGAGGGGGGGCCCAAGGGCGTAGTTTCCCTCTGACCATGTGGTAAGGGCGCCCCCATGGATCCCTGTCGAGAGTCCCCAGCAACTCCTCCCTGGCCAAAATCTTGGCCTTTTCAATGGCCTTTTGGAAGGCACTTCTGGCTGCTCTGTACCCCTCGTACAGTTCCTCTTCTCGGGCTGACACAGGTCTTGGGCGGCCCCTCCGACGGCGTCGCAGTCGGGTGTACTGGCGCTGCGCTGCGCTGCAAGCGGCACGCAGTTGCCCGAGTTCGGGCGACCACCAGTACACCTGACGCCTTGCTGGTAATGGCCCCCGGATTCGGGGCATTGCCGCGCCACAAAAACCGTGTTACGGTCACGCGGAGTGCCAGCGCCCCCCCCTCTATGTCATCCAGCCCCACAGATGTCTCCCCCCCCCCTCCAACCAGGCCTCGAGCAAGACTGCCTCCATCAATGCCTCTCGATCGAGGCGCTTTAACGCCCATCGCGGACCTACCTCCGCAGGGGCTCTCAGGACCGACGTTCCCGAGGTTTGGGTGGAGACGCTGAACCTGATGTATCTGTGATCAGATAGCGTCTCCACCTCCTCAAGGACACGCCAGTCCCGGACACAACGTGCGACAGCTGGACTTGCAAAAGTGACATCTATTATAGATCCACCTTGCTGCCGCACGCATGTGTCTACCGAGCCCCTGTTGAGGACTTCGAGCCCTATTGCTGTTACCCACTCCTCCAGCACCTCACCCTTCACGTCCGTAGTAGCCGGGGAGCCCCAAGCGGTAGATTTCGCATTGAGGTCCCCGAGCAGTATGACAGGGTAAGGATGCCTTCGGCGGATGACAGTTTCCAGCTGCCCGAGGAAAGCCTCAAACTCTGCCCTTGTCTTACTTGGGGACACATATGCCCCCACAACCACCACATCGCCAAGTTGAGCTGCCACGTAACCCCGACCCCTTTCTATATTAGAGAAGGGCGGACAGCCAGCAGCGCCTGATGACTTTAGGGCCACCGAGCCCTCCACATCTCCTACCCAGTCTTCCCTGGGCTGGACGTAGTAGGGCTCGGCAACCACAGCGACGTGGATCAACCACTGTGCCATGCTCTGGAGCATGAGATCTTGGGCTCTGGCACAGTGGTTAAGATTCCCCTGTAGGAAACGGAGTGCCATTATTGTTGGCACTCCATTTCAACCTCCGCGGACGTCGCCGGCGCACTAGTTGCGTCCGGCGCTGCCAAGGGCTGAGAGGGGTTCTTGCCCCTCCTCTTCCTTTTCTCCTTGGCACCCTCCTTGGGTGTCGGTGCAGGCTTCCCGCAGGTCCTGCTTCCTGCTTGGTGGCCGGCAGGTTTTCCAGCCGCCGCACAAACCGCACAGTGCGGTTCAGCGGTGCACCCGGTGGCCTTGTGCCCCGGTTGACTGCACCTGAAACACAGGTTGCTGCAGTCAACCGAGCAGGTACATTTCACACCCAGGTGCCCATTTTGGAGACACCTGAAGCACCTTTGTGGCCGAGGCGGCAGGACCCTTACCTGGGCCGACACCCACCCAATTAAGAGCCGGCGACCATCTTCCAGCTTTTTTGCTGCCGCAATCGGACAGGAAACTACGGAGGACCACAGGCCTCTCGGTCCCGGACGGACTCCGTTAGTCCTCACATGGTCCGCCGAGCATTCCGCTGTCAGAGCCACCGCAGCAATGACTTCGTCAGCCGTGACCGATTCGTCCAGGCCCGTGATGCGCACATCTGCGCACTTCATGGGCCTGGCTACTTTCACGGCATCTGCCGGGACAGCTTCTCTAATTTTAGCTGCCAATGTGTCGGCTTTGTTGCTTCCATCAGCTCCGGGTACTTCGAGGAGGTAGCCGCCAGTCGCAGCCTTCTTCCATCGTACACTCGGAATGCCCATTTCGGCTACCTTCACGTCCTCCTCCTTAATCTTCCGGAGAACTTCCACATACGTGAGGCCTTTCTCCTTGGCTTCTGACTGCAGCGTGATTGTCACTGCAGCCGTCTTGGGAGGCCGAAGTTTGGGAGGACCCTTCTTCTTCTTCGCTTTAGCCTTTGAGGCCTTGGTCTTCGCCGGCGTTTTCTTCAAAGGACGACCATTCTTCCCTACCTCCACCCATTCGCTTGCCGCTGATGTGGAAGCCAGGGGTGCTGAGGTAGCGATCTCATTGGCCGCCTTCCTCTTCTTCCCCCTCCCTTCTTTGCTCCCACCAGCAGGCTGTTGCACTGTGGGAAGCTTTGGTGGCTGAGCCTCGAGCACGACTGCTGCGTACGATTCAGCCACTTTTTTCGCGTTCCTCCTATCTGCAGCCAGTGGAGGACGAATTGGTGTTGGCTGCGGCAAGAGGCGATCCTCAATTCCCGCAAAAAACGAGCGTCTATTATTTTCCCAACTTGCAGGGTTATAGCGCGAACCAGATCCTCATCTTTTTGAGGATGACGCATTTCCCGCTACGGCTGGTTGCGATCTCGTCGTTTCCCTCTCCACCAGAGGAGGAGAGTCCTCTCGGATTTTTCGCTTCTTCCGAGCCTCAGGAGTCGATTTGGCATTCGAGGTACCATCTCCTCCTACACTTGAGACACCACCGATGCCTATCAACTGAGCCTTGAGATCGGCAATCTCCTGGCGAAGTGATGATATCTCCGCCTGTTGCCGCTCATTTGTGGCCTCCAGGCTGGTATACGCTGCCTGGAGCTTTGCCATGTCGTCGGTGGTATCCCTGGTGCAATAGTGATGCACATTCTCTGAGATGTTCTCAACTGCTTCTTTGAGCGCCTTGACGAACGTTCCTTTGAGGTTGCCCGATTTCTGGGCAATCTTGCGAAGGACATCAATGTCGTTGTCAACCTCCTTGATGATGTCCGAGGCCAACTGTTCTTTGGTGCTGGCCTCTTTCTTCCATCGTCTTGCCTCCCGGTCTCGTTGCCTACGAGCAGCCAGATTGGCCACCTCCTCCTCAGCTTCGAGACGCAGCTGCTTTTCCTTCTCCTTATTCAGCGCGATTTTGGCCTCTGCCAACCCAACGTACTCCCCTGTAGTAGGGGGTCGACCTCTGCCACGCTTGCGCGCTCCTTGCGCCATCTCCATCGAGACATCCGACTCTCCTCCTGAGCCGGAGTCTCCAACATCGTCCCTAATATCCTTGAAGAATTTACTCCTTCTAGGTGTGTTTCTTCCTTCTTCAGAGTTTACTGTGCGGAACGAGCCCACACTGCTATCACTGTCCTGCCCTGACCTGCAAGACAGCGATGACATATCTTCCAACCGCACAACCGATACAATAGGCGATCTCCTTTCCCTTAAGCAAGCCGAGTCGTTGGATCCGGTCTGCGCATGCATCCCGGAACCAGAAGAAATCAAGTCCAAGTTCTCCTTCATAACATCATTTTGGTTTTGTTTTTTTTTGTAATCCATATATGAATCCCACGAGTATGGGGGAAGGGTAGGTCACCACAGGCAGTGCCCCCTGTGCCTGTGGAAGCCTAGGGTAGCCACCCCGTGGACCGGCATATCCACTGGCGCGGTACGCACTAGAGACTGACAACCCGCCAGCCACACGACCTCTGGAAGGAGGCCGTGCATCTCCTCGCCGTGCGCCGCAGCTTGAGATGGGGGGTAATTTTTTATAGAGGTTTTCTTCCTCGCGGTCCGGGCGGTTAAGCCAAGACCCTCGGTCCCCTTCAGAGCCGCGAGACATGACCACGACACTCCAAAGGGGATTACGACAGACGGCGGCCTACAAGATAACTCGCAGACCAGCCCGTGGCAGTGCAAGTGCACAGCGGGCCCGCCTCGCTCCATCCACCGTGTCCCGACCAGTCAGGGAGACGGGAGGCGTTGGACGGAGTCCGTCCTGTCAGACTATCAGCCGGCAGCCAGGAGGAATGGCTGCCGTTGCCCAGGGTGCACCACGTGGAGGTTGTCTGACATCGCACCCCGCCCGCACCCACCCCACCCCAACCTAACCTAACCTAACCTTTTTTTTTTTTTTTTTTTTTTTTTTTTTTTTGGAGAAATGCTTTTAGGCATCCCCCTCTCAACGTAAAATAACGGAGAGGGGGTATGTGGGACTCGCTACGGCCATGATGGGCGGCCGTAGAATACCCACTAAAACTCCAAGGTGTCCTCAACGCGCATTGCAGCCAGGGGTGCGGGAATTGCGATCTGTACTACAACCGCTTCCCCTGGCGTGCGCTAGGCCTTACGGCCATCGTCCTTCAGGTCTGGGGGGAAGATGAGGTCCCCCCCTGACGACGTCCATTGGGAGGCGCGCCTGGACACAGCGGCGCGCCTCAACCTCCTTGGCCTGGCATTCAGGCCTTCTTAAGGGTGGCCGGGGGCTGTTTCCCCCCCGAACTTGGGCCACCCTTAGATGTGGCAGGCGATGAGGTGGAGCACGATGGAGTTGGCTCCACCTCCATCTGCACCTCTTGCGGCACTGCTGCGCTGGCGGCAGGCGTAGCCGCTGGAGGCCGCTTCTTCCTTGCCCCCTTTTGGGCGGCGGGCACGGGTCTGATCGTAGGACAGGCCCTGCTACCCAACCTGTGCAAGGCGGGCTTGCAATCAGCATTACAGAGGCGGCAGAACGCCACCTCGCTGTCGCATTCGCCCGCCTTGTGGCCCGGACGACTGCATTTGTAGCATGAAATGCTGCAGTCGTCCTTGGAGGTGCATTGGACCCCCAGGTGTCCTTCCCGGAGGCACCTGAAGCACCTCCTGGGCCTTGGTGGCAGGGCCTGAACCCGTGCGCTCACCCAGCCCACCAACAATCTACGGCCATCGGCCAGCCTTTCTTCGCTGTGTCCACCGGACACGATATGACGGCCGAGTACAGCCCGCGTAATCCGGGGCGTATACCGGCCGTCCGGACGTTGTCCGGTGGACAATCCGTCGCTCTGGCGACGGCGGAGATAAGGTCCTCCGCCGTCACGGATTCATCTAGCCCACGACGCGCAGTTCTGCGCGCCGCATGGGCCGGGCCACCTTGACGCCCTCGGGGACTACCCCTTTCAGGGCAGCCGCGAGGGCGTCCGCCTTTTCGGCGTTTCCGTCACCGGGAATTTCCAAAATGTAGGACCCGGTGACGCCCCTCCTCCACTCTGGCTTGATAATGCCGAGGTCAGATAACTTGACCCCGGCAGATGCCTTCCGTAGAACCTCCAGGTAGGAGAGGCCCTTCTCCTGCGCCCCCGGCTGCAGCGTAATTGACACTGCGGCAGTGGTCGGGGGGGCCGGAGTTTGGGGGCCTTCTTCCTCCTGGAGGCCTTCTTCTTCTTCTTTTCTTCTTTTTTCGCCTTGGCCTGTCTTCTTTTTTTTTTGGCCGGCTTGATAGGCCGGCCATTCTTGCCCACCTGCACCCACTCTTCTTCCCTGGGAGCAGGGGGCTGATCGTCGATGGTGGCGGCAGCGGCGGCGGCAGCGCATAGCTAGCTGCTTTGGCGGCGCGGCCTTCTTCCCTTTACCCGCCTTGGTCGCGGGTTGCTGCGCTCGCAAAACGGCAGCAGTGTTGATGGGGGCTGGTGGGGCGGCTCGGCTGTCCGCGGCCAGAGGTGGCCGCAAACGCTCCTCGGGTAGGAGCCGCCCGGCGATGCCTGCAAAGCGGGCATCCACCATCCCCATGATTTGCGCCGTTTGCGAGCGCTGCATCTCCTCCATCATCTCTCGAATGCCGGAGAGAAGCTCCGGCTGGGATGTGCTATGTCCTCTTTTTGGGGGGGGGAGCGGCGGGAAACTTTCCCGTAGCCACTCCCTTCGATGGCGCTACTGCAGGGTCTGGAGGCTGCTGGGAGCGGAGCTCCCTTACCGCAGCTTGCAGCTCCGCCAACTCCTTCCTTACCAGAATGTTTTTCCTCCTTCTGACGAGTCAGCACCGCCCTTAGGCGGTTATTCTCCGCCTCCAGGCGGGCTGTCTCGTCAGACGATGTCCTATCCTTAAACCTTTCCAGGATTTCCCGGAGAGAGAGGGCGGCTTCCTTCAGGGCACGTTGATATGTGCCCTTCAGGTTGCCGGATTTCTTCGCTATGTGGAGGATGTCCTCCACGTGGAGAAGCCCTCTCTCATCCAGGGCTTTCTCTTCGTTGTCTCGTCCGGTGATTGGGGGCATCGACGACAGGCGAATACGACTCTGCACGGCAAAGTCGATGAGCTCCTGCTTCGCGCGGAGTTTGAGCTCCTCCTCCTCCGCGCGAAGCAGTTCCGCCTTCGCCTTCGCCAGGCCGACGTATTCGCCGGTCGTCGGCGGGCGCCCACGTCCTCTCTTCGGTGCGGCAGTGGCTCGCACCTTAGCCGAACGGGTTGATCCCTCCTCCTCCTGTCCTGAGGAGCTCGCATCAGACAGTGTGCCCTTCCGTTTACGGCGGGATCCGCTGCAGGAAGGAGTATCACTCCCCGCAGCCGATCCCACCGTCTCCATTGACGCGCAGCTGTCGGCGTCACTGAAGTCGCCCATTTCGGCGTCAAATTGCGCCTGCATCTCATCCAGCTGCCTAAGCTGGTCGAGGGCCTGCAGTCTCTGAAGGAGGACTACAGGCGACTTAGAGCTAGCTCTGGTCATCATTTTGGCATCCATCTCTGAAATCCGTGGGCTAGCGTGTGTCGTCGTTTGGGAATCGGTCGTCAGAGTTCTTTCTTGCCAAGGTCGTCGTGTTAAGGGGGTCGCGCAAAATTTTGCCCCCCCCAGAAAACGAGGGGCAGCCTGAACCCGAGGGTCCAGGGAGGGATTCTCCGGCGGAGCCGGTACCCTCCTGGGGTAGTTTTGTTTTTAATTTTGCGTCCATCATCATCGTTTTCTTCCTCCCAAGTTTGCGGTACGCCTGCCGGGACTGGTACTAAGACGACCAGCCCCGCCAGCCGCTGTCCGGGACTGAGCCGTTGGGACCCAACTTGGGTCCTCATCCGCCTCAGCCCGGTACTAGGAGCGCCGCGCACATACCACTCCTAGAAGCTTTTTAAGGGCCCTTCAGCCCGCCAGATTCTTAGCCGCCGGTCAAGTGGACCGACGTTGCCCGGAGTACACCACGTGGAGGTGATCTGGCATCGCACCCCCCCAACCTAACCTAACCTTTTTTTTTTTTTTTTTTTTTTTTTTTTTTTTTTTTTTTTTTTTTTTTTTTTTTTTTTTTTAGGCATTTTTTTTTTTTTACATGGGGAAATCCTTCATGGACGAACCGCCCCCCCCGGGTAGGGGAGCGGAACAGTGTCAGACTCCTACTGACTAAAACCCCATGGTGTCCGCA
Source organism: Samia ricini (assembly GCA_014132275.2). Classification (NCBI taxonomy): domain Eukaryota; kingdom Metazoa; phylum Arthropoda; class Insecta; order Lepidoptera; family Saturniidae; genus Samia; species Samia ricini. The sequence continues at coordinate 168,625 of AP028162.1, forward strand.
ACACGCATTATGGCGAGGGCTCGGGATACAGCGTTAGCATTGGCTCCGCTCCCTCGCCATGCGTTGGGCTCGTGAGAGCCGCCGTCCTGATGGTCTGAGGGGGGTCAAAGGAGTGGTGAGACCCCCCTCTTGACGTCGACCTTGGGAGGCGCAACCGGGACACTCGGTGCGCCTCGACCTCTCAGCCCGTGCAGATTTAACTGCTGGGACGATGGGTGTACCCGCACCCACCGCCCCCGGGCCCCGCTTTGCTCGCGGCCTGGGGTGCTGTGCCCCCCAGGGATGAGCCGCTGGGCTGCGGCTTACTTGCGGCTGAGGTGGAGCATGATGGGCGCTCCTCCTCTACGTCCATCCCTTGCGCCGCCGACACTTTAGCGGCCGACGATGCAGGCGTCTTCTTCTTTGCCCCTTTTGGGGGTGGCGGGTCTGGCTTGACGCTGGGACAAGTCCTGCCGCCCAACCTGTGCAAGGCGGGCTTGAATGCACCATTGCAGAGGATGCAAAATTCAACCTCGCTGGTGCATTCGCCCGCCTTATGACCCGGACGACTGCATTTGTAACAAGCGTCACTGCAGTCGTCCTGGGAGGTACACTTGACCCCCAGGTGCCCTTCTTTGAGGCACCTGAAGCACCTCCTGGGTCGGGGCGGCAGGACTCGCACCTGCGCCGAAACCCAGCCAACCAATAGACGGCGACCGTCAACCAGCTTTTTGGCCGCGTCCACCGGACACGACACCACGGCCGCGTATAGGCCCCAACCTTTTTTTTTTTTTTTTTTTTTTTTTTTTTTTTTTTTTTTGGAGAAATGCTTTTAGGCATCCCCCTCTCAACGTAAAATAACGGAGAGGGGGTATGTGGGACTCGCTACGGCCATGATGGGCGGCCGTAGAATACCCACTAAAACTCCAAGGTGTCCTCAACGCGCATTGCAGCCAGGGGTGCGGGAATTGCGATCTGTACTACTACCGCTTCCCCTGGCGTGCGCTAGGCCTTACGGCCATCGTCCTTCAGGTCTGGGGGGAAGATGAGGTCCCCCCTGACGACGTCCATTGGGAGGCGCGCCTGGACACAGCGGCGCGCCTCAACCTCCTTGGCCTGGTATTCAGGCTTTCTTAAGGGTGGCCGGGGGCTGTTTCCCCCCCGAACTTGGGCCACCCTTAGATGTTACACTTGATGGGGGCGATGAGCAGGAGCAGGATGGAGTTTGCTCCACCTCCATTGGCGCCTCTTGCGACGCGGGTGTGCTGGCGGCAGACGCTGCCGCATGAGGCCGTTTCTTCTTTGCCCCCTTGGGGGCTGGCGGCGCGGCGGTCTTATCAAAGGACAGGCCCTGCTGCCCAACCTGTGCAGGGCGGGCTTGCACTCAGCATTACAGAGGCGGCAAAACGCCACCTCACTGTCGCACTCGCCCGCCCTGTGCCCCGGACGACTGCATTTGAAGCATGACATGCTGCAGTCGTCCTTGGAGGTGCAGTGTACCCCCAGGTGTCCTTCCCGGAGGCACTTAAAGCACCTCCTGGGCCTTGGTGGCAGGGCCTGAACCCGTGCGCTCACCCAGCCCACCAACAATCTACGGCCATCGGCCAACCTCTTCGCTGTGTCCACCGGACACGATATGACGGCCGAGTACAGCCCGCGTAAGCCGGGGCGAATACCGGCCGTCCGGACGTTGTCCGGTGGACAATCCGTCGCACTGGCGACGGCGGAGATAAGGTCCTCCGCCGTCACTGACTCATCTAGCCCAGCGACGCGCAGTTCTGCGCGCCGCATGGGCCGGGCCACCTTGACGCCCTCGGGGACTACCCCTTTCAGGGCAGCCGCGAGGGCGTCCGCCTTTTCGGCGTTTCCGTCACCGGGAATTTCCAAAATGTAGGACCCGGTGACGCCCCTCCTCCACTCTGGCTTGATAATGCCGAGGTCAGATAACTTGACCCCGGCAGATGCCTTCCGTAGAACCTCCAGGTAGGAGAGGCCCTTCTCCTGCGCCCCCGGCTGCAGCGTAATTGACACTGCGGCAGTGGTCGGGGGCCGGAGTTTGGGGGCCTTCTTCCTCCTGGAGGCCTTCTTCTTCTTTTCTTTGGCCTTTTTTGGCCGGTTTTGTCCTTCTTTTTTTTTGGCCGGCTTGATAGGCCGGCCATTCTTGCCCACCTGCACCCACTCTTCTTCCCTGGGAGCAGGGGGCTGATCGTCGATGGTGGCGGCAGCGGCGGCGGCAGCGGCATAGCTAGCTGCTTTGGCCGGCGCGGCCTTCTTCCCTTTACCCGCCTTGGTCGCGGGTTGCTGCGCTCGCAAAGCGGCAGCAGTGTTGATGGGGGCTGGTGGGGCGGCTCGGCTGTCCGCGGCCAGAGGTGGCCGCAAACGCTCCTCGGGTAGGAGCCGCCCGGCGATGCCTGCAAAGCGGGCATCCACCATCCCCATGATTTGCGCCGTTTGCGAGCGCTGCATCTCCTCCATCATCTCTCGAATGCCGGAGAGAAGCTCCGGCTGGGATGTGCTATGTCCTCTTTTTGGGGGGGGGAGCGGCGGGAAACTTTCCTTAGCCACTCCCTTCGATGGCGCTACTGCAGTGTCTGGAGGGGCTGCTGGGAGCGGAGCTCCCTTACCGCAGCTTGCAGCTCCGCCAACTCCTTCCTTACCAGAATGTTTTCCTCCTTCTGACGAGTCAGCACCGCCCTTAGGCGGTTATTCTCCGCCTCCAGGCGGGCTGTCTCGTCAGACGATGTCCTATCCTTAAACCTTTCCAGGATTTCCCGGAGAGAGAGGGCGGCTTCCTTCAGGGCACGTTGATATGTGCCCTTCAGGTTGCCGGATTTCTTCGCTATGTGGAGGATGTCCTCCACGTGGAGAAGCCCTCTCTCATCCAGGGCTTCTCTTCGTTGTCTCGTCCGGTGATTGGGGGCATCGACGACAGGCGAATACGACTCTGCACGGCAAAGTCGATGAGCTCCTGCTTCGCGCGGAGTTTTTGAGCTCCTCCTCCTCCGCGCGAAGCAGTTCCGCCTTCGCCTTCGCCAGGCCGACGTATTCGCCGGTCGTCGGCGGGCGCCCACGTCCTCTCTTCGGTGCGGCAGTGGCTCGCACCTTAGCCGAACGGGTTGATCCCTCCTCCTCCTGTCCTGAGCTCGCATCAGACAGTGTGCCCTTCCGTTTACGGCGGGATCCGCTGCAGGAAGGAGTATCACTCCCCGCAGCCGATCCCACCGTCTCCATTGACGCGCAGCTGTCGGCGTCACTGAAGTCATCGCCCATTTCGGCGTCAAATTGCGCGCTTGCCCATCTCATCCAGCTGCCTAAGCTGGTCGAGGGCCTGCAGTCTCTGAAGGAGGACTACAGGCGACTTAGAGCTAGCTCTGGTCATCATTTTGGCATCCATCTCTGAAATCCGTGGGCTAGCGTGTGTCGTCGTTTGGGAATCGGTCGTCAGAGTTCTTGCCAAGGTCGTCGTTAAGTCGGGTTTGCACAAAATTTTGCCCCCCCCAGAAAACGAGGGGCAGCCTGAGCCGGATGGCCCAGGGAGGGATTCTCCGACTCCTGAGGAGCCGGTACCCTCCTGGGGTAGTTTAGTCTTTAATTTTGTACTCTCCATCGTCATTCGTTTTACACCACAAGTTTGCGGTACGCCTGCCGGGACTGACACTAAATCGGCCAGCCCCGCCAGCCGCTTTCCGGAACTGAGCCGTTGGGACCCAACTTGGGTCCTCATCCGCCTCAGCCCGGTACTAGGAGCGCCGCGCACATACCACTCCTAGAAGCTTTTAAGGGCCCTTCAGCCCCCCAGATTCTCAGCCGCCGGTCAAGTGGACCGACGTTGCCCGGAGTGCACCACGTGGAGGTGATCTGGCATCGCACCCCCCAATATAGGCCCCAACCTAACCTTTTTTTTTTTTTTTTTTTTTTTTTTTTTTTTTTTTTTTTTTTTTTTTTTTTTTTTTTTTTTTTTTAGTGGGGAAATCCTACATGGACGAACCGCTCTCCCGGGCAGGAGAGCGGAACAGTGTCGGACTCCTACCGACTAAAACCCCACTTGTACTCTCAGACCCTTTTTACCGGGAGGAACGGGGCACACGAGGAACGTGCATGCGTCACTCCTACCCGGTAGGGCCTGGCCCCTGCTGATCGGGGCCCCAACGCGGTCAGAGACGTTGCTCTGAGACCAACTTGAGACGCGGCGTGGAGTACTTACACGCCGCGTTCCATCTCGGGCCTGCGTGCAATGCACCGGACTCGCCCGAAGTCCGATGCATGCAGGCCTTTCTATGGCGGGCGCAAGTCGTTACCGGCTCTGCGTCTGCCAGTTCGCCGACTGCGAGAGGGGAGCAGGGTGTTGAGCTCCCTCTCTCTCTCCGCCGCCTCCTTTGCGAGGATCACCGTCTCGCAGAAGGAGGACACAGCTGCCCAGCCGCCCTCAAGCTCGACCATCGCTCTCGCGAGCGACGGGAGCGAGAGCTCGGAACCCACCACGGCGACAAGCTCGCTGCGTGGTGTGTCCCATGCCGGGCAAACTGCGACAGTGTGGTGCGCGTCATCTTGCGCGCTGTCCTCGCAGTGGTGGCACTCAGGGGTGATTTCCCTGCCGATCCGACACAGGTAACTCCCGAAGCAGCCGTGCCCCGAGAGCACCTGTGTCAGCCGGAACGTGAGGGTACCACCCCTTCGCGATGTCCAATCCGGGAGTAGAGGCCTAAAGGCCTCTACAGTGGCTGCGCCGGAGCTGGGATGCTCCAGGCGCAGTTTCCACGCCGTCATAATCAGTGAGTGGAGCTCAAGCCTCCGCACCTCGATTTCTCGAGGCGCAGGGCGAGCTCCTTGCGCCAGCGCCTCGACCCGCCACTGGTACAAGGAAGCGAGAGCTTTCGCGCCTCCAAGTCCCAGGGCGGGGAAGCAGCCAACACAGTCGCAGCCTCGAACGATATTGTCCGGTAACCCCTAATTGACCTGACGGCCATCGCCCTCTGCGGCTTGCGCAGGTGTGCCACGTTGTGGGCCGTCAGGTCACTCGCCCACACGGGAGCCCCATAAAGAGCCATCGAACGGACAATACCCATATAAAGTTTTCGGCACGCGGAATTCGGACCCCCGAGGTTGGGTAGCAAGCGCGCGAGCGCACCTGCCGCTCCCATGAGTCGGGGGGTCTGCTGCCGGAAATGGGCATCGAACGACCAGCGCCCATCAAGAACGAGCCCCAGGTATTTCATTGACGACCCGACAAGAATGGGGACGCCTCCAACTATGATCTGCGAGTTGGGAGGAGGGGCGTTCCGAGGCCCGTGGAAGCACAGGGCCTCGGACTTGTGCAGCGCCACCTCCAACCCTAGCCGCCGAATGCGAGCGACGATCTGCGCCACGCCAGCTGTCGCCAGGACAAGGGCTCGTCTGTGCGACCTACCTACTGCGAGGACGAGAGTGTCATCAGCGTAGCAGGTGACAGACACTCCCGGCAGCATAGCTCCTCTCAGGGCCCAATCATAACCGATGTTCCACAGGAGTGGTCCGAGGACCGACCCCTGTGGAACACCGCAGGACATCTCCCGTCGACCCCATTCGCTCCGCCCTGGGAACGTGACCACGCGGTCCGACAGATACGCCCCGATGATGTGACACATATAGGAGGGCACCCGATGGTATCGAAGGGCCTCCGTAATACAGCTCCACGGCAGGGTGTTGAACGCATTAACTATATCAATTGACACAGCTAACGCCACCCCACCGTTGGAGACTGCCTCCTCTGCTTGGCTCCTCACCCGCATTACAGCGTCTCGACTGTGGAGCGCCCGGTACGAAACCCATATTGACATGGCGACAGATCAGGCCCTACGCTGGACAGATGGTGGACGAGGCGGTTCGCGAGCACTCTCTCAAAAAGCTTGCCCACCTCGTCCAGCAACACAATGGGCCGGAATGCAGATGGCGAATCTGCCGGACGCCCTGGCTTTCTCAACAGCACGAGCCGTCCCGTTTTCCACAACTGCGGAAAACAGCCCTGCCGAATGCATGCGGAGAAAAAAGCCACACCAACTTGTTGCCGAACACCTCCTGGGCCAAAACCCACGCTCTACCGGGCACCCCGTCAGGTCCGGGAGCAGTGTTCTTCGCTTTTAACCTCAGCATTGCTGTATGCAGTTCGTCCGCGGTCACCTCAGGCGCATCCTCGTTCGCCTCTTCCGGAGCAGCCGCTGACGGAGCCATGAAGGGAGGGGTATGCTGCGCCCTCACCGGGAACAGCGCGATACCACCTCTTCCAGGAGAGGAGCCTCGAGACTCTGGGTTACCGGGGGGGCCCATTGACGTAATTTACCGCGCACCAAGCGGTACGGACGCCCCCACGGATCCCGACTGAGCATCCCGAGGAACTCCTCTCGGGCTCTCGCCTTCGACTGCTCGATGGCTCGTTTTAATGCCATCTTGGCCACCCTGTAGAGCCTATATAGCCCTGCCTCCGCAGGATCGGCTGACTGTAAGCGTCGTCTCCTTCGCCGTATTCTCGTGTACCGGCGGCGCGACGAGACACACTCAATTCGCAATCGGGCGATCTCGTCGCTCCACCAGTACACCTGGCGTTTAGGAGGAGGACGCGGACCAACCCGAGGCATAGCAGCGTCGCAGACGCGTGTCATGGCAAGCTGAAGTCTTTCTGCCTCCCTCTCAACGTTGCCCAGGTTACCAGGCACCCCACCCTAGCGTCCAGGCCTGGACGATTGCAGCCTGTATGAGGACTTCGCGGTCGAGGCGACGAAGAATCCACCGTGGACCCGTTCCGACAGGGGTCGTTGGAACTGGCAGAGGCGAGTTCTCGGTGGAGACGTTAAACCGAATGTATCGGTGATCCGATAACGTCTCCACCTCCTCAAGCACTCTCCAGTCCCTGACACGGCATGCAACAGCAGGGCTAGCGAACGTGAGGTCCACTATGGATCCACCCTGCTGTCGCACGCACGTGTGAACTGAACCCCTGTTCAGAACGAGTAAGCCAGTTGTTGTGGCCCACTCCTCCAACACGTCGCCTCTGGCGTCCGTAGATGGAGAGCCCCATGCCGTGGACTTGGCGTTAAAGTCACCGAGGACAAGGACGGCACGGGACTGCACTCCGCCGACAATAACGTCTAAGGCCGCGAGGCACCTCTCGAAGTCCGGAAGAGTCCAACTTGGCGGGGCATACACGGCGACCACCACGAGATCACCTAGACGCACCGCAGCGATGCCCCTACCTCTTGTGATGGTAACTAGAGGTGGGTTACCGGCAGCCACTGGGGACAGAATTGCCACTGAGCCGTTTAGGTCGGACACCCAGTTATCCTCTGGAAGGACAAAATACGGCTCTGCGATGACGGCCACGTTAATTGACCACTGTGCCAGGCTTTGATACAGGAGATCTTGAGCCCTGGCACAGTGGTTCAGATTCGTTTGTAAAACGGAGAGGGCCATTAATTGGCGGTTTCCATTATCTCCGTCTCGGGTGTCGCCGGCGCCGTTACAGTCGCCGACGACATAGGTGGTTTGGTGGAGCCTGGTGTGGCCCCCTTAACCTCCTTCCTCTTGGTCCCCTTGGTAGATGGCGGCCTGCACTTAGCGCTCCCAGTAGAGTGGTCAGCGGGTTTGCCTACGCTTTCGCACACAATGCAGTGTGGGCTCTCTTGGCACTCTGCAGCTTTGTGCCCTGGCTGTCCGCAGCGGTGACAGAGACCGCTGAAGTCTGCCTGTTCTGTGCACTTGGCACAGACGTGTCCGGTGTTCAGGCAGCGGAAACAGCGTGGAGGTCTTACTGGTAAAACCTTTACCCGGGCCGAGACAAACCCGACTAAGAGTCGGCGGCCGTCACCCAACTTCTTCGCCTCTGTGATCGGAAGAGACACCACTGCAGTTCCAGCACCGCTACTGCTGATGCTTGGCTCCTTCGCTTTTATAAGCTCTGGCTCGCAGCCAGTAGCCCGAGCAATAGCGGCGATCAACCGCTCTGCTGTGACCGAATAGTCCAGGTCCATGACACGCACGTCTGCGCGTTTCGTGGGCCTGGAAACCCGAACATCCTCAGGTGGGAGTGTCTGCCTCAACTTTTCCGCGAGGAGGTCCGCTTGCGGGCCGCTTGTGGCCCCTGGTACTTCGAACAGTACCGCCCCCGTGGCCGCCACCTTAAATTTGACCCCTCCCTCTATACCGAGGCTCGCGTGGTCAATCGCATCCGTAGCTTTAGTTAGCACATCCCTGTAAGATACGCCCCTTTGTAGCGCGTCGGGCTGCAGTGTTATCACCACTGCAGCTGATGCCCCAACCTTTTTTTTTTTTTTTTTTTTTACTTGGAGAAATGCATTTAGGCATCCCCCTCCTTGCTAGGGAGGGGGTATGTGGGACTCGCTACGGCCTAGAAGGCGGCCGTAGAATACCCACTAAAACTCCAAGGTGTCCGCAACGCGCAAGAGTGCCGGGGGGCTCGGGATATGCTGTCTGCATTGCGACCCGCTCCCCCCGGCATGCGCCAAGCCTTACAGGCCTCGCCTTTGCGTCTTTCGACGTCGTCCCGAGGAGGTGCAATGGGACACAACATTGCACCTCAACTCCTAAGCCTGAGGAGCATGGGCGGCAGATGGTCGCCGCCGCAGGCTCAGGCTTCGCCGCGCGTCAGCCGAGGGATGGCCGTCCCTCGAAGAAGAACGGCTGACGGGCATGGCGTCCGTGGAGGAGGGCACAGGTGTTGGCGGCGCCTCCTCCTCCATCTCAACCTCCTGCACGGGTGGCGCAACCGCCGGTCGTGCGGGAGGTTTTTGGGACTTCTTCGCCCCCTTAGGGGGTGGCGGATCGGGCTTCACGCTGGGGCAAGCCCTGCCGCCCAGTCGGTGCAAGGCGGGCTTGAATGCACCGTTACACAAGAGACAGAACTCCGTGTCACTGGTGCACTCGCCCGCCTTGTGACCCGGCCGACTGCATCGGTAGCACCAGGTGCTGCAGTCGACCCCGGAGGTGCATTTCACCCCCAGGTGACCTTCCTGGAGGCACCGGTAGCACCTCCTGGGCCTGGGCGGCAGGACATGCACCTGCGCCGAAACCCATCCCACTAGTAAACGGCGGCCATCCGCCAACTTCTTTGCAGCGTCCACCGGGCACGATACGACTGCCGTGCACAGACCCCGTAATCCGGGGCGAATGCCGGCAGTCCGCACGTGCTCCGGCGAACAGCCTGTCGCAAGTGCGACGGCGGAGACTAGCTCCTCCGCCGAGATAGACTCATCCAACCCAAGGACGCGCAGATCGGCGCGCCTCATGGGCCGGGCCACCTTTACCCCTTCGGGTATCACCTCCTTGAGGCGGCTAGCATGTCCGCTTTTTCTCCATTATTGGCGCCGGGTATCTCACTGATGCCCCAACCTAACCTTTTTTTTTTTTTTTTTTTTTTTTTTTTTTTTTTTTTTTTTTTTTTTTTTTTTTTTACTTGGAGAAATGCTTTTAGGCATCCCCCTCTCAACGTATAACGGAGAGGGGGTATGTGGGACTCGCTACGGCCATGATGGGCGACCGTAGAATACCCACTAAAACTCCAAGGTGTCCTCAACGCGCATTGCAGCCAGGGGTGCGGGAATTGCGACTGTACTACAACCGCTTCCCCTGGCGTGCGCTAGGCCTTGCGGCCATCGTCCTTCAGGTCTGGGGGGAAGATGAGGTCCCCCCTGACGACGTCCATCGGGAGGCGCGCCTGGACACAGTGGCGCGCCTCTACCTCCTTGGCCAGCGGATGTTAGGCCAGCTTCGGCGTGGCCGGGGGCTGTTTCCCCCCCGGTCGCGGGCCACGCTTGCTCTCGTCCATAGATGGGGCGAGCTGGATGGTGTGTGCTCCACCTCCATCTGCACCTCCTGCGGTGCTGAGCCTTTATCGGCCGATGCTGCAGGAGACCTCTTCTTGGCCCCTTTCGGAGCTGGCGGCGTGGGCTTGAGTAGAGGACAAGCCCTGCTGCCCAACCTGTGCAAGGCGGGCTTGCATTCAGCGTTGCAGAGACGGCAGAATGCCGTCTCGCTGTCACACTCGCCCGCCTTGTGACCCGGACGACTGCAGTTAAAACAGGAGTTACTGCAGTCGTCCTTGGAGGTGCAGTGGACCCCCAAGTGTCCTTCTCGGAGGCACCTAAAGCACCTCTTGGGTCTGGGCAGCAGGGCTTGCACCCTTGCGCTGACCCACCCCACCAACAATCTACGGCCTTCGGCCCGACTTCTTAGCAGCCTCCACCGGGCACGAGAGAACGGCCGAGTACAGCCCGCGTAAGCCGGGGCGAATACCGGCCGTCCTCACCGTGTCCGGCGGGCATCCTGTCGCGTCGGCAACGGCGGAGATAAGGGCCTCCGCCGTCACCGACTCGTCCAGCCCAGAGACGCGCAGTTCTGCGCGCCTCATGGGCCGGGCCACCTTCACCATTTCTGGGACCACCCGTTTAAGGGCAGCCGCCAGGACGTCCGCCTTGTCGGAGTTTTGCTCACCGGGTAACTCCAAGATGTAGGACCCGGTGAGCCCCCTTCTCCACTCGGCTTTCTCAATGCCGAGGTCCCGTAACTTGACCTCGGCAGAGGCCTTCTTCAGGACCTCCAGATAGGAGAGGCCCTTCTCCTGCGCCCCCGGCTGCAGTGTGATGGAGACTGCAGCAGTCGTCGGGGGCCGGAGTTTGGGGGCCCTCTTCCTCCTGGAGGCCTTCTTCTTCTTCACCTTCTTTTCCGTCTTCTTGTTCTTGGCCGGCTTGACAGGCCGGCCGTTTTTGCCAACCTGCACCCATTCGTTTGGGTGGGTGCAGGTGGCTGGTCTTGTCCGTTTGACGGGGTGGCAGCGACCGCCCGCAGCGAATGTTACTGCACTGCCACCCTTCTTGGTCCTCTCTTTGCCGGCCTTTCTGGCGGGCTGCTGCGCTCGCAAATCGGCTGCAGCGGTGATGGGGGCTGGTGGGGCGGTTCTGCGGTCCGCGGCCAAAGGTGGCCGCAAGCGCTCCTCTGGGAGAAGCCGCCCGTCGATGCCCGCAAAACGGGCATCCACCATCCCCATGATCTGCGCCGTTTGCGAGCGCAGCATCTCCTGTAATAGCTCCACGGTGATGGTATCCGTGGAGCCTGTCTTCTCCTTTGGTTTGGCGGGGAGAGGCGGGAATTTATCCCTGGGCCTTGCACCCGTCGGCGCCGCAGTTGTTGGCGGCTGCTGGAAGAGCATCCCCTCCACTTTCGTCTTCAGCTCCGTCAGCTCTCTGCGGAGCGCTAAGGTCTCTCTTTTTGGCGAGTCAGCACCCCCTTGAGGCGGTTGTTTTCCGCCTCCAGGCGGGCTGACTCGTCAGTAGTTGTCCTCGACCGGAGCTCTTCGAAGGCTTCCTTGATCGAGGATGCCGCGTCATTTAGGGCACGTTGGAACGTGCCCTTCAGATTTTGCGATGTTTTGGCGACTCGCAAGATCGTCGCCACATCGTCTAGGACTCTCTCGCTGGCGTCGAGGGTCTCCCCACCAGCAGCTGCAGCGGATCGCGAAGCCTCGCGCGCGGCTCTGGAGTCAGAGAGCCTCTTCGCCATGTCTTTCTCCGCCAGGAGCTGCATCTCTTTCTCCTGTAGGCGAATCATCTCGGCCTTTGCTTGGGCCAGGCCCACGTACTCCCCGGTGGTGGGTGGACGCCCCCTTCCCCTTTTGGGAGTCGGAGTGCCACCTCTCACCGGAGGTCTCCTCTCCTCTTCGCCCGAATCAGAGCTCTCTTCGTCTGATCCGAGCCCTCGTCTCCTTTTACGATCGTATCTGCTGGGGGAAGGGGAGTCCCTCCCCTCAGCAGAATCGACCGTCATAAAGCTACCCCCACTCGACATAGATAGTCGGTCGAGTGAGGGAACTCTCTCCAGGACCACACGAGGTTGAGGGCTTGGGATGTTAGAGCCCTCCTCAGGCCAAACCAGTGGGGGGGCCAAACCGCCCTGCGTAGCGGCTCGTGGGTAGGTCGCAGTCCTTGTACCGAGCGTATCTCGATACTTCCGGGTCGTCTATGTCAATGCCTTGGGAAATTTCGGAGTTCCGTATTAGCGCTAGGGTCGTCTTGGTCATACCAGGTGGTGGCAAAAATTTGCCCCCCCCAGACACGGTGGGGCAGCCCGGACCCGAAGGCCCGGGGAGGGATTCTCCGGCGCCGGTCAGGGCGCCGGTACCCTCCTGGGGTAGTTTCTCTTTAATTTTTGCGTTTTTCATGGTTGATATCATCAATAAACCGGGTCAAAAGCCAGAGTCGTCGTTCAGAGGGTCCAGTAAGAGAAGCCAAGTCGTCAGATGAGGATCGATCAAGATTCCGTAAGGAATGCAAGGGTCGTCATAGAGGCATCGGATCGGAGTCCGAGAAGAATAGCCAAATCGTCAGTTAGGGGCAAAAAACGCCCATCGCCCAGTCAGAGTCTTAGCCGCCGGTCAGAGGGACCGACGTTGCCCGGAGTGTGCCACGTGGAGGCGCTCTGACATCACACCCCAACCTTTTTTTTTTTTTTTTTTTTTTTTTTTTTTTGGAGAAATGCTTTTAGGCATCCCCCTCTCAACGTAAAATAACGGAGAGGGGGTATGTGGGACTCGCTACGGCCATGATGGGCGGCCGTAGAATACCCACTAAAACTCCAAGGTGTCCTCAACGCGCATTGCAGCCAGGGGTGCGGGAATTGCGATCTGTACTACAACCGCTTCCCCTGGCGTGCGCTAGGCCTTACGGCCATCGTCTTTCAGGTCTGGGGGGGAAGATGAGGTCCCCCCTGACGACGTCCATTGGGAGGCGCGCCTGGACACAGCGGCGCGCCTCAACCTCCTTGGCCTGCATTCAGGCCTTCTTGAGGGTGGCCGGGGGCTGTTTCCCCCCCGAACTTGGGCCACCCTTAGCTGTTGTTGCCGGCGATGGGGGGAGCACGATGGAGTTGGCTCCACCTCCATCTGCGCCTCTTGCGGCACGGGTGCGCTGGTGGCAGACGTTGCCACTTGAGGCCGTCTTCTCCTGGCCCCTTTGGGGGGCGGCGGCACGGGTCTGATCGTCGGACAGGCCCTGCTACCCAACCTGTGCAAGGCGGGCTTGCAATCAGCATTACAGAGGCGGCAGAACGCCACCTCGCTGTCGCATTCGCCCGCCTTGTGGCCCGGACGACTGCATTTGTAGCATGACATGCTGCAGTCGTCCTTGGAGGTGCAGTGTACCCCCAGGTGTCCTTCCCGGAGGCACTTAAAGCACCTCCTGGGCCTTGGTGGCAGGGCCTGAACCCGTGCGCTCACCCAGCCCACCAACAGTCTGCGGCCGTCGGCCAGCCTCTTCGCTGTGTCCACCGGACACGATATGACGGCCGAGTACAGCCCGCGTAATCCGGGGCGTGTACCGGCCGTCCTGACGTTGTCCGGTGGACAATCCGTCGCACTAGCGACGGCGGAGATTAGGTCCTCCGCCGTCACGGACTCGTCGAGCCCTACAACGCGCAACTCTGCGCGCTGCATGGGCCTCGCCACCTTGACACCCTCGGGAACAATGCCCTTCAAGGCGTCCGCGAGGGTGTTTGCCTTCTCGGCTCTATCGTCACCGGAAATCTCCAAAATATAGGAGCCGGTGATTCCTCTTCTCCATTTTGTGCCGCTGATTCCGAGGTCGGAAAGTCGGACCTCGGCAGCCGCCTTCTTCAAAACCTCTAGGTATGAGAGGCCCTTCTCCTGCGCCCCCGGCTGCAGCGTAATAGACACGGCAGCTGTCGTCGGGGGCCGGAGCTTTGGGGCCTTCTTCTTCCTAGAGGCCTTCTTCTTTTTGGCCGGTTTCTTGGCCTTGGCCTTCTTCTGTTGTTTGGCCGGCTTGACAGGCCGGCCATTCTTGCCGACCTGCACCCACTCCTCTGTGGGCGCAGGTGGCTGGTCTTCATCAGCTGGGGGCGGCGGCGGCAGCGGCATAAGTAGCTGCTTTGACCGGCGCGGCCTTCTTCCTTTTACCCGCCTTGGTCGCGGGTTGCTGCGCTCGCAAAACGGCAGCAGTGTCGATGGGGACTGGTGGGGCAACTCGACTGTCCGCGGCCAACGGTGGCCGCGAACGCTCCTCAGGTAGGAGTCGCCCTGAGATACCCGCGAAGCGGGCATCCACCATCCCCATTATTTGCGCCGTTTGCGAGCGCTGCATCTCCGTAAACATCTCCCTGATTTCGTCCAGCAGCTCTGGCTGGGAGTTGTGTTTTCCTCGTTTTGGGGGGAGTGGAGGGAAGCTTTCCCTTGGCACTCCCTTTGCTGCAGGTTGTATGTTTGACGCTGCAGGGGCTGGCAGCTGGCCAGTGCGCAGCTCCCTAACCGCAGCCTGCAGCTCCGCCACTTCCTTCCGTATGAGGATGTTCTCCTCCTTCTGACGAGTCAGCACCGCCTTTAGGCGGTTGTTCTCCGCCTCCAGGCGGGCTGTCTCGTCAGAGGATGTCCTACTCTTGTAGCTATCTAATATCTCTCGGAGAGCGAGGGCGGATTCCTTGAGGGCACGCTGGTATGTGCCCTTCAAGTTTCCTGATTTTTTGGCTACGTGGAGAATATCCTCCACATAGCGCAACCCTCGCTCATCCAATCCCTCCGCTTCCGCAATGTCTCGTCCGGATATGGGGGGCATTGACGCCAGGCGAGCACGGCTGGCCACGGCGAACTCTACCAGCTCCTTCTCCGCTTGGAGCCGGAGTTGTTCCTGCTCCACGCGGAGAAGGTCAGCCTTAGCTTTCGCCAGGCCAACGTACTCGCCCGTCGTCGGCGGGCGCCCTCGTCCTCGTTTGGGGCCGGAAGTGACTCGGACCTTAGCGGAGGGAGAGACATCCTCCTCTTCTGGTCCCGAGCTCACCTCGGACCGTCACCTTTCTTTTGCGGCGGGATCCGCTGCAGGAAGCAGTGTCACTCCCCGCAGCCGAACCCACCGTCTCCATTGACGCGCAGCTGTCGGCGTCACTAAAGTCGTCGCCCATTTCTGCGTCGAACTCCGCTTGGAGCTCGTCGAGCTGACGCAGTTGGTCCAGCGCCTGCAGTCTCGTTAAGAGCACTACAGGCGACTTTGCGCTAGCGCGGGTCATCGTTTTGGCATCAACAGAAGTCCTAGGGCTAGCAGTGGTCGTCATTGTCGTTGTTTCGGTCGTCCGTGTTCTTGCCAAAGTCGTCGAGGTTTTGGTATCACGCAGAATTTTGCCCCCCCCAGAAAACGAGGGGCAGCCCGGACCGGATGGCCCGGGGAGGGATTCTCCGGCGTCGGAGACGCCGGTACCCTCCTGGGGTAATACTTTTTTGAATCTTGCGCTATCCATCTTGCTATTCTCTCTTCCTTCAAGTTTGCGGTACGCCTGCCGGGACTGGTACTAAGACGACCAGCCCCGCCAGCCGCTGTCCGGAGCCAGGCCGTTGGGACCCATACTTGGGTCCTCATCCGCCCTGGCCCGGTACTTGAGGCGCCGCGCACATACCACCTCAAGGAGCGTTTAAAGTCCCTCCGGACCGCCAGATTCTTAGCCGCCGGTCAACTGGACCGGCGTTGCCCAGGGTGCACCACGTGGAGGTGATCTGGCCCCGCACCCCATCACACCCCAACCTAACCTTTTTTTTTTTTTTTTTTTTTTTTTTTTTTTTTTTTTTTTTTTTTTTACTTGGGGAAATCCTCATGGACGAACCACTCTCCCGGGCAGGAGAGTGGAACAGTGCCGGACTCCTACCGGCTAAAAACCCCAAGGTGTCCTCTCGAGCGCACTTGTGATGCCGGGGGTGCGGGGATTGCACTGTACTGCTACCGCTCCCCCGGCGTGCGTAGGCTCGGATGAGCCGTCGTCATAAGGGTCTGAGGGGGGTCAAGGAGTGGTAAGACCCCCCTCTGACGTCGACCGTTGGGAGGCGCACCGGGACACATCGGTGCGCCTCAACCTCCTTGCCTGTGCAGCTATTTTGCTGCTGGGACGGCGGGTGTGCCCGCACCCGTCGTCCCCAGGCTCCGATATCCAGCGGCTGAGGAAGTGTTGTCCTCCTGGTGTTGACCGCTGCTCGGTCCGGCGGCGGAGGAGGAGCAAGATGTTAGCTCCTCCATTTCCACCTCCTGCGATGTCGGCCCTTGGGCGGTCGACGAGGCAGGGGGTGGCCCTCTCTTTTTGCCCTTTTTGCGGGCTGGCGGACTGGACTCGACGCAGGGGCAAGTCTTGCCGCCCATCTTGTGCAAGGCGGGCTTGAGCGCACCAGCACAGAGGCCACAGTATGCGACCTCGCTAGTGCACTCGCCCGCCTTGTGGCCCGGCCGACTGCACCTGAAACACCAGGTGCTGACGTCGACCTTGGAGGTGCAGTTGACCCCCAGGTGCCCCTGTTGGAGGCACCTGTAGCACCTCCTGGGCCTTGGCGGCAGGACTTGCACCTGCGCACTAACCCACCCTACTAAGATCCTTCGGCCATCGGCCAATTTCTTGGCCGTGTCCACCGGACATGTGACGACGGCCTGGTACAATCCTCGCAGACCGGGGCGTACACCAGCCGTCCTCACATCTTCCGGTGGACAGCCAGTCGCCTGTGCGACGGCGGAGATTAATTCCTCCGCCGTCACGGACTCATCGAGCCCAGAGACGCGCAGGTCGGCGCGTCTCATAGGCCGGGAGATCTTCACTTCCTTTGGGAGGGCCGCCTTTAACTTATCGGCCAAGGCATCCGCTTTAACTCTATTTTCAGAGTCGGTGCCGGGGAGCTCAAAGATATACGCCCCGGTCACCGCTCTGCGCCACCTCATTTCCTTGATTCCGACGTCCTTCAGTGGGACGTCGGTACGGACCTTCCGTAGAACCTCCAAGTAAGTGAGGCCACCTTCCTGCGCCCCCGGCGGCAGCGTTATCGACACTGCCGTTGTCGTTGGGGGGCGAAGTTTGGCGGCCCTCTTTCTCTTGGAGGCCTTACTCTTCTTCTTCTTTTTGGGCTGGGCCCTCGCCTTGTCCTTGGCCGGCTTTTGAGGCCGACCGTTTTTGCCCACCTGCACCCACTCACCCGGAGCAGGGTTGGGGGCAGGCGGCTCGTCGCGTCCAGGATTTGCGACAGCAGCGGCATAGGTGGTCACCTTCGCTGCTGGCGGCGTCTTTTTCTTCTTTTTGTCCGCCTTTTTAGGGGCGGACTGCGCTCCCTGAGCGGCAGCATTTGACGAAGATGGTAGTGGTGGTGGTGGGGCGGCTCTGCTGTCTGCGGCCAGGGGGGGTCGCAGACGCTCCTCCGGCAGCAGCCGCCCTTGGATGCTCGCAAATCGAGCATCCACCATCTCCATCACCTGCGCCGTCTGAGAGCGCTGTAGTTCGTCGAGCAGCTCCCGTATCTGGGGAACCAGCTCCGTCCTCAGTTGTGTATCCGAGGGAGCTTGCAGACCTTGGGGGCGAGTTCCCCTCACCTCTGCCCTTAATTCCGCGATCTCCCGCAGAAGGTCCGACAGGTGACCTTGCTGTCGAGACAGCTCCGCCTTTATGCGGCTATTTTCCGCTTCAAGGCGGGCGGTCTCTTCGGTGGTGGTCCGGGCACGGAGCACCTCAAATGCCTCTTTTAGAGAAGTCGCGGCCTCCTTCAGGGCACGTTGAAATGTGCCCTTCAGGTTGCCGGACTTCTTTGCCACATGTAAGATGACCTCAAGGTCATGTTGCGCCTTTTCTGAAGCGTCCATACCTTCTTTAGCGACCTCCGAGGAGGTACGCATGCGACGAACATCTGCCGCGTGGTTTGCCGTCTCCATTTCAGCTTGTAGCTGAAGCTCCTTCTCTTGGAGCTGAATTAATTCAGCTTTTGCCCGGGCTAGTCCGACGTACTCGCCGGTAGTCGGCGGCCGGCCTCTACCTCTCTTTGTTTGCCCGGAAACAGCTCGGGTCTTTGCTGGTCGGTTGCCCCTTCAGCCTCTGAATCCGAGCTGACCTCGGATAACTCCACTTTCCGCTTTCGATCAAATCCACTGAGGGAAGGAGTTTCCCTCCCGTCAGTGGATCCCACCGTATCCAACGACATACTAGACCCGAAGCTGTCCTCAGCTTCAAAGTCCGCTGAGAGCTGGTCTAAGATCCGCATCCTTTCTAAAAGGACCACAGGCGCTTGCTGTTTGCCGGAAGCCTCAGTTAGCCTCATCTTATCTTCTATTGCCTTCAAACTAGCCATGTCTGCATCAATAGTTGACTCGTTTTTCCTAGTGCTAGCATTTTTCTTCACTTTATTAGAGGAATCGGTTGTCCTTTGTGAGGAAGCCATAGTCGTCGGTTTTTGTTTGGGATCTTGCAAAAATTTGCCCCCCCCAGAGAACGAGGGGCAGCCCGAACCCGAAGGCCCGGGGAGGGATTCTCCGGCGCCGGAGGCGCCGGTACCCTCCTGGGGTAGTTCTGTTGGAATTTTGCCTTTTCCATCGTGCTACGTTTTCGTCTACAAGTTCGCGGTACGCCTGCCAGGGCCGACACTAAATCGGCCAACCCCGCCAGCCGCTTTCCGGAGCCAAGCCGTTGGGACCCAGACTTGGGTCCTCATCCGCCCTGGCCCGGTACTGGGCGCGCCGCTCACACACCGCGCCCAGGAGCGTTTTAGGTCTCTCCAGACCGCCAGATACTCAGCCGCCGGTCAACTGGACCGACGTTGCCCAGGGTGCACCACGTGGAGGTGATCTGGCCCCGCACCCCACCCCAACCTAACCTAACCTTTTTTTTTTTTTTTTTTTTTTTTTTTTTTTTTTTTTTTTTTTTTTTTTTTTTTTTGGGGAAATCCTCATGGACGAACCGCTCTCCCGGGTAGGAGAGCGGAACAGTGTCGGACTCCTACCGACTAAAACCCCTTGGTGTCCTCAACAGCGCATGTAGTGGCGGGGGCTCGGGATACAGCGGTTAGCATTAGCTCCGCTCCCCCGCCACGCGCTTGGCTCCTAAGAGCCGCCGTCTAGTTGGTCAGAGGGGGGTCAAGGAGTGATACGACCCCCCTCTCGACGTCGACCATGGGAGGCGCAACCGGGACACTCGGTGCGCCTCGACCTCCCAGCCCGTGCAGATTTAACTGCTGGAACGATGGGTGTACCCGCACCCACCGCCCCCGGGCCCCGCTGAACTAGCGGCCTGGGTAAATCCCAGGGAATCGCCGCCCTGCGGCTTCCTGACGGCGGAGGAGGAGCAAGTTGGGCGCTCCTCCTCGACTTCCATCACCTGTGTCGTCGGCATTGTGGCGGCCGATGACGCAGGGGTTTTCTTCTTATTTCCCCTCTTTTGGGGGGTGGCGGCGCAGGCTTCGTGCTGGTGCAAGCCCTGCTGCCCATTCTGTGTGAGGCGGGCTTGAGTGCACCAGCGCAGAGACCGCAGTGTTCGATCTCGCTGATGCACTCCCCCACCTTATGGCCGGGCCGACTGCAGCGGAAGCACCAGGTGCTGCAGTCGACTTCGGAGGTACACTTTACTCCCAGGTGCCCCTCCCGGAGGCACCTGTAGCATCTCTTAGGTCTGGGCGGCAGGGCCTGGACCCTTGCCGAAACCCATCCGACGAGCAGTCTGCGCCCGTCGACCATCTTCTTAGCGGCGTCCACCGGACATGAGACAACGGCCGAGTACAGACCCCGAAGGCCGGGGCGCACGCCTGCCGTTCCCACATGTTCCGGTGGACAGCCTGTCGCCGTGGCAACGGCGGAGATTAATTCCTCCGCCGTCACCGATTCGTCAAGGCCGGAGACGCGCAACTCTGCGCGCCTCATAGGCCGGGCCACTTTCACCCCTTCGGGGACGGCCGCCTTGACTTTCTCCGCCAAGGCGTCCGCTTTTACATTATCGGCGCCGGGAACCTCGAATATATAGGCCCCCGTCACCGCCCTCCGCCATGAAATATCATTGAGGCCGACGTCCTGGAGTTTGACGTCGGCCCGGATCTTCTGAAGGACCTCCAAGTAGGTGAGGCCCCTCTCCTGCGCCGCCGGCTGCAGCGTAACTGACACTGCAGCTGTGGTCGGCGGCCGGAGTCTGGGGGCCTTCTTCCTCTTTGGAGGCCTTCCTCTTCTTCTCGGTGGTCGTCTTCTTTTGTTTGGGCGGCTTCAAAGGCCGGCCGTTCTTCCCGACCTGCACCCATTCACCTGTAGGTGCAGGCGGCGTGTCGTCAACGGTGATGGTGGGAGTGGCGGCGGCAGCTGCGGCGAATGTCGCCGGCTTAGGTGCCGCCTTCTCCTTTTTCTTCTTGCCCGCTTTTTTAGCGGGCTGCTGCACTCGCAGATCGGGCGCGGCATCGACGGGGGCTGCCGGAGCAGCTCGGCTGTCCGCGGCCAATGGTGGCCGCAGACGCTCTTCTTGTGGTAGCCGCCCGTCGATGCGGGCATCCACCATCCGCATTATCTGTTCGGTCTGCGAGCGCAGCAGTTCTCCGAACATCTCCCTGAGGTCGGGCAGTGGCTCCGGCCCAGGGGTTTGCTTCCTTGTTTGGTGGGTAGAGGCGGGAAAACTTCCCTAACCCCTCCCACAGGCGTTGTCGTCGCCGTCTTTGTCGTCGTTGTGGTGGCAGATGTTGTTGCCGCAGTTGCTGGCTGCTGTGTTTGGCGCAACTCCTTAACTGCTATCTGCAGCTCCGTGATTTCTTTACGGAGCAAAAGTGACTCCTCCTTCTGACGAGTCAGCACCGCCTTGAGGCGGTTATTCTCCGCCTCCAGGCGGGCTGTCTCGTCAGTTGCTGTCCGTCGCTTCGTCTTGGCCAGAATACCCCGAAGGGATTCGGCAGCCTCATTGAGGGCACGCTGGTAGGTGCCCTTCAAATTACCCGACTTCTTGGCGACGTAGATAATATTTTCTACGTCGCGTAGGCCTACCTCCTCAAGGCTTTCCTCCTCAGCGGAGACTCCTCCTCCGCCAGGTTTGATGGCCGGCATCGACGCCAGGCGAGTGCGGCTGGCCGCGGCGAACTCCACGAGCTCCTTCTCCGCTTGGAGCCGGAGCTGCTCCTGCTCCACGCGGAGAAGCTCAGCCTTGGCTTTCGCCAGGCCTACGTACTCGCCCGTCGTCGGCGGGCGTCCTCGTCCTCTCTTGGATGATCCGCGGACGGCTCGCGCCTTGGGCGGGGGCATATCACCCTCAGCCTCGGAGCATGAGCTCGCCTCGGACAGGTCTACCTTCCGTTTTCGGTCGAATCCGCTGGGGAGAGGAGAGTCGCTCCCCTCAGCGGATCCCACCGTGTCCATTGACGCATATGAGGCGTCACTCTCAAAACCGAATTCAGCTTCCATCTCCTCCAGCTGTTTTAATTCATCCAATGCCTGCAGTCTCTTCAGGAGTACCACAGGCATTTTATTCGACCTTAGGCTTTGCCGCGTTATCATTCTTGAATCTTCCGTTGTCCGTGTGCATGCAGGGGTCGTCGTGAGAGCGGTATCAGTTACCGGTGTTCTTGCAAGGGTCGTCGTTGGTGAGCTAGAATCTCGCAGACTATTGCCCCCCCCAGAAAACGAGGGGCAGCCTGAGCCCGAGGGCCCAGGGAGGGATTCTCCGGCGCCGGAGGCGCCGGTACCCTCCTGGGGTAATACTTTTCTATAATCTGCCATTTTCATCGTTGCGTGTTCGTCGCGTTTGCGGTACGCCTGCCGGGACTGGTACTAAGACGACCAGCCCCGCCAGCCGCTATCCGGAGCCAGGCCGTTGGGACCCATACTTGGGTCCTCATCCGCCCTGGCCCGGTACTTGAGGCGCCGCGCACATACCACCTCAAGGAGCGTTTAAAGTCCCTCCGGACCGCCAGATTCTTAGCCGCCGGTCAACTGGACCGGCGTTGCCCAGGGTGCACCACGTGGAGGTGATCTGGCCCCGCACCCCAACCTAACCTTTTTTTTTTTTTTTTTTTTTTTTTTTTTTTTACAAGGGGAAATCCTCATGGACGAACCGCTCTCCCGGGTAGGAGAGCGGAACAGTGTCGGACTCCTACCGACTAAAACCCCTTGGTGTCCTCAACAGCGCATATAGTGGCGGGGGCTCGGGATACAGCGGTTAGCATTAGCTCCGCTCCCCCGCCACGCGCTTGGCTCCGAAGAGCCGCCGTCTAGATGGTCAGAGGGGGGTCAAGGAGTGATACGACCCCCCTCTCGACGTCGACCGTGGGAGGCGCAACCGGGACACTCGGTGCGCCTCGACCTCCCAGCCCGTGCAGAATTAACTGCTGGGACGATGGGTGTACCCGCACCCCCGCCCCCGGGCCCCGCTTTGCTCGCGGCCTGGGGTGCTGAGCTCCCCAGGGATGAGCCGCTGGGCTGCGGCTTACTTGCGGCTGAGGTGGAGCAACATGGGCGCTCCTCCTCTACGTCCATCACTTGCGCCGCCGACACTTTAGCAGCCGACGACGCAGGCGTCTTCTTCTTTGCCCCCTTTGGGGGTGGCGGGTCTGGCTTGACGCTGGGACAAGTCCTGCCGCCCAACCTGTGCAAGGCGGGCTTGAATGCACCATTGCAGAGGATGCAAAATTCAACCTCGCTGGTGCATTCGCCCCGCCTTATGACCCGGACGACTGCATTTGTACCCCAACCTTTTTTTTTTTTTTTTTTTTTTTACATGGGGAAATCCTTCATGGACGAACCGCCCTCCCGGGTAGGAGGGCGGAACAGTGTCAGACTCCTACTGACTAAAACCCCATGGTGTCCGCAACACGCATTATGGCGAGGGCTCGGGATACAGCGTTAGCATTGGCTCCGCTCCCTCGCCATGCGTTGGGCTCGTGAGAGCCGCCGTCCTGATGGTCTGAGGGGGGTCAAAGGAGTGGTGAGACCCCCCTCTTGACGTCGACCTTGGGAGGCGCAACCGGGACACTCGGTGCGCCTCGACCTCCCAGCCCGTGCAGATTTAACTGCTGGGACGATGGGTGTACCCGCACCCACCGCCCCCGGGCCCCGCTTTGTCAGCGGCCTGGGTTGACCCCAGGGATACGCCGCCACGCCACGCGGCTTACTGACGGCTGAGGAGGGGACATGTGGTCGCCCCTCCTCCACTTCCATGCTCTGCGCCGTCGACACTTTGGCGGCCGACGACGCAGGAGTGTTCTTCTTTGCCCCCTTTGGGGGTGGCGGGTCTGGCTTGACACTGGGACAAGTCCTGCCGCCCAACCTGTGCAAGGCGGGCTTGAATGCACCATTGCAGAGTATACAAAACTCTACGTCGCTGGTGCATTCGCCCGCCTTGTGACCCGGACGACTGCATTTGTAACAAGAGTCACTGCAGTCGTCCTGGGAGGTGCACTTCACCCCCAGGTGTCCTTCCTTGAGGCACCGGAAGCACCTCCTGGGTCTGGGCGGCAGGACTCGTACCTGCGCCGACACCCAGCCAACCAACAGACGGCGTCCGTCGACCAACTTTTTCGCCGCGTCCATCGGACACGACACCACGGCCGCGTATAGGCCCCGTAGACCGGGGCGTACACCGGCCGTTCTGACGTGGTCCGGTGGACAGCCTGTCGCTGCGGCCACGGCGGAGATGAGTTCGTCCGCCGTGATGGACTCGTCGAGTCCAGAGACGCGCACTTCTGCGCGCCTCATGGGCCGGGCCACCTTTACGTCCTCTGGGAGGACGGTCGCCTTGATCTTAGCGGCCAAGGCGTCCGCTTTCTCGTGTTCGGCGCCGGGGATCTCAAAGATATAGGCCCCGGTCGCCGCTCTCCGAAACTGGATGTCATTAAGGCCGACGTCCTTAAGCGGTACGTCGGCCCGTATCTTCTTTAAGACCTCCATGTAGGTGAGGCCCCTCTCCTGCGCCCCCGGCTGCAGCGTTATTGACACCGCAGCTGTCGTCGGGGGCCGGAGTTTGGGGGCCTTCTTCCTCTTGGAGGTCTTGCTCTTCTTCTTCTTCTTCTCTTGAGGTCTCTTCTCTTTTGCCGGTTTGACCGGACGGCCACCTTTGCCGACCTGCACCCATTCTTCTGTGGGCGCAGGCGGCGTGTCATCTCCGGTGGAGAGGGCGGGAACGGCAGCAGCAGCGGCATAAGTTGCCGCCTCGGGTGTCGTCTTCCCTTTCTTCTTGCCCTTTTTGGTGGGCTGCTGCGCTCGCACAACGGCTGCAGCGTCGATGGGCGTCGACGGGGCGGCTCGGCTGTCCGCGGCCAGTGGTGGCCGCAAACGCTCCTCCGGTGGGAGCCGCCCGTCAATGCGCGCATCGACCATTCGCATTATCTGCGCCGTTTGCGAGCGCAGCATCTCTCCGAACATTTCCTTGATGTCGGAGATCGAGTCCGACTGGGAGTTGTTATTCCTTCGTTGGGAGGGGAGCGGGGGGAAATCTTCCCTTGTGGCGTCCCCTGATGTCACTGCCTTATGTGCCGGCGGCTGTTGCGGGCGCAATCCATGGACTGCCGTCCTCAGCTCCGCCATTTCCTTACGGAGCATCACCATCTCTTCCTTCTGACGAGTCAGCACCGCCTTGAGGCGGTTGTTCTCCGCCTCCAGGCGGGCTGTCTCGTCAGAGGATGTCCTCGTCCGGAATTTCTCTATAATTGTCTGGAGGGAGAGGGCGGACTCCTTAAGGGCACGCTGGAAGGTGCCCTTTATGTTCCCAGACTTCTTGGTGAGGTGGAGTATGTTCTCCACCTCACGAAGCCCTCTCTCCTCCAGATTCTCCTCTCCTTCTGCTGTGTCACGTCCGGTTGGTCTTGGCGCGGCTGACGCCAGACGAGTACGACTGACCGCGACATACTCGGCAAGCTCTCTCTCCGCTTGGAGCCGGAGTTGTTCCTGCTCCGCACGAATGAGAGCTTCCTTCGCTTTCGCAAGTCCGACGTACTCCCCTGTCGTCGGCGGGCGCCCTCGTCCTCTTTTGGGTTGTCCGGTGACAGCTCGTGTTTTGGTAGGCGGAATATCGTCCTCCGCCTCTGAGCATGAGCTTGCCTCAGATAAATCCACCTTTCTTTTTCTGTCGTATCCGGTGGGAGACAGAGTATCCATCCGCTCAGCGGAATCGACAGTCTCCATAGACGCATAAGAAGCGTCGCTGTCCGAGAACTCGGCAGATATAGCGTCGAGAGCTCTCATCTCTTCAAGCGCCTGCAGTCTCCTTAAGAGCACCACAGGCGACTTGTCCTTCTTTGCAGCAGCACGGGTCAACATTCTGGCATGTTCGGGTGTCCGTGTGGAAGCAAGGGTCGTCAGTTTAGCGGAATCGGTCGTCATTGTTTTAGCCATGGTCGTCGTAAAATTGGGTTCGCACAAAATTTTGCCCCCCCCAGACAACGAGGGGCAGCCTGAGCCGGATGGCCCAGGGAGGGATTCTCCGGCTCCTGAGGAGCCGGTACCCTCCTGGGGTAGTTTTGTCTTTAATTCTGTACTCTCCATCTTCGCTGAAACTACTCGTCCAGTTCGCGGTACGCCTGCCGGGGCCGACACTGAATCGGCCAGCCCCGCCAGCCGCTATCCGGAACCAAGCCGTTGGGACCCAGACTTGGGTCCTCATCCGCCCTGGCCCGGTACTGGGCGCGCCGCTCACACACCGCGCCCAGGAGTGTTTAAGGTCTCTCCAGACCGCCAGATACTCAGCCGCCGGTCAAACTGGACCGACGTTGCCCAGGGTGCACCACGTGGAGGTGATCTGGCCCCGCACCCCATTTGTACCCCAACCTAACCTTTTTTTTTTTTTTTTTTTTTTTTTTTTTTTTTTTTTTTTTTTTTTTTTTTTTTTTTTTTTTTTTTTTTTTTTTTTTTTTTTTTTTTTTTTTTTTTTTTTTTTTTTTTTTTTACTTGGAGAAATGCTTTTAGGCATCCCCCTCTCAACGTACGATAACGGAGAGGGGGGGGTATGTGGGACTCGCTACGGCCATGATGGGCGGCCGTAGAATACCCACTAAAACTCCAAGGTGTCCTCAACGCGCATTGCAGCCAGGGGTGCGGGAATTGCGATCTGTACTACTACCGCTTCCCCTGGCGTGCGCTAGGCCTTACGGCCATCGTCCTTCAGGTCTGGGGGGAAGATGAGGTCCCCCCTGACGACGTCCATTGGGAGGCGCGCCTGGACACAGCGGCGCGCCTCAACCTCCTTGGCCTGGTATTCAGGCCTTCTTAAGGGTGGCCGGGGGCTGTTTCCCCCCCGAACTTGGGCCACCCTTACATGTTCCAGTTGATGGGGCGGAGCAGGATGGAGTTTGCTCCACCTCCATTGGCGCCTCTTGCGGCGCCGGTGCGCTGGCGGCAGACGCTGCCGCTTGAGGCTTTTTCTTCCTGGCCCCTTTAGGGGCTGGCGGCGCGGGTCTTATCGTAGGACAGGCCCTGCTACCCAACCTGTGCAAGGCGGGCTTGCAATCAGCATTACAGAGGCGGCAGAACGCCACCTCGCTGTCGCATTCGCCCGCCTTGTGGCCCGGACGACTGCATTTGTAGCATGAAATGCTGCAGTCGTCCTTGGAGGTGCATTGTACCCCCAGGTGACCTTCCCGGAGGCACCTATAGCACCTCCTGGGCCTTGGTGGCAGGGCCTGAACCCGTGCGCTCACCCAGCCCACCAACAATCTTCGGCCGTCAGCCAATTTCTTCGCTGTGTCCACCGGACACGAAATGACGGCCGAGTACAGCCCGCGTAAACCGGGGCGAATACCGGCCGTCCGGACGTTGTCCGGTGGACAATCCGTCGCACTGGCGACGGCGGAGATAAGGTCCTCCGCCGTCACTGACTCATCTAGCCCAGCGACGCGCAGTTCTGCGCGCCGCATGGGCCGGGCCACCTTGACGCCCTCGGGGACTACCCCTTTCAGGGCAGCCGCGAGGGCGTCCGCCTTCTGGTTATTATCACCGCCGGGAATCTCCAAAATATAGGAGCCAGTGACTCCTCTCCTCCATTCCGTCTTTGTGATGCCGAGGTCGGATAGTTTGACCCCGGCAGACGCCTTCTTGAGAACCTCTAGGTAAGAGAGGCCCTTCTCCTGGGCCCCCGGCTGCAGCGTAATAGACACGGCAGCTGTCGTCGGGGGCCGGAGCTTTGGGGCCTTCCTCTTCCTAGAGGCCTTCTTCTTTTTGGCCGGTTTTTTTTGGCCTTGGCCTTCTTCTGTTTGGCCGGCTTGACAGGCCGGCCATTCTTGCCGACCTGCACCCACTCCTCTGTGGGCGCAGGCGGCTGGTCCTCCTCGATAGGGACGGCAGCGGCAGCAGCGTAGGTCGCATTGGCTGGCGCCTTCCTCTTCTTGTTACCCGCCTTGACTGCGGGTTGCTGCGCTCGCAAAGCGGCAGCAGTGTCGATGGGGACTGGTGGGGCGGCTCGGCTGTCCGCGGCCAAAGGTGGCCGCAAACGCTCCTCGGGTAAGAGCCGCCCGGCGATGCCTGCAAAGCGGGCATCCACCATCCCCATTATTTGCGCCGTTTGCGAGCGCTGCATCTCCTCCATCATATCTCGAATGCCGGAGAGAAGCTCCGGCTGATGGGAGATATTTTTCCTGCCTTTGGAAGGGAGCGGCGGGAACTCTTCCCTGGCCACTCCTTGTAATGGTGTTGCAGGGGCTGGCGGTTGTTGGAAACTCAGCCCCTGCACCTTCGCCCTCAGGTCGGCAAGCTCCTTGCGGAGCATCACCACCCCAACCTAACCTTTTTTTTTTTTTTTTTTTTTTTTTTTTTTTACAAGGGGAAATCCTCATGGACGAACCGCTCTCCCGGGTAGGAGAGCGGAACAGTGTCGGACTCCTACCGACTAAAAAAACCCTTGGTGTCCTCAACAGCGCATTTAGTGGCGGGGGCTCGGGATACAGCGGTTAGCATTAGCTCCGCTCCCCCGCCACGCGCTTGGCTCCTAAGAGCCGCCGTCTATATGGTCAGAGGGGGGGGGTCAAGGAGTGATACGACCCCCCTCTCGGCGTCGACCGTGGGAGGCGCAACCGGGACACTCGGTGCGCCTCGACCTCCCAGCCCGTGCAGATTTAACTGCTGGGACGACGGGTGTACCCGCACCCACCGCCCCCGGGCCCCGCTTTGCCAGCGGCCTGGGGTGCTGAGCCCCCCAGGGATTCGCCGCCTCGCGGCTTCGTGACGGCGGAAGAGGAGCATGATGGGCGCTCCTCCTCGACTTCCATCTCCTGGGTCGCCGACGCTATGGCTGCCGACGACGCAGGAGTCTTCTTCTTCTTGCCCCCTTTGGGGGGTGGCGGGTCGGGCTTGACACTTGGGCAAGTCCTGCCGCCCAACCTGTGCAAGGCGGGCTTGAATGCACCATTGCAGAGAATACAGAACTCTACATCGCTGGTGCATTCGCCCGCCTTGTGACCCTGACGACTGCACTTGTAGCAGGAGTCGCTACAGTCGTCCTGGGAGGTGCATTTGACTCCCAGGTGCCCCTCGCGGAGGCACCTGAAGCACCTCCTGGGTCTGGGCGGCAGGACTCGCACCTGCGCCGACACCCAACCCACCAACAATCGGCGGCCATCCGCCATCTTCTTTGCGGCGTCCACCGGACATGAGACAACGGCAGCATACAAACCCCCGAAGGCCGGGGCGCACGCCTGCCGTTCTCACATGATCCGGCGGACAGCCAGTCGCCGTGGCGACGGCGGAGATTATTTCCTCCGCCGTCACCGACTCACTCATCCAGCCCAGAGACGCGCAACTCTGCGCGCCTCATGGGCCGGGCCACCTTTACCCCATCGGGGACGACCGCCTTAACTTTTGCCGCTAAGGCGTCGGCTTTCTCGTTATCGGCGCCGGGGACCTCAAATATGTAGGCCCCGGTCACCGCTCTCCGCCATTGTATATTATTGAGGCCGACGTCATTAAGCTTGACGTCAGCCCTTATCTTCTGTAGGACCTCCAAGTAGGTGAGGCCCTTCTCCTGCGCCGCCGGCTGCAGCGTAACTGACACTGCAGCTGTAGTCGGCGGCCGGAGTCTGGGGGCCTTCTTCCTCTTGGAGGCCTCTTTCTTCTTCTTCTCGGTGTCTTTCTTCTTCTTTTGTTTGGCCGGTTTCACCGGCCGGCCATTCTTCCCGACCTGCACCCATTCACCAGCGGGTGCAGGCGGCGTGTCATCAACGGTGATGGTGGGAGTGGAGGCGGCAGCTGCAGCGAATGTCGCCGGCTTAGGCGCCGCCTTCTCCTTTTTCTTCTTGCCCGCTGTTTTGGCGGGCTGCTGCGCTCGCAGATCGGGCGCGGCATCGACGGGGGCTGTCGGAGCAGCTCGACTGTCCGCGGCCAATGGTGGCCGCAGACGCTCCTGTGGTGGTAGCCGCCCATCGATGCGGGCATCCACCATCCGCATTATCTGCTCGGTCTGCGAGCGCAGTAGGTCTCCAAACATTTCCCTTAGGTCAGGCAACAGCTCTGGCCCAGGGGTTTTTTCCTCCTTGTTTGGTGGGGAGAGGCGGGAAAGCTTCCCTGGCCGGTTTCCCCACTGTTGTCGTCGTCGCCGGTGTTGCCGCAGGTGTTGGCGGCGGCTGGTGGGAGCGCAGCTCCTTCACCGCTGTCTGTAGCTCCGTTATTTCCTTGCGGAGCAGCAAGGTTTCCTCCTTCTGACGAGTCAGCACCGCCTTGAGGCGGTTATTTTCCGCCTCCAGGCGGGCTGTCTCGTCAGTTGCCGTTCTTCGCTTGGTCTTGGCCAAAATTCCCCGGAGGGATTCGGCAGCCTCGTTGAGGGCACGCTGGTACGTGCCCTTCAAGTTTCCGGACTTTTTGGCGACGTAGATGATGTTCTCTACGTCGCGCAGTCCTACCTCCTCCAAGCTTTCCTCCTCGGCGGAGACTCCTCCTCCGCCGGGTTTGATGGCCGGCATCGACGCCAGGCGAGTACGGCTGGCCGCGGCGAACTCCACGAGCTCCTTCTCCGCTTGGAGCCGGAGCTGCTCCTGCTCCACGCGGAGAAGCTCAGCCTTGGCCTTCGCAAGGCCAACGTACTCGCCCGTCGTCGGCGGGCGCCCTCGTCCACGTTTTGACTTTCCGCGGACGGCTCGTGCTTTGGGCGGGGGCATATCACCCTCAGCCTCGGAGCACGAGCTCGCCTCAGAGAGGTCTACCTTCCTCTTACGGTCGAATCCGCTGGGGAGAGGAGAGTCACTCCCCTCAGCGGATCCCACCGTCTCCATGGACACGTAAGATGCGTCACTTTCGGCGTCTAATTCCGCCTCCATTTCCTCGAGCTGTTTCAGCTGGTCAATTGCCTGCAGCCTCCTTAAGAGAACTACAGGCATTTTGTCAGTCCTGAGTTCTTGCCTGGTCAACATTCGCGCTTTATCAATCGTCCGTGTACTTGCAGAGGTAGTCGTCAGTGTGGTGTCAGAGTCCTTAGTTCGAGCCGAAGTCGTCGTTGGGGATCTAGATGTAAGCGAAGCTTTGCCCCCCCCAGAAAACGAGGGGCAGCCCGGACTTGTTGAAGGTCCGGGGAGGGATTCTCCGGTGCCGGAGACACCGGTACCCTCCTGGGGTATTACTTTTGTAAGATTCGCGTCCATTTTGAAAGTTCCTGTCTACGTCAAGTTTGCGGTACGCCCGCCGAGGTCAGCCTGACACAGCCAACCCCCCGGCCGCTGTCCGGTACTGAGCCGTTGGGACCCAACTTGGGTCCTCATCCGCCTCAGCCCGGTACTAGGAGCGCCGCGCACATGCCACTCCTAGAAGCTTTTAAGGGCCCTTCAGCCCGCCAGATTCTTAGCCGCCGGTCAAGTGGACCGACGTTGCCCGGAGTACACCACGTGGAGGTGATCTGGCATCGCACCCCCCCACCCCAACCTTTTTTTTTTTTTTTTTTTTTTTTACTTGGAGAAATGCATTTAGGCATCCCCCTCCTTGCCAGGGAGGGGGTATGTGGGACTCGCTACGGCCTAGAAGGCGGCCGTAGAATACCCACTAAAACTCCAAGGTGTCCGCAACGCGCAAGAGTGCCGGGGGGCTCGGGATATGCGGTTTGCATTGCGACCGCTCCCCCCAGCATGCGCCAAGCCTTACAGGCCTCGCCTTTGCGTCTTTCGACGTCGTCCCGAGGAGGTGCAATGGGACACAACATTGCACCTCAACTCCTAAGCCTGAGGAGCATGGGCGGCAGATGGTCGCCGCCGCAGGCTCAGGCTTCGCCGCGCGTCAGCCGAGGGATGGCCGTCCCTCGAAGAAGAACGGCTGACGGGTATGGCGTCCGTGGAGGAGGGCACAGGTGTTGGCGGCGCCTCCTCCATCTCAACCTCCTGCACGGGTGGCGCAACCGCCGGTCGTGCGGGAGGTTTTTTGGGACTTCTTCGCCCCCTTAGGGGGTGGCGGATCGGGCTTCACGCTGGGGCAAGCCCTGCCGCCCAGTCGGTGCAAGGCGGGCTTGAATGCACCATTGCACAGGAGGCAGAACTCCGTGTCATTGGTGCACTCAGCCGCCTTGTGGCCCGGTCGACTGCATCGGTAGCACCAAGTGCTGCAGTCGACCCCGGAGGTGCATTTCACCCCCAGGTGGCCTTCCTGGAGGCACCGGAAGCACCTCCTGGGCCTGGGCGGCAGGACTTGCACCTGCGCCGAAACCCATCCCACTAGTAAACGGCGGCCATCCGCCAACTTCTTTGCGGCGTCCACCGGGCACGACACGACTGCCGTGCACAGACCCCGCAATCCGGGGCGAATGCCGGCAGTCCGCACGTGTTCCGGCGGACAGCCTGTCGCAAGTGCGACGGCGGAGACTAGCTCCTCCGCCGAGATCGATTCGTCCAGCCCAAGGACGCGCAGATCGGCGCGCCTCATGGGCCGGGCCACCTTTACCCCTTCGGGTATCACCTCCTTGATTTTGGCGGCTAGCATGTCCCCACCCCAACCTTTTTTTTTTTTTTTTTTTTTTTTTTTTTTTTTTTTTTTTTGGAGAAATGCTTTTAGGCATCCCCCTCTCAACGTATAACGGAGAGGGGGTATGTGGGACTCGCTACGGCCATGGAGGCGGCCGTAGAATACCCACTAAAACTCCAAGGTGTCCTCAACGCGCATTGCAGCCAGGGGTGCGGGAATTGCTATCAGTACTACTACCGCTTCCCCTGGCGTGCGCTAGGCCTTACGACCATCGTCTATCAGCTCTGGGGGGGAAGATGAGGTCCCCCCTGACGACGTCCATTGGGAGGCGCGCCTGGACACACAGCGGCGCGCCTCAACCTCCTTGGCCTGGTATTCAGGCCTTCTTAAGGGTGGCCGGGGGCTGTTTCCCCCCCGAACTTGGGCCACCCTTAGATGTGGCAGGCGATGAGGTGGAGCACGATGGAGCCGGCTCCACCTCCATCTGCACCTCTTGCGGCACTGCTGCGCTGGCGGCAGGCGTAGCCGCTGGAGGCCGCTTCTTCCTTGCCCCCCTTGGGGGGCGGCGGCACGGGTCTGATGGTAGGACAGGCCCTGCTACCCAACCTGTGCAAGGCGGGCTTGCAATCAGCATTACAGAGGCGGCAGAACGCCACCTCGCTGTCGCATTCGCCCGCCTTGTGGCCCGGACGACTGCATTTGTAGCATGAAATGCTGCAGTCGTCCTTGGAGGTGCATTGTACCCCCAGGTGTCCTTCCCGGAGGCACCTGAAGCACCTCCTGGGCCTCGGTGGCAGGGCCTGAACCCGTGCGCTCACCCAGCCCACCAACAATCTACGGCCATCGGCCAACCTCTTCGCTGTGTCCACCGGACACGATATAACGGCCGAGTACAGCCCGCGTAAACCGGGGCGTATACCGGCCGTCCGGATGTTGTCCGGTGGACAATCCGTCGCTCCGGCGACGGCGGAGATAAGATCCTCCGCCGTCACCGACTCATCAAGCCCAACGACGCGCAGTTCTGCGCGCCGCATGGGCCGGGCCACCTTCACACCCTCAGGGACTACCCCTTTCAGGGCAGCCGCGAGGGTGTCTGCCTTCTGGGCATTATCGCCACCGGGTATCTCCAGAATGTATGACCCGGTGACGCCTCTCCTCCATGTCGTGTTTTGAATGCCGAGGTCTTTTAACTTGACCTCGGCAGACGCCTTCCGTAGAACCTCCAGGTAGGAGAGGCCCTTCTCCTGCGCCCCCGGCTGCAGCGTAATAGACACTGCGGCAGTGGTCGGGGGCCGGAGTTTGGGGGCCTTCTTCCTCCTGGAGGCCTTCTTCTTCTTCTTTTTGGGCTTTGGCCGGTTTTGTCCTTCTTTTTGGCCGGCTTGATAGGCCGGCCATTTTTGCCAACCTGCACCCACTCCTCTGTGGGCGCAGGCAGCTGTTCTTCGCTGGTGGTGGCGGCGGCGGCAGCGGCGTAATTGATCGCCTTGCCGGGCGGCTTCTTCGTTTTGCCTGTCTTTGAGGCAGGTTGCTGCGCTCGCATTGCGGCAGCAGTGTCGATGGGGACTGGTGGGGCGGCTCGGCTGTCCGCGGCCAGAGGTGGCCGCAGACGCTCCTCGGGTAGGAGCCGCCCGGCGATGCCCGCAAACCGGGCATCCACCATCCCCATTATCTGCGCCGTTTGCGAGCGCTGCATCTCCTCGAACATCTCCCGGATACCGGAGAGGAGCTCTGGCTGCTGGGTGACGTTCTTCCTTCCTTTGGAAGGGAGCGGCGGGAACTCTTCCCGGGCCACTCCCTGTGATGGTGTTGCAGGGGCTGGCAGTTGTTGTGCGCTCAGCCCGTGCACTTCGTCCGTAGGTCGGCTAGCTCCTTGCGAAGCATCACCGTATCCTCCTTCTGACGAGTCAGCACCGCCCTTAGGCGGTTATTCTCCGCCTCCAGGCGGGCTGTCTCGTCAGAAGCTGTCCTGCTTTTAAATCTGTCCAGGATTTCCCGGAGAGAGAGGGCGGCTTCTTTGAGGGCACGTTGGTATGTGCCCTTTAAGTTGCCTGATTTCTTCGCAATGTGGAGAATGTCCTCCACATTGCGAAGCCCTCTCTCATCCAGGGCTTCTTCTCCCTCAATGTCACGTCCGGTGGAGAGCGGGGGCATCGACGACAGGCGCATACGACTTGCCACGGCGAAGTCGATGAGTTCCTGCTTCGCGCGGAGTTTCAGCTCCTCCTCCTCCGCGCGGAGCAGTTCCGCCTTCGCCTTCGCCAGGCCGACGTATTCGCCTGTCGTCGGCGGGCGCCCTCGTCCTCTTTTTGGTGCGGCAGTGGCTCGCACCTTTGCCGAGGGAGTTAGTCTCTCCTCGTCCTCCTCCTCCTGTCCTGAGCTCGCCTCGGACAGTGCGCTCTTCCTTTTACGGCGGGATCCACTGCAGGAAGGAGTGTCACTCCCCGCAGCCGACCCCACCGTTTCCATCGACGCACAACTGTCGGCGTCGCTGAAGTCTCCCATTTCTGCGTCAAACTCCGCTTGGAGCTCGTCGAGCTGACGCAGCTGGTCCAGCGCCTGCAGCCTCGTTAAAAGAACTACAGGCGACTTTGTGCTTGCACGGGTCTTCATTTGGGCATTGGTCTCAGAAGTCCGTGGGCTAGCGAGTGTCATCGTTTGGGATTTTGTATCGGTCGTCAAGTTTCTTGCCATGGTCGTCGGTAATTGGGAACTGCGCAAAAATTTGCCCCCCCCAGAAAACGAGGGGCAGCCTGAGCCGGATGGCCCAGGGAGGGATTCTCCGGCGCCGGAGGCGCCGGTACCCTCCTGGGGTAATACTTCTTGAATTTTTGCCGAATCCATCGTCGTTCGTTTTACACCACAAGTTTGCGGTACGCCTGCCGGGACTGACACTAAATCGGCCAGCCCCGCCAGCCGCTGTCCGGTACTGAGCCGTTGGGACCCAACTTGGGTCCTCATCCGCCTCAGCCCGGTACTAGGAGCGCCGCGCACATACCACTCCTAGAAGCTTTTAAGGGCCCTTCAGCCCGCCAGATTCTTAGCCGC
Source organism: Samia ricini (assembly GCA_014132275.2). Taxonomy (NCBI): domain Eukaryota; kingdom Metazoa; phylum Arthropoda; class Insecta; order Lepidoptera; family Saturniidae; genus Samia; species Samia ricini. The sequence goes on from AP028162.1 coordinate 203,295, forward strand.
CGGTCAAGTGGACCGACGTTGCCCGGAGTACACCACGTGGAGGTGATCTGGCACCGCACCCTCCCCACCCCAACCTAACCTTTTTTTTTTTTTTTTTTTTTTTTTTTTTTTTTTTTTTTTTTTTTTTTTTTTTTTTTTTTTTTTTTTTTTTTTTTTTTTTTTTTTTTTTTTTTTACAAGGGGAAATCCTCATGGACGAACCGCTCTCCCGGGCAGGAGAGCGGAACAGTGTCGGACTCCTACCGACTAAAACCCCTTGGTGTCCTCGCTAGCGCACTTGTGATGCCGGGGGTGCGGGGATTGCCCAAAGGATTACTACCGCTCCCCCCGGCGTGCGTAGGCTCAATGAGCCGTCGCCATTACGGTCTGAGGGGGGGTCAAGGAGTGACCCCAACCTAACCTTTTTTTTTTTTTTTTTTTTTTTTTTTTTTTTTTTTTTTTTTTTTTTTTTTTTTTTTTTTTTTTTTTTTTTTTTTTTTTTTTTTTTTTTTTTTTTTTTTTTTTTTTTTTTTTTTTTTTTTTTTTTTTTTTTTTTTTTTTTTTTTTTTTTTTTTTTTTTACAAGGAAATCCTCATGGACGAACCGCTCTCCCGGGCAGGAGAGCGGAACAGTGTCGGACTCCTACCGACTAAAACCCCTTGGTGTCCTCGCTAGCGCACTTGTGATGCCGGGGGTGCGGGGATTGCCCTAATGGGATTACTACCGCTCCCCCCGGCGTGCGTGGGCTCAATGAGCCGTCGCCACTACGGTCTGAGGGGGGTCAAGGAGTGATAAGACCCCCCTCTGACGTCGACCGTTGGGAGGCGCACCGGGACACATCGGTGCGCCTCAACCTCTCTGCCTGTGCAGCTACTTTGCTGCTGGGACGGCGGGTGTGCCCGCACCCGGCGTCCCCAGGCTCCGATATGCAGCAGCGGAGGGTGTGTTCCCCTCGGGATGGCCGCTGCTCGGTCCGGCGACGGAGGAGCAAGATGGGCGCTCCTCCATTTCGACTTCCTGCGGCGCAGACGCGGCAGGAGGTGACCCTCTCTTTTTGCCCTTTTTGTGGGCTGGCGGGCTGGACTCGACGCAAGGGCAAGTCTTGCCGCCCAACTTGTGCAAGGCGGGCTTGAGCGCTCCAGCGCAGAGGCCGCAGTACGCGACCTCGCTGGTGCACTCGCCCGCCTTGTGGCCCTGCCGACTGCACCTGAAGCACCCCAACCTAACCTAACCTTTTTTTTTTTTTTTTTTTTTTTTTTTTTTTTTACATGGGGAAATCCTTCATGGACGAACCGCCCCCCCGGGTAGGGGAGCGGAACAGTGTCAGACTCCTACTGACTAAAACCCCATGGTGTCCGCAACACGCATTATGGCGAGGGCTCGGGATACAGCGTTAGCATTGGCTCCGCTCCCTCGCCATGCGTTGGGCTCGTTAGAGCCGCCGTCCTGGTGGTCTGAGGGGGGTCAAAGGAGTGGTGAGACCCCCCTCTTGACGTCGACCTTGGGAGGCGCAACCGGGACACTCGGTGCGCCTCTACCTCCCAGCCCGTGCAGATTTAACTGCTGGGACGATGGGTGTACCCGCACCCACCGCCCCCGGGCCCCGCTTTGCCAGCGGCCTGGGTTGCACCCAGGGATTCGCCGCCACGCGGCTTTCCGACGGCTGAAGAGGAGCAAGATGCGCGCTCCTCCTCCACTTCCATCCCTTGCGCTGCCGGCACTTTGGCAGCCGACGACGCAGGGGTCTTCTTCTTTGCCCCCTTCGGGGGTGGCGGGTCTGGCTTGACGCTGGGACAAGTCCTGCCGCCCAACCTGTGCAGGGCGGGCTTGAATGCACCATTGCAGAGGATGCAAAATTCAACCTCGCTGGTGCATTCGCCCGCCTTATGACCCGGACGACTGCATTTGTAACAAGCGTCACTGCAGTCGTCCTGGGAGGTACACTTGACCCCCAGGTGCCCTTCCTTGAGGCACCTGAAGCACCTCCTGGGTCGGGGCGGCAGGACTCGTACCTGCGCCGAAACCCATCCAACCAATAGACGGCGACCGTCGACCAGCTTTTTGGCCGCGTCCACCGGACACGACACCACGGCCGCGTATAGGCCCCGCAGGCCGGGACGTACACCGGCCGTCCTGACGTGGTCCGGTGAACAGCCTGTCGTCGTTGCGACGGCGGAGATGATTTCCTCCGCCGTGATGGACTCATCCAGCCCAGAGACGCGCAGTTCGGCGCGCCTCATGGGCCGGGCAACCTTTATGTCCTCTGGTGCGACGGTCGCCTTCAACTTCGCAGCAAGGGCGTCCGCTTTCTCATGGTCGGCGCCGGGGATCTCAAAGATATAGGCCCCGGTCGCCGCTCTTCTAAACTGTATATCAGTTAGGCCGACGTCCTTAAGCGGTACGTCGGCCCGTATCTTCTTTAAGACCTCCATGTAGGTGAGGCCCCTTTCCTGCGCCCCCGGCTGCAGCGTGATTGACACCGCAGCTGTCGTCGGGGGCCGGAGTTTGGGGGCCTTCTTCCTCTTGGAGGTCTTGCCCTTCTTCTTCTTCTCCTTCGGCTTTGTCTTCTCTTTGGCCGGCTTGACCGGCCGGCCATTTTTGCCCACCTGCACCCATTCACCTGTGGGCGCAGGCGGCACGTCGCTTCCGGTGGGGAGGGAGGCAGTAGAAGCAGCAGCGGCATAAGTCGCCGCCGCCTTGGACGCTGCCTTCCCTTTCTTCGTCTTGCCTGCCTCTTTGGCGGGCTGCTGCGCTCGCACAACGGCCGCAGCGTCGATGGACGTTGACGGGGCGGCTCGGCTGTCCGCGGCCAATGGTGGCCGCAGACGCTCCTCAGGTGGGAGCCGCCCGTCAATGCGTGCATCGACCATCCGCATTATCTGCGCCGTTTGCGAGCGCAGCATCTCTCCAAATATCTCCTTAATGTCGGAGAGAGTCTCCGACCCAGAGTTTCTATTTCCTCGCCCGGATGGTAGTGGCGGGAAGTCCTCTCTTGCCGAGTCCGTCGGTGGTAGTTGGCCAGGTGTTTGTGGCAGCTGAGGACGCTGCCCCCAAGGACTGAGGCCCTTAAGTCCGCCATCTCCTTACGGAGCGTCATCATCTCTTCCTTTTGACGAGTCAGCACCGCCTTGAGGCGGTTGTTCTCCGCCTCAACGGGCGGGCTGACTCATCAGAAACTGTCCTCGTCCTATATTTATCCAGGATCTCCCGGAGAGCAAGGGCTGACTCCTTGAGGGCACGTTGGAATGTGCCCTTTAAGTTTTTCGACCCCTTGCCTATGCGGAGAATTTCCTCCACATGGCGGAGCCCTTGCTCATCCAGGTTCTCCTGCTCTCCTTCGGTGTCCCGTCCGGTTGGTTTTGGGCGTAACCGACGCCAGGCGAGTACGGCTGGCCGCGACGTATTCGACCAGCTCCCTCTCCGCTTGGAGCCGGAGTTGTTCCTGCTCCGCACGGATGAGAGCCTCCTTCGCCTTCGCAAGCCCGACGTACTCTCCTGTCGTCGGCGGGCGCCCTCGTCCTCGTTTGGGTGTTCCAGAGACGGCTCGCGTTTTGGGCGGGGGGAACTCCTCCTCGGCCTCCGAGCACGAGCTCGCCTCCGACAAGTCAACCTTTCGTTTTCGGTCGAATCCGCTGGGGAGAGGAGAGTCTCTCCCCTCAGCGGATCCGACCGTATCCATGGAGACACATGAAGTGTCGCTGTCGAAGCCGAATTCCTTTTCGATGTCTTCCAGCTGTCTCAGTTCGTCTAGTGCCTGCAGTCTTTTCAAGAGAACTACAGGCACTTTCTCTTTCCTTGTTCCTTGCCGGGTCGTCATTTTAGATTTCTCAGTTGTCCGTTTGCAAGCTGAGGTCGTCGTCAAAGCAGTATCAGGTGTCAGTGTTCGTGCCGAAGTCGTCGTTGGGGATCCAGAAGTGAGCGAAGCTTTGCCCCCCCCAGAGAACGAGGGGCAGCCCGGACCCGAGGGCCCGGGGAGGGATTCTCCGGTGCCGGAGACACCGGTACCCTCCTGGGGTATTACTTTTGTGAGTTTCGCGTCCATTCTTAACTTCCTATCTACGTCAAGTTTGCGGTACGCCCGCCGAGGTCAGCCTGACACAACCAACCCCGCCGGCCGCTGTCCGGTACTGAGCCGTTGGGACCCAACTTGGGTCCTCATCCGCCTCAGCCCGGTACTAGGAGCGCCGCGCACATACCACTCCTAGAAGCTTTTTAGGGCCCTTCAGCCCGCCAGATTCTCAGCCGCCGGTCAAGTGGACCGACGTTGCCCGGAGTGCACCACGTGGAGGTGATCTGGCATCGCACCCCAACCCTAACCTTTTTTTTTTTTTTTTTTTTTTTTTTTTTTTTTTTTTTTTTTTTTTTTTTTTTTTTTTTTTTTTTACAAGGAGAAATGCATTTAGGCATCCCCCTCTCAACGTAATATAACGGGAGGGGGTATGTGGGACTCGCTACGACCTAGAAGGCGGCCGTAGAATACCCACTAAAACTCCTTGGTGTCCGCAACGCGCAAGAGTGCCAGGGGGCTCGGGATATGCGGTGTGCATTGCTACCGCTCCCCCTGGCATGCGCCAAGCCTATACAGGCCTCGTCTTCAGGTCTGAGGGCAGTTGGTCGCCCTCTGACGTCGACTGTGGGAGACGAGCTGGGACACGTCAGCTCGTCTCATCTCCCGTGCCTGAGCGCCTCGGAGCCGCAGATGTGCGCGGCTTCAGGCTCAGGCTTCGCCTTTGGGCAGTCGAAGGTTGGCCTACCTTCGTAGAGTGACTGCCCGGCGAACTATCGGAGACGGATGGTGGGCCAGGTGTTGGCGGCACCTCCATCATCTCCACCTCTTGCACGAGTGGCGCAGAAGCAGCCTGAGGTGCAGGAGGCCTACGGGACCTTTTTGCCCCCTTAGGAGCGGGCTTCACACACGGGCAAGCCCTACCGCCCAGTCTGTGCGAGGCGGGCTTGGATGCATCACTGCAGAGGCCGCAAAATTCGGCCTCACTGATGCATTCGCCCGCCTTGTGACCCGGTCGACTGCATCGAAAGCACCAGGTGCTACAGTCGACCTCTGAGGTGCATTTCACACCCAGATGTCCCTCCTTGAGGCACCTATAGCACCTCTTGGGCCTGGGCGACAGGGCTTTGACCTGTGCTGACACCCAACCGACTAGTAACCGGCGTCCATCCGCCAACTTCTTGGCTGCGTCCACCGGACACGATATGACTGCCGTGCACAGCCCCCGTAAACCGGGGCGAATGCCGGCCGTCCTTACGTGCTCCGATGGACAGCCTGTCGTCTGAGCGACGGCGGAGACCAACTCCTCCGCGGAGACGGACTCGTCCAGCCCAGAGACGCGCAGGTCTGCACGCATCATGGGCCGGTCAACTTTCACTCCTTCTGGCACGACAGCTTTTATTTTGGCTGCCAGTGCATTCGCCTTTTCGTCGTTATTGGCGCCCGGAATCTCAAAAATATATGAGCCAGTCACGCCTCGCCTCCATTTGATATCCGAGATGCCGACGTCAGTAAGTTTGACGCCGGTACGGACCGTCTTCAGCACCTCCAAGTAAGAGAGGCCCCTCTCCTGCGCCCCCGGCTGCAGTGTAAGCGACACCGCTGTTGTCGTCGGGGGCCGGAGTTTGGGGGCCTTCTTCTTCTTGGAGGCCTTCTTCTTCTGAGCCTTTTTGGCCTTTTCTTTTTTCTTCTTCTCTTTTCTCTTCTCTTTGGCCGGCTTGACTGGCCGGCCATTCCTACCCACTTGGACCCACTCACTTGTGGGGGCAGGTGGCTGGTCCTCCGATGTACTGGGAGGAGGGGGAGCTGCCACAGCAGCGGCAGAGGAGGCAGTTTTGCCTGCCTTATTCCCCCCTTTCCCTTTGGCCGCCTTTTTAGCGGCTGGCTGCGCTCGCGGTTGCGGAGCAGCCTTGATGGAAGATGGTGGGGCAGCTGGTGCGGTTCGACTGTCCGCAGCCAGTGGAGGCCGCAGACGCGTCTCCGGCAAAAGCCGCTCATCGACGCCCGCAAAACGGGCGTCCACCATCTCCATTATTTGGACTCTCTGCGAGCGTAACATCTCGCCGAACATCTCCTTTACCTCCGAGAGGAGTTCTGTCTGGGGTGCTTGGGAGGTGGAGATTTCAGGGGGAAGTAGCCCCTGGACTGCCGCCTTCACGTCGGCTAACTCCTTCCTCAGCACCTCCATCTCTTCCTTTTGTTGAGACAGCTCCGCCCTTAGGCGGTTGTTGTCCGCCTCCAGGCGGGCTGTCTCATCTGACGTAGTCCAGTTGCGGTAGGACTCCAGAATCTCTTTTAGGGACACTGCCGCTTCCTTAAGGGCCTTTTGAAAGGTCCCTTTCAAATTTCCGGACTTCTTAGCGATTTGGGCGATCATGTCGATATCACGCATCGCCCTTTCGCTAAGCCCGGGATCATCTACACTCTTGCAGGGGCTGCAGATCTTAGTGCAGCCCTTTCCTGCCTTGCCTCCGCGGCCGATTCCGCGACCTCCTTCTCAGCCTGGAGGCGGAGCTCTTCATCTTTAAGGCGGAATAACTCCGCCTTTGCTCTAGCCTGACCGACATAATCTCCCGTAGTCGGCGGGCGCCCTCGTCCTCTCTTTGATTTGGGGACGGCTCGGGTCTTTGAAGGACGAGCGGACTCATCCTCTTCCTCACCCGAGCTGAACCCGGGCAACACGATCTTCCTTTTCCGTAGGAGACCGCTGAGGGTAGGTGTGTACCGACCTCCGAAATCTCCGTACGGGTCCATCGAATCGACGGAGTAATCACTCTCAGCTGAGAGGAAATCGTCCAGCGCCCGTGATCTGCTGAGGCAGACTACAGGCGACTTAATCCTAGCGTTGGTCTTCATTTGGGCATCAGAATCAGAAGTCCTTGTGCTAGCTGTGGTCGTCGTTTTAGTGGTATCGGTCGTCAATTTGCTTGCCAAAGTCGTCGGTTTGTGAGAATTACGCACATCTTTGCCCCCCCCAGAAAACGTGGGGCAGCCTGAGCCGGAAGGCCCAGGGAGGGATTCTCCGACGCCGGAGGCGCCGGTACCCTCCTGGGGTAGTTTCTCTTTAGAATATGCGTTCATCGTTCTTTCGTTTCTATCGTCTAGTTCGCGGTACGCCTGCCGAGGCCGACACTAAATCGGCCAGCCCCGCCAGCCGCTACCCGGAACCAAGCCGTTGGGACCCAACTTGGGTCCTCATCCGCCCTGGCCCGGTACTGGGCGCGCCGCTCACACACCGCGCCCAGGAGTTTTTTAGGACTCTCCAGTCCGCCAGATACTCAGCCGCCGGTCAAGTGGACCGACGTTGCCCGGAGTGCACCACGTGGAGGTGATCTGGCATCGCACCCCACCCCAACCTAACCTTTTTTTTTTTTTTTTTTTTTTTTTTTTTTTTACTTGGAGAAATGCATTTAGGCATCCCCCTCCTTGCCAGGGAGGGGGTATGTGGGACTCGCTACGACCTAGATGGGCGGCCGTAGAATACCCACTAAAACTCCAAGGTGTCCGCAACGCGCAAGAGTGCCGGGGGGCTCGGGATATGCGTCTGCATTGCGACCGCTCCCCCCGGCATGCGCCAAGCCTTACAGGCCTCACCTGCAGGTCTTTCGACATCGCCTTGAGGAGGTGCAATGGGACACATCATTGCACCTCAACTCCTAAGCCTAAGGGGCCTGGGCGGCAGATGGTCGCCGCCGCAGACTCAGGCTTCGCCGCGCGCCAGCCGAGGGATGGCCGTCCCTCGAAGAAGAACGGCTGACGGGCGTTACGTCTGTGAAAGAGGGCACAGGTGTTGGCGGCGCCTCTTCCATTTCCACCTCCTGCACGGGTGGCGCTGCCGCCGGTCGTGCTGGGGGCTTTTGGGTCTTCTTGGCCCCCTTCGGGGGTGGCGGATCAGGCTTCACACTGGGGCAAACCCTGCCGCCCAGTCGGTGCAAGGCGGGCTTGAATGCACCATTACACAGGAGACAGAACTCCGTGTCATTGGTGCACTCAGCCGCCTTGTGACCTGGTCGACTGCATCGGTAGCACCAGGTGCTGCAGTCGACCCCGGAGGTGCATTTCACCCCCAGGTGACCTTCCTGGAGGCACCGGAAGCACCTCCTGGGCCTGGGCGGCAGGACACGCACCTGCGCCGAAACCCATCCCACGAGCAAACGGCGGCCATCCGCCAACTTCTTCGCGGCATCCATCGGGCACGATACGACTGCCGTGCACAGACCCCGCAATCCGGGGCGAATGCCGGCAGTACGCACGTGCTCCGACGGACAACCTGTCGCAGATGCTACGGCGGAGACTAACTCCTCCGCCGAGATCGACTCGTCCAGCCCAAAGACGCGCAAATCGGCGCGCCTAATGGGCCGGGCCACCTTTACCCCATCGGGTATCACTTCCTTGATCTTGGCGGCTAACATGTCCGCTTTGTCATCATTGTTGGCGCCGGGTATCTCAAAAATGTAGGACCCGGTCGCCCCTCGCCTCCATTTGATGTCGGCGATACCGACGTCAGCGAGTTTGACGCCGGTGCGGACTGTCTTGAGGACCTCCAAGTAAGAGAGGCCCTGCTCCTGCGCCTCCGGCTGCAGCGTAAGAGACACCGCAGTCGTGGTCGGAGGCCGGAGTCTTGGGGCCTTCTTCTTGGAGGCCTTTCCTTTCTTCTTCTTCTTCTCCTTCTTCTCTTTCTTCTTCTTGGGCGGCTTGACTGGCCGCCCATTTTTGCCTACCTGCACCCACTCGTTCGTGGGCGCAGGTAGCTCATCCTGCCGTGTGGATGGCGCAGCTGCAGCGGCAGCAAACGACGTCGCCGCGCCACTAGCCTTGGCCATGTTCTTCTTCTTGCCCGCCTTTTTGGCGGGCGGCTGCGCTCCCAGAGCGGCAGCAGTAGAGACGGGGGCCGGTGGAGGGACGGCTGTCGCGGATCGGCTATCCCGGCCAATGGAGGACGCAGACGCGTCTCCGGCAAAAGCCGCCCCTCAAAACGGGCCTCCACCATCGTCATTATCTGCGCCGTCTGGGCGCGCAGCATCTCGTCAAGTAAGGCCTGGACCTCAGACAGCATCTCATTACGAGAGCTGTCCGGTTTTTTCGTACCTGTCGTCTTGGGGAGCGGTGGGAACTCTTCCCTCATCACTCCTTTTCGGGTGGCCACAGGGTTGGATAGTTCTGGAGGGAGCAACCCCTGAACTGCTGCCTTTACGTCAGCCAACTCCTTCCTCAGCGTTACCATTTCTCCCTTGTATTGAGACAGCTCCGCCCTTAGGCGGTTATTGTCCGCTTCCAGGCGGGCTGTCTCGTCCGATGTTGTGCGGTTACGCATCTCCTCGAATGCCTCCTGTAGAGAGGCCGCGGCGTCCTTCAGGGCACGCTGGAAGGTGCCCTTTAGGTTGCCGGACCTCTTGGCGACCTTGAGAATCATCTCAATGTCGCCTCTCGCCCTTTCGTTTATGTCCTGAGGCGGGGCGTCGGGACCAGACTTACTGGCCGCACGCGACGTGCTCGCCTCCCTAATCTCTTCTGAGAGCTCCTTCTCTGCCTGGAGCTGGAGCTCTTTCTCCATCAGGCGAATATACTCGGCCTTCGCGGCTGCGCGGCCGACATATTCGCCTGTGGTAGGCGGGCGGCCTCTGCCGCGCTTCGCTCTGGCGGCCTGACACCGCTTCCTAGTTTCGCCTTCTGAGCACGAGTCGAGAGATATTTCTCTATCGGAGAGACCCTCGTCGAACCGGATCTCCTCGTGCTCAACAAAACCGTCATCATTTTTTCTCTTTCGGTCCCTGGAGTAGAGGGGACCACCAGTTATATAATCCACCGTCATCGTTGATATGTCACTCGCATCACTGAAAACCGACAAGCGGTCCAGTGACGGGCACCTATCTATCACCACACTAGGCAAGAAGTTGCCCCCCCCAGAAACGGTGGGGCAGCCCGGACCCGAGGGCCCGGGAAGGGATTCTCCGGCGTCAGAGACGCCGGTACCCTCCTGGGGTAATTTGCTTGACTGTCTTGCTTCCATGATTTTCTTCTCATTAGTCCGTAGTTTCGCCATGGTCGTTTTTCCAGAGTCGTCAGTTGTTAGATCGCGAGCAGAATCGAAAGTCCTAATTCGCGCCAGGGTCGTCGGTTTGTTGGATCGAAGCAGAATTTTGCCCCCCCCAGAAACGGTGGGGCAGCCCGAGCCCGAGGGCCCGGGGAGGGATTCTCCGGTGCCGGAGGCACCGGTACCCTCCTGGGGTAGTTTAGTTTTAAATTGTGCTTCCATATTTTTGGTTATCGGAATCCAAAAGCATGCCAAGTTGTCGTTCGAAAGAGCCGTAAGAGAGCCAAGTCGTCGGGAAGGCAATCGATCGTATCCAGAAGGAAAGCCAAGTCGTCAGAAGAGCAGTCAATCAAGAACCGAGAGAATGCCAAGTCGCCAAAAGGATAAATCAGACAAGTCCGTAAAGAAAAGCCGAGTTCGTCATTTGTGGGCTTTCGCCCGAATCGCCCAGTCAGAGTCTTAGCCGCCGGTCAGAGGGACCGACGTTGCCCGGAGTGTGCCACGTGGAGGCGCTCTGACATCACACCCCCCCACCCCAACCTAACCTAACCTTTTTTTTTTTTTTTTTTTTTTTTTTTTTTTTTTTTTTTTTTTTTTGAAATCCTCATGGACGAACCGCTCTCCCGGGCAGGAGAGCGGAACAGTGTCGGACTCCTACCGACTAAAACCCCTTGGTGTCCTCGCTAGCGCACTTGTGATGCCAGGGGTGCGGGGATTGCCCAAATGAGATGACTACCGCTCCCCCCGGCGTGCGTAGGCTCAATGAGCCGTCGCCACTACAGTCTGAGGGGGGTCAAGGAGTGATAAGACCCCCCTCTGACGTCGACCGTTGGGAGGCGCACCGGGACACATCGGTGCGCCTCAACCTCTTTTCCTGTGCAGCTACTTTGCTGCTGGAACGGCGGGTGTGCCCGCACCCGGCGTCCCCAGGCTCCGATTTGCAGCGGCCCCCGAGGGTGTGTTCCCCTCGGGATGGCCGCTGCTCGGTCCGGCGACGGAGGAGCAAGATGTGAGCTCCTCCATTTCAACCTCCTGCGATGTCGGCGCTTGGGTGGCCGACGAGGAGGCAGGAGGTTTTCCTCCTCTTTTGCCCTTTTTGTGGGCTGGCGGACTAGGCTCGACGCAAGGGCAAGTCTTGCCGCCCAACTTGTGCAAGGCGGGCTTGAGCGCTCCAGCGCAGAGGCCGCAGTACGCGACCTCACTGGTGCACTCGCCCGCCTTGTGGCCCTGTCGACTGCACCTGAAGCACCAGGTGCTAACGTCGACCTTGGAGGTGCAGTTGACCCCCAGGTGCCCCTGTTGGAGGCACCTGTAGCACCTCCTGGGCCTTGGCGGCAGGACTTGCACCCGCGCACTGACCCATCCGACTAGTAATTTTCGGCCATCGGCCAATTTCTTGGCCGCGTCCACCGGACATGTGATGACGGCCTGGTACAACCCACGAAGACCGGGGCGTACACCGGCCGTCCTCACATCATCCGGTGGACAGCCGGTCGACTGGGCGACGGCGGAGACTAGTTCCTCCGCCGTCACGGACTCGTCGAGCCCAGAGACGCGCAGGTCGGCGCGTCTCATGGGCCGGGAGATTTTAACCTCCGCCGGGAGGGCCGCCTTCAGTTTGGCGGCCAAGGCATCAGCCTTCTCTCTGTTTGCGGAGTCGGCGCCGGGGAGCTCGAAGATGTATCCCCCGGTCACCGCTCTGCGCCATTTCACTTCTTTCTTCTATGCCGACGTCCTTAAGCGGAACGTCGGCACGCACCTTCCTCATGACCTCCAAGTAAGTGAGGCCACCTTCCTGCGCCCCCGGCGGCAGCGTTAGTGACACTGCCGTTGTCACCGGGGGGCGAAGCTTGGCGGCCCTCTTTTTCTTGGAGGCCTTCTTCTTTTTGTTGGGCTGGGCCCTCCTCCTCTCTTTGGCCGGCTTTACAGGCCGGCCGTTTTTGCCGACCTGCACCCACTCGCTCGTAGGCGCAGGCGGCTGGTCTTTATCAGTGGGGGCGGCGGCGGCAGCGGCATAACTAGCTGCTTTGGCCGGCGCGGCCTTCTTCCGTTTACCCGCCTTGGTCGCGGGTTGCTGCGCTTGCAAAACGGCAGCAGTTTCGATGGGGACTGGTGGGGCGGCTGTGCGATCTGCGGCCAGAGGCGGCCGCAGGCGCTCCTCCGGTAGAAGCCGCCCGGCGACGCCCGCAAAGCGAGCATCCACCATCCCCATAATCTGCGCCGTTTGCGAGCGCAGCATCTCCTGTAATTGGTCGACGGTGACATTGTCTGACCGTGATGTCGTCGTAGGTCTGGACTTAGGGAGGGGCGGGAATTGATCATCCGCCTCCGCCCATGAAGAGGCCGCAGGCGCCGACGGTCTCTTCAAACGCAGTTCCTCCACAGTTAACTTCACCTTCGCTAAATCTTTGCGAAGAGCCGACATGTCTTCGTTTTGACGAGACAACTCCGCCTTTAGGCGGAGATTCTCCGCCTCCAGGCGGGCTGTCTCGTCGTTGGTGGTACGGAGGCGCAGCTCTTCGAACGCCTCTTTGATGACGTCGGCGGCCTCTTTTAGGGCACGCTGACACGTGCCCTTTAAGTTTTTCGACTTTTTAGCGACGCCGAGAATAATCTCGACGCCGCTCGCTACTTTCTCGCTAGCGTCCGGAGTTTCCGACCTTGCGAGTATTCTCTCCACCCTGGCAGCAGAAGCAGGCTGCACTTCCTTACGCTCCTCCAGGTGGATCATCTCCGTCTCCCGGAGGCGTGCCAGCTCTGCTCTTGCTTTGCCGACTCCTATGTATTGACCGGTAGTTGGCGGCCGACCTCTACCTCGTTTGGGAGTCGGCGTACCGGCTCTCGTTGGTAACTCCTCTTCATCTTCGTCGGAGTAGGAACTCAGTCCCAACTCCTCCTCTGATCCGGGAGCGGGAGCTAATCTTCTTTTCCGATCGAGTCTGCAGGGGGAAGGGGAGTCCCTCCCCTCAGCAGAATCGACCGTCATTAGGCTACCCCCACTCGACATGGATAGTCGGTCGAGTGAGGGAATCCTTTCCAGCACCACTTTTGGCTGGAGGTTAGCGGGGTCAGGGTACTCCTGGGCCCATTGGCCAAACCGTCCTGCGTATCGGCTCGTTGGCAGATCGAGATGCTTGTATCGCGCATATCTCGACTGCTCGGGGTCGTCAATGTCCAGTCCCTGGGCAAGCTCGGATCTCCGAATGAGCTCCAGGGTCGTCTTCGTCATTCCGGGTGGTGGTGTAAGCACAAGTTTGCCCCCCCCAGAAACGGTGGGGCAGCCCGGACCCGAGGGCCCGGGAAGGGATTCTCCGGCGTCAGAGACGCCGGTACCCTCCTGGGGTAGTTTGTTTGTGACTTCTGCTTCCATATTTTTATTCTCGGTAGTCCATAATCTCGCCGTGGTCGTTGTATCGATGTCGTCATATGCCAAGTCACGAGCAGAATCGTGAGTCCTATTTCGTGCCAGAGTCGTCGGTGTTTTGCGGTCGAAGCAAAATTTTGCCCCCCCCAGAAACGGTGGGGCAGCCCGGGCCCGAGGGCCCGGGGAGGGATTCTCCGACGCCGGAGGCGCCGGTACCCTCCTGGGGTAGTTTCGTTTTAGATCGTGCTTCCATGATGATTTTTCCAGAAAAAACCGTATGCAAAGCCAAAGTCGTCGTTCGAAGGATCCATAAAGAAAGCCAAGTCGTCGGGAAAGGAGACACTCTAAGTCCAGAAGAATGCCAAAGTCGTCAGAAAAGAAGCTGTCAGCTGTCAGCTAAGTCCGTTAGGGAAAGCCAAGGTCGTCATTTTGGGGCAAGAAACGCCCATCGCCCGAGAGTGTTTAACGACCCTTCGGTCGGTCAGATTCTTAGCCGCCGGTCAACTGGACCGGCGTTGCCCAGGGTGCACCACGAGGAGGTGATCTGACATCGCACCCCAACCTAACCTTTTTTTTTTTTTTTTTTTTTTTTTTTTTTTTTTTTACATGGGGAAATCCTTCATGGACGAACCGCCCCCCCGGGTAGGGGAGCGGAACAGTGTCAGACTCCTACTGACTAAAACCCCATGGTGTCCGCAACACGCATTATGGCGAGGGCTCGGGATACAGCGTTAGCATTGGCTCCGCTCCCTCGCCATGCGTTGGGCTCGCGAGAGCCGCCGTCCTGATGGTCTGAGGGGGGTCAAAGGAGTGGTGAGACCCCCCTCTTGACGTCGACCTTGGGAGGCGCAACCGGGACACTCGGTGCGCCTCTACCTCCCAGCCCGTGCAGATTTAACTGCTGGGACGATGGGTGTACCCGCACCCACCGCCCCCGGGCCCCGCTTTGCCAGCGGCCTGGGTTGACCCCAGGGATACGCCGCCACGCGGCTTACTGACGGCTGAGGAGGGGACAGATGATCGCCCCTCCTCCACTTCCATGCTCTGCGCCGTCGACACTTTGGCGGCCGACGACGCAGGGGTGTTCTTCTTTGCCCCCTTCGGGGGTGGCGGGTCTGGCTTGACGCTGGGACAAGTCCTGCCGCCCAACCTGTGCAAGGCGGGCTTGAATGCACCATTGCAGAGTATACAGAACTCTACATCGCTGGTGCATTCGCCCGCCTTGTGGCCCGGACGACTGCATTTGTAACAAGAGTCACTGCAGTCGTCCTGGGAGGTGCACTTCACCCCCAGGTGCCCTTCCTTGAGGCACCTGAAGCACCTCCTGGGTCGGGGCGGCAGGACTCGTACCTGCGCCGAAACCCATCCAACCAATAGACGGCGACCGTCGACCAGCTTTTTGGCCGCGTCCACCGGACACGACACCACGGCCGCGTATAGGCCCCGCAGGCCGGGACGTACACCGGCCGTCCTGACGTGGTCCGGTGAACAGCCTGTCGTCGTTGCGACGGCGGAGATGATTTCCTCCGCCGTGA
>AP028162.1:280348-290348 GCA_014132275.2 Samia ricini
TCTGGCCAGGCCCCCCCACATTCGTTGCGGAACGCCGCCCCCGTCCGCCCGGCACCGGCGATGCGCGGGTCCGAAGTCCCTTAAAGTGGACTCGTAACCGCCACTACGCGTCGCTGATAGGCCACATATACGTCTCTGGCCGTAACCCTGATCCGGTGCCCCCCCACCGAGAGGCTCGCCCCAGGGTGGCGGGCCGCATGCCGGGCCCGTGAAACAGCATGGTGCCTCGTTGCTTTTTTTCGCCGCTTACCTGAGCCCCGACCTCTCGATCCGCTTGGAAGTCGACCACCCATGGCGACACCCCCCGTGTGGCCCACACGCGCGCCACCTCCACCTCCTCCCCCCTCTCCCCCCCTGCTCGACCCAAGGTGTCGTCCGCGTAGCATATGAGCGGCTGCCCCCCCCTCGGTAAGTTGCGCCTCTGGACGACCCAGTCTAGCCCACTTTCCACGTATCGGTCCCGAGCACCCGACCCTGTTGTGGTTCAACCCTTCCCCGCCAACCCGCCGGACGCTGACGAACGACGCCTTGGGCTGTCCCCACAGACACCTCCCTCCCTCGGCATAGTCCTCCAACACCCCCTCAGATACCTGGGCACTCCAAATGCCGGGCGCCTCCCTATCCCACCGAGTGTGCGGGATGCTGTTGGAAGGCTTGGCGATCTCGCGCGCCACCGGCCCACAACCTATCCATCCCTGAGAGGCTTGGCCTTCCATCGACCACTCTTCAGCTCACCAAGGCGTCAATCGTCGAGCGTCCGCCCCGTAACCCGAACTCCGCCCGCCAACTTCCGGGCCCCCGTCCCGCATGTGGCTGGATACGCGAAGCTATTATTCGCCTCTTAACATCTTCCCTGACTCATCCAGCATTACAGAGGCCGTGATACCCGGGGGCAGGCCGGGGGCGGCCCTCCTTACCTATCAGGCACATAGGCCCTGCTTTTTCCAGGGCCTAGGGAACTTGGTCCGACCATTATCAGCGTCGAACAGCGCCTCGTCACTGCCCCCCGCGTAACCCGTAGGGCAAAGCCCAAGACAAACCCGGGACCCCCCCGCTCTGCACTGGCGCCTATTCCTCCTCCCGCTCAGGCGACGACCACCGTCTCCGCCCATCTCCCCCCTCAGCTGTATGGGGAGGAGAGGCTCGTCACCCTCCCTCGCGGACTAACGGCGCCATCCTCGGGCGCGAGGACCCCTGGAGGGTCGTAGGGAAAATAATGCCCTCTTCCACGTACTCCTCCCATTTTCCCCTTATTTCCGGCCTGGAGAGGAACGTGATCCGTTTATCGGGGACGCCTGGCCCCTGAATTTTTTTTCCCGGGCGACCTGAACGGGCGTCCCCCCAAGGGTTTTCGTCGCCCCACGGACTGAGACTCATTCCCCCCCAGGCCAGATCCTTGGCCCTAACCAATCGCTGCCTTCAGGGACTCCCTCAGGTCCCGTAGCGCCCACACGTCGTGCCTCCTCACGGGTCCACGTGGGCATCTTACTCCGGGGGCGCGGTACCCTCCCTCCTCGCCGCGGTGAGGCCGTCCCCGTATGTTGTTTCAGTCGGGAGACCACCAATACATCCTGCCCCTTCGTGGGCGGCGTGTGCACCGCGGCATCGACGCGTCGCAAATCTCCGTCACACATGTCGCAAACGGAGTGCAGACGCGTCGACCTCCTCCTCCCGGGCCATCGTCCCAGTCCCCAATTCTGGCGATGGCCACCTCCTCAGCCAGCTCCTCGGTTCAAGCCGGCTGAGGGCCCAGCGGGGGAACGGCGTTCCCCTGGCGGCGTGTCCCTCCTCCCGAACTCGGAGGCGGAGAAACTCGACATAAATATTTATGGTCCGAGACCTGTCCCACCTCCTCCTTCACCCGCCACCTCCCCAGACTGCCTGCGAACGTGCCGGCCGCGCAACGAGAGGTCCACCTAGGGACCCCCCGGTCTCAATCGCAGGGCCGCACCTCTTGCCCGTCACTCGGTTGAGGAGGTACCCAGCCCGGCCCTGGCTGTCCACTTTCCTACAAACCGCCCCGCCCTTAGTTCGTGGTTCCTCGCCCCAGGCCTGGCACTTGGCCGTTAATGTCCCCAATCAGGACCACATGGACGCAGCGCCAGCCGCTTACCGCCCCACAGGGAGTGTTTCCAAAACGGTCTCGACACTCCCTGTAAGGCTCGAGGTTGGGGGAGAAGTTAATACACCCAACTATGCGTAGCTTCCCCCGGCGCGGGCCACCAACCCATCGCCCCTCTCTATAACTGAGAGGGTCACCTCGCGACTGGTAGATCGCCGCCAAGCCCGCTCTGTCCCCAGCGTCCAAATTGGGAATCTGGTGAAATGGTAGCGCCGCCTTCCGCGACGATGGTCCTAACATCCGCCCCCCCCTCCGTCAACCTGTTTGGACAAAACAGTCCTGTTCGCCAGCGGAAGTGGTGAGGTTCCCCTGGAGGTTTAACTATTATGTGGGGGGCCTATCCATGAATTGGTATCTATTTACCATTGGAAAGATGGCCGGGGACGCCGCATGCCCCAGGGCTGGGGGCCTTCCTTTGCCGTTCATTGTGGTGTCGGCAGCTGGACCCCCCCAATGCTGAGTGGCCGGGACGCGGCCCCCCTGGAGTTGCAATTTCGGCGCAGTTGGCATCTTCTCGTCTGGAGTGCATCAAGTTTCGGGCCGGTATGGCCCTTCCTCCCAACACCCGAGAGCAGAGGCGCCTCCTATCTGTCCTGCTCGGGGCAGAGTGCCCGGGTTGTGCCCGACCGCCCCATACACGTAACAGCGAGGAGTTGCTTATCCGCCAGTGGCACCACCCGAAAGCTAAGCTCCATCCAACACTGGACGCGTTTCTTCCCGCCTCCCGCAATCCTTGCTCGCATTGCCTCCACTGGCAAAGAGACAAACGCAGAGGAACCCTCCTCCACCCAAGCTTCAGGTCCTCCACCCTACCCTAATTAGATCCATGGGGAGCCACTGGCCGCCTACTGGCCAGAGCCGCCACCAGCGCCCGTCCGTATCCAACTGTGTCATCCAGGTCCAGGACCCGGGAAACGTCCGCCCCGCTTGCACGGGCCCCTGGTGACTCCCTGCCACCTCCCCCCAATCACCTCCCCTAAGTTTGTCTGCCGACCAGGTTGTTGGCCCTGTTCGCAACCCTCGGGGCCGGGGATTTGCAATAATTCTGCCCCCGTGGATGTTGGGCGCATCGACAATCCACTAATCCCCAGCTGCGCCGGAACAATGATCCCGGCCGGCTTTGGTTGAGGACCGCCGCCTTGTAGGTCACCCCCCTTGGCCTCCGCCTCAGGCTGCAGCGCACAATAACGGCCGCCGTTCTTGGGGACCGACGGCAGCTTCGGGGGCGCCTTCTTTTCCGGAGGCCTTACTAGCAGCCACTGCAGCGTCTTTTTTGCCAGCCGAGGGGGGGGGGCTACAGTAACTTCTTGGCCCTTCTTTCTTCTTCCCCCTCTTCGCCACCACGTACTATAACTCCCCCCTTTCCCCATCACCAACCCCCCCGCTCACCCCCCCTGCACCCCGCTTCCATTTCGGAAAGCGGCGGGAAGTCCGTCCCAACCAGCATTCGTGCCCCTGCAACTGGGCCCTGCCCTCAGCCGGGGGCGGTCCGCTCACCATGCCCTTCGCCCGCATCGCTCTTTTTTCTTTCTCCGCCTCCAAAAGAGGAGCCTGTACCTAGGTTCCGGGTTGAGCCGGTAACCTGTAACCCCTCCAATTGGGCGCTCATATAGTGAGGATTCGGGTCAAGGAGGAATCCTAGTAACCTAAGCTATTTTAAACAAAGGAAGTAAACCAAAAACCTTTGTTACACGTTTCTACGACAAAAAGTTCTTAGACATAACATTCGCCACTAACAATGTAGCTAGCATATTATAACTCCTGGTGTGTAAGTGACGAAAACTCTATGTCTGATCACAAGGCATATTAATTTCGAGCTCTTATTTTCAATAAGAGTCAGAAATGTTCTATATAGGGATCCTAGGAATACCCTCATGGGATACCTACAGGGAACCCCCTAAGGTCTAACCTGGAACGCTCCCCCTAAAAATATTAAGACAATTGAGAGTCTCGAGTTAGCAACTAATGCCTCTCACGGCATCTATTACTGATGACTTATGAGCAGAAGTTGCCCTCTAAAATCAAAAAGACCCTCAAATAAGACAAGTTCCCTGGGTGGAACTCTAAGCTAAAAAAAGCTTAGGGAAAAAAAAAACTAGTCGCGGCTTTTCAAATAGGGCCAAAAACACAAAGGAGTGGGAGACATACCACTGGCCCTAACCAAAATACAATATAAAGAATTCGGAAACGAAGCGAAGCGGCTTCCATGGAGAAAGTTCTGTGAGGAAATCAATTGATACGCCTCATGGAGCAAGAATTCACAGGGTGGCGTCGCTAAGGACAAAACCTAAACAAATAGGACTCCCTTAAAAAAACAGGATGGGACCTTCACTTACAGTGAAAAGGAAACCATGGAGCTCTCCTTACGTCAGTTCATTTCCCAGGTTCTGAGAGTGACTTATTCTAGAAGACGTGCCCTCCTCAATAAGGCCTCAATTAGAGACTGGAGTTTGCGTAAAGAGCGTCAAGCTTTATAAGGACCACAGAGTGTGAATGGGCTTACAAAAATAAAGTCATTCATTCAAACCATATAAAACAGGTGGAGAGGAGAGGAATTCAGCCTGTGCTATTACAACAGCGAGGTCTTGACATCCCATCACACCTGTAATTCATCTAAGATTTTTTCAGGGCAAGCCTGCTTGGGGATATTATACCTGAACTATGGAGAAAAGTACGATTACTTTTTTATACCCAAGGCCGGTAAAAACTTTGATTACGCTATGCCAAAGTCCTTTAGACCAATAAGCCTTACATCTTTCTTCTGAAAACTATGGAGAGATAATTGATAGAAAATATTAGGGAAGTGGTACTAACCACCCCCCCCCTCCAAACCCTATAAGTTCTAAACAACATGCCTATAGCAGAGGAAGATGTCCACTGAGACTGCCCTGCTCTATCTTGTAGATAGAGTGGAGAAGGCATTAGAAGATAAGGAAATTGCACTATGTGCATTTTTAGATATTGAGGGCGCTTTTGATAGCACACCCATTAGAACACGTAGTCATGGGTTTAAGTGTTAAAAAGGTTAGATTCAAAAAAAGAACCACTATAAAGTGGATTGAATCAATGCTCTCAAACCGTATAGTTAAATTATCATTGCATGGCCTACTAATCATGAGGTGGTAAAAACCACAAGAGGTTGTCCACAAGGAGGCGTTTTATCGCCCCTGTTGTGGACCCTAACACCAGTGGACCAACTCCTGCATAAGATGGAGGAATGGAATTAAGGATTGACGCCCAGGGCTACGCTGATGACCTGGGATGGTAGTTGTCCGATGGTTTTCCTCTCAAAGTACAATTTCGTACCTTATGCAGAAAGCACTAAGTGTCATTGACAAATGGTGCAAGGACAATGAACTGAGAACAAATGCAAGACAAACTGTCATCCTAGTACCATTTAGTTACTAAGAAAATAGGCGTCTTGACCAATTGGTTACCACCCACAACACCTTCACTAAATGGCAAGAACAATAAACTTCTCACCAGAGGTCAAATACTTGGGTGGTTATTCTCGACCAGAACAATGACCTGGAATAGCCAAAAATTGGATATATAATTCAAAAGGCTAAAATTGCAATGGGGGAATCTGTAGTCAAAAAAATGGGCCGTGAAAGCGCGCTGGGGTTTACATCCCAGAGGCTAACACATATGGCTTTATACGGCAGTTTGTCAGGACCCATATAATACATACGCCTGTGTGGTTTGGTCCAAAAAAGGCATACAACAGCAGTCTGTTTGTACCCGATTAGCTTCAGTACAAAAGAAAGAATAGCTTCTATCTTAGTGACAGGAGCCATGTCGACAGCAGCCAACCCCCCCCCTGGAGAGTCGGCTCTGGATGCTCTGTTAAATCTGACGCCCCTCAATCTACATGTAGAGGAGAAGGTGGCGAGGTTGACGATGCACAGAATGTACGCCCTCGGGAGGAGGCGACAATGGATTTATCCCATGAGTCCATGAGATCTTTCTTAGACTCAGTGATAGAAACACCAATTGTTAGGGATGATTGATCAGATATGATGATTCCTGAACTACATCTTAAAAAAAATTGTATGATGTCGAAATCCTCCACGGGACTCCTGGTTAAACCAGTGAGATAACGTGGAAGGAAGGCAGCTTACTGTGGTTTTTACCGACGGGTCCAAAAAATAGGACTTAACGTAACGGCTGTGGAATATATGGGAGAGCGACCTAGTTTAGTCAAACAACTAATCTTGGTAGTTTTGCCTCCATTTTCCAGGCAGAGGTATACGGGATTCTAGAATGTTCCTGTATAAATCTGCATGAGAAAGCCTACGTGAACCATACAATATATATCCATTCGGATAGTCAAGCCGCTCTCTTAGCGCTGGCTCTTCGGATCGTAGTTGAGTCGAAGCTAGTTGCAAATTGTGTGCCAATGCTAAACAGCTCTGGGTAAGAATAACAGGCTGATTTTTATAGATGGGTCCCAGGCCATGCAGGAGTTCCCGGCAATGAAGCTGCGGATGGCGCTTGCAAGAGCCCAGGGGCTATGGAAACACAAATTGGGGCCTGAAACCATTTGTGTGGCATTCCAAAAAGCCTAGTTTCGACTTGACCTTAAGGGGGCACCAATATACCTATAAGGCTATAGAATTCTGGAATAAATTGCCAGGACAACAAATTCATTCCAAAGAGCTCATCAGAGCAATTCACTCAGCGCAAAGCTGAAGAAGGCCCTGATGCTCAGTAGGAATCATCTACGAGTATTAGTGAGAGCACTAACTGGGCATCTATGTGTCTTTGGGCAAGTCATATGCCACAAACAGCGGTGTCCAGAACACAAGAGAGTGCAGGTTCTGCGAAAAAATAGCAGACGAAACACCAAGCACATCTTGTGTGAATGTGACTCATTAATACCCATCGTAACCGAATTCCATGGGTAAAGCATGTGTTTGCTTCCGGAGGAGGTACAGGACGCTCTCTGCTGCAAAAATATACTACAGTATATTCAGGTTGTAGGGTCTAGGCAGTGAGCTTTAGCAATATAGGGGCCCGATTCACAATAGATCTTGACTATGTCGCAGTGACTACAGGACTGTTTAAAGCCTGCATAGCCCCTTTTCGAATAATAATAATACACCCTGAAATAATAAAGTGACGAATCTACACACGGCGACGGTGGAACCGATATTACATATGCCTCCAGCGTGGTGGGCAAACCGGTAACTAACAAAGCCTACATCAAAAACACCCTCAATGCGACACAAAGGCTATTCGCCATAAAAAATGACAAAGGCGTACCGAACGGTGTCTCTTCACTCTGCCCTGGTGTTGGCGCGGGGATACTCCCTCTGGACATCCGAGTGAGGGAAAAACGCCAGCCTCTACAATGACCAGAAAGGGATTGTCGCGGACGCTATTGGACAGAGAGATAGAGACTCCCGCTAGGTTCATTGAAAAACCTCATCCTGCGAAAACATGTGGCTCGGCAGTTCATCCACCTCCACCTGGAAGACGAAGAAGATGTAGTGGTGAAATTGAAAGGGGAACACACTACTATACGGATGGCAGCAAGATCCAAGGCAAGGTAGGAGCAGCAATCTCCATATGGAAGAATGCAGCTGAAACCGGGAGCTATAAGATCAAGCTGGCACCCGTACGCACTGTCTTCCAGGCTGAACTGCTGGCCATATGTATGGCAACTGAAATAGCCTTACGCAATTCAGGCACAAGACGCCGCAATTATTAGCGATTCTCGGTCCGCCCTAGAAGCCATTAACGAACTACGAAACCAGCAATCCATTGGCAATAAAGATCAGAGCGCTAATTGGATAGGGCAAACAACAAACGTAGAGTTGTTTTTGGATCCGCGCCCATGCAGGAATAATGGGGAATGAAAGGGCGGACCAGCTGGCTAAGAGGCAACTCTTTAAAGATGAAAACGGCACCACACTACGATAAATGCCCGCTCTCATTCGTCAAGGGCCAAATTAGTCTCAGGCCCTCGACGAGTGGAACCGGCGATATCTGGAGGGAACCCCGTCACCGCCGGCGTGACAAAGATCTTCTTCCCCTAATGTCACCCCCAAGCCCTACAAAACGGTCCAGAAACTGAAAATCAGGCAGCACATTAACACAAATATTGACGGGACACGGCGGGTTCTCAGCATATCTGCATCGCTTTTTAAATGTAAAGCTGACCCGACGTGTGCCTGTCAAACAAATAGTGACGAGACCGTAGAACATATACTGCTGGAATGTCCCATACACGAGCACGAAAGACATACCCTTGCGCATGAAACAAAACATAGAACGTAACCAAGGATAAATATAAAATATATGATAAACATAAGGAACGAAGAAGACCAATTTATAAAATTCGCAACAAAATTAGCAAACCAAGTGATCAAAGAAATACATAGAATAACAAATTAAAAGCAAGCCATCAATCATCTCTGATAATGTCAGAGGACCTCGGATTAAATAAAAAAAAAAAAAAAAAAAAAAAAAAAAACCTAACCTAACCTAACCGAACCAAACAAACCAAACAAACCAAACCAAACCAAACCAACCAAACCCAACCAAACCAAACCAAACCAAAACCAAACCAGACCTTGTGCTGAACACAAACCAAACAAACCAAACCAAACCAAACCAAACCAAACCAAACCAAAACCAAACCAACCAAACCCCACAAACCAAACCAAACCAAACAAACCAAACCAAAACCAAACAAATAAAACCAAACCAAACCAAACCAAAAAACCAAACCCAACCCAAACCAAACAAACCAACCAAACCACACCAAACCAACCAACAAACCAAACCAAAAAACCAAACCGAAACCAAACCAACCAAACCAAACCAAACCACACCAAACCAAACCAAATACCAAACCAAACCAAACCAAAAAAAACAAAAATCCAAAATACCAAACCAAAAAACCAAACCCAAACCAAACCAAACAACCAACCAAACCAAACCAAACCAAACCAAATCCAAACCGCAAAACCAAACCAAACCAACCAAACCAAAAACAAACCCAAACCAAACAGACCCACCAAACCAAACCAACCAACCAAACCAAACCAAACCAAACCAAACCAAAACCAACCAAACCAAACAAACCAAACCAAACCAAACAAACCAAACCAACACAAAAAAACCAAAAACAAACCAAACCAAACAAACCAAACCACAAAAACCAAACCTAAACCAAAACCAAAAAACAAACTCCCCAAAAAAAACCCAAATTCATGAAACCAAACCAAAAAAAACACCCCAAAAAAAAAAACACCAAAAAAAATCCAAACCAAAATTTAAACCAAACAAACCAATCCAAAACTCAAATAGACCAAACCAAACCAAACCAAACTCAAACCAAACCAAACCAAACCATAACCAGTTTCACAAAGAGCAAAACCAACCAAACCAAACCAAACCAAAAACCAAACCATAAACCAAACCAAACCAAACCAACCAAAACCAAACCAAACCAAACCAAACCAAACCAAACCAAACCAAACCGAAACCAAAACAAACCAAACCAAATCCAAAACCAACCAAACCAAACCAACCAATAACCAAAGACCAACCTGAAACAAACCAAACCAAACCAAACCAAAGGACCAAACCAAACCCAACCAAACCAAACAAACCAACCAAACCAAAAACGCAAAACCAATACCAATACCCACCAAACCAAACACCCAAACCAAACCAAACCCAAACCCAACCAAACCAAACCAACCAAACCAAAAGCAAACCAAACCAAACCAAATCCAAACCAAACCAAACCAAACCAAAAACCAAGACCAAACCAAACCCAAAAAACCCCCCCAAACCAAACCAAACCCAAACCAAACGGGCAAACCAAACCCCAAAACCAAACAAACCAAACCAAAACCAAACCAA